>OZ005743.1:72673416-73068416 GCA_963930735.1 Dioctria linearis | reverse complement strand
TCGTCCAGCTCGAGGCGCAATTTGAACTCGCTGGCATCACTCAGGACAAAACAAATTTTTTTCACGTAATAAGTCAACTAGACGAGAGCATATGTCGACATGTGTCTGATATTGTTAAAAGACCACCATCGGATGACAGGTATAAGATTATTAAGGAAACGTTGATAGCCCGTCTTACAGGAAGTGCAGCAAATCAAGCAGCTTTTAACGGAACTTACATTGGGTGACAGCCAGCCATCACAATCACTACGTGAAATGCGTACCCTTAGCACTGGTCGCCTTAGCTCAGAGGCTTTAAAGACATTGTGGCTTCAGAGATTGCCCCCTCATATGCAAGCTATCTTAGCATGCAACCCAGGTCCATTAGATGATTTGGCAGCTTGCGCGGATAAGATATCTGAGGTTAACCATAGGCCTGAAATTCAAGCAGTGGCTTTCATCTCCCCGAACCAGAGTCATATCATTGATCAACTCGTCAATGATGTAAGGAACCTGAAGTTATTGGTCGAGAAATCTTTGGTATCTCGTCGCGATGCTTTTCGTGATAAACCAGTTGACAGTCAGAGAAGGCAAAGGTCTTCTGCAGGCTCACGAAATAACTATTGTTACTACCACAGGGTATTTAATGTTAAAGCAAGAAAGTGTGTGCCTCCCTGCTCATTCCAGGTTGCGAAAACAACAAAGGATGGTTCGCTTTCTTCGTTAAAATAGATTGCCCTCCGCCATTAACGACGGGTGGATGTGGCGTGTTTAAAAGTCGTTTATATATATATGATAAGTCTACAAAAAAGCATTTTTTAATAGATACAGGGGCAGATGTGTCTGTATTACCGGCTACATCAGCTGATCGTAAGTTCAAAAATAACTTGCAGCTCGCAGCAGCAAACGCATCTACAATAAATACATTTGGCAGGAAACTGCTTTCATTAGACTTGGGACTTCGTCGTTGTTTCTCTTGGCAGTTCATAATTGCAGACGTTCCTAAGCCTGTATTAGGTGCAGACTTTCTCTGCCACTATGGCCTACTGGTAGATGTCAAGGGAAGACTTCTCATAGATCCATTAATCTCCTTGAAGGCTCAAGCTCAGCGTGTTCATTGCCAATCATCAGCTCTATCAGTCCTTATAAATCCAGACTATGACCCAAAAATCGTTAAATTACTTCGTAAATACCCAGGCATTACAGTAGAAACTGGTTTCATTAAAGATGTAAGGCACAAAGTCACACATCAAATCTCTACTACTGGGCCTCCTATTTCGGCTAAAGTTCGTCGCCTATCGCCCGAGAAATTAGCAGCTGCAAAGAAAGAATTCGACTTTCTGTTGAAACAAGGTATTTGTAGACCTTCCAATAGCTGTTGGTCATCACCACTACATCTGCTGCAAAAGAAGAATGGTGACTACAGACCTTGTGGAGACTATAGACGTCTGAACTCCTGCACAATTCCCGACCGATACCCCATTCCGTTAATTCACGATTTCGTGTATCATCTTCAGAACTGTAAGTTCTTTTCGACATTAGACCTAGCCAAAGCATATCACCAGATCCCGATCGAATCCGAGGACATTCCAAAAACTGCAATTTGCACCCCATTTGGACTCTTCGAGTTTACGCGAATGACCTTTGGCCTGTGCAACGCAGCTCAGACGTTCCAGCGATTCATTCATACGATATTTCAAGAATTTGAATTTTGTTTTGTGTATTTGGATGACATTCTAGTCGCATCCAAATCTGAAGTTGAACATCTTACTCATTTAGAAAAAGTTTTTAAGCGCCTCGCGGAATCTGGTCTCATCATTAACGTCGACAAATGTTCTTTCCTAAAAGTACAAGTAAAATTTTTAGGCCATTTGGTCACACCACTGGGAATCAAACCATCGCCTGAGTGAGTAGAAGCAATCACTCGTTACAAAATTCCCAATACTATTAAGGATCTGCGACGCTTCCTCGGCATGGTAAATTTTTATCGTCGTTTTTTGCCGCACGCTGCTAGCCATCAGGCTATTCTGAACACATATTTGACTGGTCCCAAAAGAAAGGGAGCACAAGAAATCAGTTGGTCCAATGAAGCCACCGAATCAGTTAATATTATTAAAAACCAACTAGCACAGACAGCCCTACTCGCCTTTCCTATTTCGTCTGCCGAATTGGCCTTATGGGTAGACGCCTCTGATAAGGCCATCGGAGCGGCGATACAACAGAAAGTTGGCAAGGACTGGATGCCTTTGGGATTTTATTCGGTGAAACTAAACAACGCGCAACAAGAATACAGCGCCTAAGACCGGGAACTCCTAGCAGCCTATAGAGGCATTAAATATTTTCGCTATCTTTTAGAGGGTCGTACGTTCATAATTTTTACAGACCATAAGCCATTAACTTATGCATTTCTACAAAATCCTGATAAAGCATCACCCAGACAGCTACGTTATTTAGATTTCGTTGGTCAATTCTCTACTGACATTAGACACGTTGCAGGCAGAGACAATGTAGTAGCAGATGCCTTATCCAGAGTGGAGGAAATTCATCTCCCCAGTCTAATAGATTTCGGATCCATTGCAGATGCGCAACCCAATGATCCCGATTTCCAACTACTCCAACAAAATTCTCAGTACAAATTAGAAAAGCTTCCCATTTTCGGCACTGGCAAAGATTTATTTTGCGAAATTTCACCAAAAGGAGCAAGACCATATATACCCTCAGACTTTAGAAGGAAGGTTTTCATAGCTTTACATAATCTTGCGCACCCCGGTATTCGGGCTTCTAACAAAATGATCACAGCTAGATACTTCTGGCCTTCAATTAACAGAGATGTTAGTTCTTGGGCGCGAGCTTGCCTCCAATGCCAACAATCCAAAATATCTAGACATGTTCATAACACTGTGGGTACATTCCCAGCATGTACGGATCGATTCCAAAACATCCATATCGACATTATAGGACCACTGACCCCTTCCGAAGGTTTTAGGTATTGCCTCACTGTAATCGACAGGTTCACTCGATGGCCGGAGGCAGTTCCGTTGACCGATATTCATGCGGAAACAGTCGCAGAGGCCCTCTGTCGATGCTGGATAGCACGCTTCGGTGTTCCAAAGACGATTGTCACAGACCAAGGTACGCAGTTCGAATCTGCACTCTTCGCAGAATTATCTAAATTGTTAGGCTTTCAACGCAACCGTACCACAGAATATCATCCTCAAGCGAATGGATTTTTGGAACGATGGCATCGCACATTTAAAGCAGCTTTAATGGCTAATCAAGAAAAAGCCTGGTCGAAAAGTCTGCCCTTTGTTCTGCTTGGCTTGAGAACAGTTCTCAGGGAGGAATTCCTAGCTACACCGGCAGAACTTGTCTACGGACAAAATTTACGACTTCCTGGCGACTTTATTCAAAATTCAAAATCACAATGTCAAAGTACATTCGTCAAAACACTCCGCAATATTTTTGCCGACATAAGACCTATCCACGCATCCAACCATTCGAAGCTAAGCCCTTTTAATTCAAAGAACTTAGCTCCTGCTCGCATGTTTTTGTTAGGACGGACTCAGTTAGAGCACCACTGCAACCACCCTACGAGGGACCATTTCAAGTCATCAGGCGTTCCGAGAATTATTTCACTCTCCAAATTAGAAACAAGGAGGTCAACGTTTCCCTTAATCGTCTAAAACCATATTATGCCGAAAATGACACAAATTTAGCAGTTGGCTCTGAAATTGATACCCACAACCAGTCAATTCCAGATTCATTTTCTCCAACACTAAGTGAACATCGTGAAAACTTGGTTCAGGCTGAACCTGAACATGCAAGTTCTACAAACACCACAGTTACAGACTCAAACACATTCTCACCACCTATGACACAACGTCAGATTAGATTTACTACTGACGGACACATGGTACTACCACAAAGAACGACACGGGTTGGACGAACCAAAAGGCTGCCGCAGCGCTTCCTGGATTCGCTGAAACCAAAGGTTTCGCTGGCGGGGGAGTGCTGTGGTGACAAGGTTTAGTTTATGGTGACGTAAACGGGATCCGAGCTGTCAGCTGTTTCAGAATGAAACATTTGTAGATCTTAGGAATGAAGTGGGATATTACTGTGCGAGGTGGGAAATGTCCTATCTCAGTAGGCCGTAATTTTAAAATGAAAATGTAAAAAGAAAAACAAAAGTGTCTCGTTTTGAGTTTTGCATTGAAAAGACCTTAAAAAGTTTTACTCGTTGAATTGTTGGATGTAACAAAATTTCTACGAATTGTTGGATGTAATTAAGTTTTGTTCAGAGGAAATTTTGTTTAATAAAATTTGCATCTACGGATAACCAAAAAGTTTTACTCCTTGAATTGTTTGAGAGGTTAATAGACATAGTGCCTAGGCTGGACACCCAGAGAGGTGCCCCCCGACAAAGGTCTCCTCATATCGTATTCGTCCAGACGACAGCACCCAACTAACTAAATGTTCATAGCAAATATTACAATTAATTTTTAAAGAACATTTATGAAGCACGTATCCCATAAAGTACCGTAGAGAATTGTTTTCAATTGTAACATTTTGCTGTTCTTTTACAATATCAAATTCATCTTGGAAGAATAAATAAAGCTCGTCTTCGTGAGAATATTCCATATCCATTCCATATCATTTTCATTGGTTAAAGGAAATATCAAGTTGCATGTAGGTACTAATATTTCATTTACAATGAATTCATCCTCATTATATACTTCACAATTGGTAACTTGCGATTCCATTTCCAAAATTCATCGAATAGATCATCCGCCATACTAAGTATTGCGGTAACCGACTATTTTAAGCCTTTAAAACAATAATTCTTTTTACTTTTATCAACAGCAATTTCAGCTATATACGGAATGATACTCTGTAGAAAGTCTTTAACGAAATCTGTTCTTTTTAGAGCACTGTTATAGAAATTTCTATTATATTGCTGACTACTGTTTAGGCAGTCAAAAATCTCATCTATTTTTTCAAAGAAATTTGCTGTAGACTGAGATTTTTCAGCTGTCTTCTTAGTAAATAAGTTGAGATCAAATGCAGCCCTGATTGCTGAGCTGCAAGTATGACTTAATACCTGAGTGGCCAACGATACTCTTATTTTCTGCCAGTTATTAGGATAAACGTGTTTTTTTGTCAGTTTTTCGCACATCTTGGTCCCATCATTCCTTTATGCTTGATAGAGTTCTCTAACAGAGTCTCAGCTAACTACACCATGAGATGAGTAAACATCTGTTTTCAAAATTATATTTCGAACTGATTTTATTAGATGTGCGACGTTATATATGAAGACAATTTTTTTATCAGTAGGTATAATAAAAGTAAGGGTCTAACATATAATAATTCCCATATCATGCTTTTAACATTCACGTACTTACGTGGGGTTAATTTACCTGAAACATTTTGTGTTTTTTATTAGTATGTATGTTTATTCTATAATATGTATATTATAATTGCATCACAGAATGAAAGTACATCCTGTACCTGAAAGTAAAGCAGGCCACAGACGATACAACTGTTGGTCCAACGGCTGTTGACCAACCGTTGGACCAACAGTTGTATGGTAGTCCACACACGATACAACTGTTGGACCGATTTCTTCAGCAATAATTTCTTCCGAAATAATGTCATCGGTTGTCAACAAAAAAAAAAATGTGCATTTGTTTTTCAGCTGTGATTATGTCTTTGAAAATTAATAATATATCAATAAACTCTTCCCAGAAGTCCTTATACTTAATTGACACCATTTTGGTTTGTTTTTTACAACGCATTTACAATAAAAATCTTGACAGATAATGAAATCGGATCAACGGTTGAACAACAAACCCACACACCATACAACGGTTGCATATACAACAGCGGTTGACCTGCATGCACATCCAACCATCCAACCGAGCTTGATTGTTGGATGCTTCGTACCAATTGGCCCACAGTAGATAAGCAATGTTGGTTCCAGCGCAAAATCCCATGTTATTTCTTATGGAGGTCCCAATTCACATTTTGCGACTATCTCGCTCGCACATATCATCCGTCTCTGTCTCACCCCCACACATGATGGGGAGTATGACGTCATTGGGTGGACTCCTCGCTCGCGGTGCATTACACACTCACACACACACACACACACACACACACACACACACACACACACACACACACACACACACACACACACACACACACACACACACACACACACACACACACACACACACACACACACACACACACACACACACACACACACACACACACACATACATACACACACATACACACACACACACACACACACACACACACACACACACACACACACACACATACATGGATCTTAGGTCCATAGAAATAGCGGGGGGTGTATTTATTTGAAATAATGAGCTCGTTTGAACATAAAAACAGCATTTATCATTCTTTTCAATGATGGGCAAGCTAAAAACAGTAACAAGCAACCGCATCTTATTCTTCGTAGCAATCTTTACCTGCAGCAGTGAGGCAAAACTTGATTTCCAAGTTCCTTACATTTCAAGCGTAGCAATTTTTATTGATTTGTAATCGGCTATCAGAAATATCATTTGGTTTGTGTTTGCGTATGTGTGTATGTTCATAAATGTAATAATATTATTTGTTACACCATGTTGTGAAATATAGCTGTTTCTATATCTATCTGGATTATTGAATTATCTCTTAATTCAAATGGGGAAGTAATTTTCAAGTCCCCAAATCGGAACCAGCGAAATGCTTAACAAGCTACCAGGCCACCAGGCTACCAGAAGCCATTTAAAGTTAAGTTAATGTCTTCGGGGGGCACCCACTTGATATATCAGATAAGCAATCAACCGATTCATTTCATTTTGGCCGATTTATATGAGTAATGCACCAATCTCGCTCTCAAAAACCTGTCTTAGCGTAAACAAGCTACGTGAATAAGGTATCAAAATGTTGCTTTTTACCTTTTTACTAAAATCATATGCTCGCAAGGCAGGAATTGGTTCATGTTTACATCTACCATGTGCTTTTGTCTTGCGCTTTCATACTTTATCTTTATTTGCAACGGGGTAGAAAATCAGTCTTTGCTGCTTGTTGCACTTCTTACTGAGGTACACTACATGTGTGGCTTCATAATGTTGTTCGCTTTAATTTGTAATTCTTGCTTTCTGATTAAAGAAGTTCATGCTTGCCCAGTTATCACAGTTGATTCCATATATTCGTCGTCACTAACATAAACAGAAAAACAAAACCTGTTGTGAATGAATAACTGCAGCAGGGTTACTGACAATGTTATTAATAAAACTAAAAGAAGTTTAAGACTTTTTTAATAAAGATTTTTGCAAAGCGTTTGTTTGTTAAGCATTATTAGTGGCATGAAAACAAAACCGAATTTTGTTATGTAAAACAGGCTGTGTATAAAAACGGTATGTGCAAGGGATCTTTCAAGAAAATAAAAGCAAATCTTTGTTATTAATAGTATTTATTTCAATTGTACATAGTTTAGTACATAGTTTGTTTCAAAAGCTCTTCGTTAACGTAGACAAGCATAGGTTAGTGTCCCCGGGCCCCTCAGCCGTTTCCCCTAGGCTTTGCTTATGACTCGTCTTTAAAGGTTGATAACACTATACAATATGCAAAAGCTATCATTAAAAAGAAAACAAACGTTATTCACTCTTGCTGCTTCAGACTTCGCTGGCAACGTAAACCTGATTTAGCACAAAACAAAAATAACAGAACAGAACGTCACATCTTTCTGCGAATATGTGTGCAATTACGCATTCACCTGTTATGTGCTCCTGTTGCTTAGCTGCTACTGTTGCTTCGCATAATTTTTATATGAAATTCTGGATATTTGCATAATATCATTGATCTTGTCCAAATCACATTATCATATTTTCTTAACAAAATGACATCAATTTCCAAAGTTGGAAGGTAGCGTAAACAAAAAAGCATGACCTACCACAATAACGAAAAAAAATGGGTCAGATTGCCAGTATGTAAACAAGGGCTCGTGCCGGTAAAAACAGGTTGACGATTTGGTGAACATGAACTGAAAAAACATGAAATGTATGCCATTTTAATTTGAAATATTTTATTTTTGGATCATCTCTTGCAGATTGCAAATAAAAAGGTTAACATTAATTGAAAAAAAATTTAAATAAATAATGCATACCTACTGCTCGCGTTTCAAAACGAATATCTTGCGATTAAAAGTCGATTATCAAGATTTAATTTGCTTTCAGAAACGTTTTGTAGATTAAAAATAAAAACCTCAGCTGTGATGAGGCCGCTTCTTTGTAAAAGCAAGAAATAATTTGGAATAAGAGATGATTTGCTTTTGTTTAAAACAGTATTTGCAAATTCTGTATGCATATATACATATGTGGAGAACTAAAAAGAATCAACCTATTAACTTTATATAAATTTTATTTAAATCATTGCTTCTATGATTTACATTTAAAATGATATCACCTACTTGTGACAATTCTGGTTTTATATCTAAAAACTGCCTACGGCGAAGCTCCATACAAACACGTGCCCAAGTTAATAAGCTTACGATTTAAAAAGATTATCTCGGGGTTAAAAGCCATCAATCTGGTTTTTAAATGAACTCTACGGCATTAATTATTTGTAATCGAAATTCATTGCATCAAAAATTAGATTTACAATGCAATGCAATCTAGAATAATTTAAGTATACATAAGAAGTTCGACTTGATATAAAAAAATCTTCAGCTCATTTTGATTTCATTTCGTTTAGGTTTATGTCCACTGGGTTTGCTTTTGTCTCAAGGAACTTTTTTTTTTGTGACAAACTTTTCCAGTTTTTCAAAATTTTTACGATTACTTCATTTTACTTTCATTTCGTTTAGTTTAATTTGTTGTTTTCCTCTAGAGATAAGACTTATCTAAATTAATTGATAATGAGAAACATATGGGTGATTTTATTTCCTCAATATTTTTATGATAAATATAATATGTCTACTGGGTTTGCTTCTGCTTCATATCATTGTTTATTTTTTAATGAATATTTGTCGCAAGAGAACTTTTTTGTGAGAACCATTTCCAATTTTTTCAAATTTTTTACGATTATTTCAGTTTGATTTCATTTCGTTTAGGTTTATGTCAACTGGGTTTGCTTCTGTTTCATGTCATTGTATATTTTTCAATGAATATCTGTCTCAAGGAACTTTTTTTGTGACAAACTTATCCAGTTTTTCAAAATTTTTACGATTACTTCATTTTACTTTAATTTCGTTTAGTTTAATTTGTTGTTTTCCTCTAGAGATAAGACTTATCTAAATTAATTGATAATGAGAAACATATTGGTGATTTTATTTCCTCAATATTTTTATGATAAATATAATATGTCTACTGGGTTTGCTTCTGCTTCATATCATTGTTTATTTTTTAATGAATATTTGTCGCAAGAGAACTTTTTTGTTAGAACCATTTCCAATTTTTTCAAATTTTTTACGATTATTTCAGTTTGATTTCATTTCGTTTAGGTTTATGTCAACTGGGTTTGCTTCTGTTTCATGCCATTGTATATTTTTCAATGAATATCTGTCTCAAGCAACTTTTTTGTGACAAACTTGTCCAGTTTTTCAAAATTTTTACGATTACTTCATTTTACTTTCATTTCGTTTAGTTTAATTTGTTGTTTTCCTCTAGAGATAAGACTTATCTCAATTCATTGATAATGAGAAACATATTGGTGATTTTATTTCCTCAATATTTTTATGATAAATATAATATGTCTACTGGGTTTGCTTCTGCTTCATATCATTGTTTATTTTTTAATGAATATTTGTCGCAAGAGAACTTTTTTGTTAGAACCATTTCCAAATTTTTTACGATTATTTCAGTTTGATTTCATTTCGTTTAGGTTTATGTCAACTGGGTTTGCTTCTGTTTCATGTCATTGTATATTTTTCAATGAATATCTGTCTCAAGGAACTTTTTTGTGACAAACTTATCCAGTTTTTCAAAATTTTTACGATTACTTCATTTTACTTTCATTTCGTTTAGTTTAATTTGTTGTTTTCCTCTAGAGATAAGACTTATCTAAATTAATTGATAATGAGAAACATATGGGTGATTTTATATCCTCAAAATTTTTTATGATAAATATAATATGTCTACTGGGTTTGCTTCTGTTTCATATCATTGTTTATTTTTTAATGAATATTTGTCGCAAGAGAACTTTTTTGTTAGAACCATTTCCAATTTTTTCAAATTTTTTACGATTATTTCAGTTTGATTTCATTTCGTTTAGGTTTATGTCAACTGGGTTTGCTTCTGTTTCATGTCATTGTATATTTTTCAATCCTAATCAGTTGTCACATATCGACCGCCGAGTTCAGAGGATTTGCACAGTTTGTGCTGGTGAGGGCACCCTGTTTCACAGGTTCTTCACTTGTCCGGCTTTGCAGGGTCTAATGGATCTCGTGCGCGGTATGTGTCAGTTGATCCACCCGAATTTCGGCATTACTAGGACATCGTTTCTATGGGGACCAAGGGTCTGTAGTCGAGTGAATTGTTTGATTAGCTTTGTGTTGACACTGGCCAAATCTACAATTCACCTGTACTACATGAGAGTCGAAGCTGGGAATCAGAACACTGACCCACAACACCACGCACACGCACTTAAGCGCCACTTCGTTGACAGGTTGAAGAGACGTTTACGTCTCGAATATCTGGCAACGAACGCAGACACATTCAACTGCACATGGCAACCACTATCGTCGGTGCAGGATGGAGCTCTTGTCTTTCGCTGGTGAGAACAGGCCACAGCATTTGCAACACTAGTCCACGGGGCTTCTCCCCGCTTAGGAATCGTTGCACGTGCGGTGGGAAGGACAAGCACTCTGTTAGAGATGCTAAGCTGGAGGGATGATGAGGGCAGTTTGTAGAGGTCTACGATACTACAGGCTGCCCTCGCGGGACTCTATAACAGAATCGCGTAAATTTTTCGTTCGTTCGGTCATTTATTTTTAATTCGGTTTCGGTCTCGGTGTTAAATTACAAAATTTGTTTTTTTTGTTGAAAATTCGTTCGTTTAGGTAAATACTTTTATTAGATTATTTTGGAAATTGAAGCTTCTTGGAACTGCCACTTACCCAATTGTCAAAATTGGGACAAGTAATAAATTTTTTGTTTTCTCATATTTTAGGCATTTTTCAAAATTTTTGTCATCCGTTATATACAGTCTCTTTTGAGAATTTAATGTTTCATTTTTTTCTTCTCGTTTATTGTTAGTGTCTAATTTGTTCTCGTTGTCCCTTTTGACCAATTTTGTGTTATTTTAGATTAGTCATTGTCTGTCTTTTTACACATTGTAGAGCCTTTTGCCACCTAGTTTAAGGATTTTGAAAAGAGCCACAGAGCCGAAAATAAAAGAGACTTATTTACATAAAAAAAAAATTATTATTATTATTATTATCGCAGAGACCGGACGTGTCAATCTTAGCTCCAAGAGGAATAGTAAAAAAGTAGGAAGATAAGGTAGAAAAAAGGTGTGAAACGTGTGCAAGTGTGCGAGTGTATAGCTAACATCGTTAAAGTGTAGTGAACTACATGAATTTCAATAAAAAAACTAGTAAAAATTTGAATAAATTAGTTGTGAAAAAGAAAAATCTCGTGACAGTTCCTCAATTTTAATTATTTTTGGTCGTTGCCATGACAACATGGCAACCGTGAAAAAATTTGTAGTGATGAATTAAATTAATTTGGGAAAGTGAAAACTTAAAATAATATAAAAAAATTAAAGTATTTAAATAGAAAAAGAAAATATAAAAAATATATTTATATTAAATAAGCCATACAGCATCTCTGCCGCACTCAAAATGAGTACGAGCAGTGATTCGGGGGGGACAGATGATCCCCTCAATTCAAGTCAAAGAAGAAAGAAGAAAAATAAATCTTCTTGTTCCTCTTCCAAGGAAAATATAAAAGGGCCCACTGAAAAGGTCATAAAGGGCTCAATTGAAGAGGCCAAACCTCAAAATTTGCAGGTATCTCCACAGGAGAAGAACGTTGCCAGGACATCCAAGTCTGTCTGTGAAGAGCCTGCGGCAACTGCAGCATCAGTAGTTGCAGCTGTAGCCAATCCACTGGCGACGGCTTCATTCCTAGAAGAACGTCCTACGCTGAAGGAAGTTGTTGAAACGGCTTCGGCTTCAGCGCCAAAGCCAAGCGGTGTTGTGATTGTGATGCGACCACCGCTTTCTGCAGCGAAGGCAAATTCTTCGAATCAGCTGAAGCCACAGGCATCAGCAACAAGACCAGCAGCAGCACCACGATCCCCAGCAGTAGAGTTAGGGATCTCTTATGCTCAACAGGTAAGTGGCAGTTTCAATAAGGGCTCAGCCTTAGAAATTTTAGGTAAGGGCATCACTCCTCGTCCAGCCCCATTGGACGCAGGTAAGCCTCGGCCTAAGACCGGTGCGGGTCTGCAGGCTTTTTTCGACGGGAGGTGGCAGGATGAGAGCTACGGTATGCAGCTCGAGCACATCAATAGATGTCCTCAGAGCGCATACCTGAAAGCGATATTCCAGGTCATCTCTCGTGAGCAGCTATTTTCCATGGGGATAATAGCTGGGGAATGGTTGAGGTGTACACCACGACCCTCGAGAGTGCTACCAAGCTTATGCTTGAGGGCATCGAGGTGGATGGTAGACACCTTGTGCCGTTCCCACTCAGGGAAAAGCCCACAAGGGTCATGTTTTCACGGGTCCCTATGCGAGCTTGCCATGAAGACCTCCTAAATTTCTTGGGAAGATTTGGGAAGGTTCATGGCAACGTTCGTGCCATTCCCTTAAAAATTGGGGACGAGGGTCTCGGGCGGGGTATCTTCGGTACTAGCCGGGAGGCGTCCATCACCTTAAATAAGGGGTGTACGCTTCCAAAGGGCTTTTACCTGAGCTTATCCGCCTCGAGGCACTGGATAGACGTTGGCACCGAAGCGAAATGCCATGCTTGCCATTTGGTAGGGCATTTTATTGCTGACTGCCCCAGGAGAACCGGGAAGAAGGCTGAACCGAGGGTTCCCTCGAAGGAAGCCACTACTATAGTAGTGGATCTGGAGAAGGAGCCTTCGGCCGGCACTCAACCTGCTATTTTGGAGCAGCCAGTGGTTAAGGTGCCTGAAGTTGTCCTAGAGGCAAAAATAGTTATGGCTGTAAACGGCGCCACGTCGGCACGTGAAAACACGGCTACTTCCGACGAGGAGTCGAATAGCCAAGTAGTAAAAAAAAAGAGGACGAGGAGGAAGAAAGTTGACCGGGTGATGCTGCCTCCTCCAGATCCAGCAAAGCCAGTCGCATCCAAGCGGCCCCACTCGGAGGAGGACGATAGTGGAGCTCGCGGTTCGAAGGTTGTAGTAAGGGACGCGGTGGTGTCTAACGAGCAGCTTTCGGACTGCGACATGACCGGCTTGGATGACACTGGTCTTTCGAGCTTCGGTGGCTACGAGTCGTGTGATAGCATCATTTCGACTGGTAGCCAATTTGAAGTCTCGAAAGGGATGGAGACCCTTCCTAGGAAGAAGATCTCCGAAATTCTTACCCAGCTCCAGTACAAGAAGAATTCAGATAAAATCTGGAGTATTCTTGTAAGGGAGCTGGAGAGGCCAGAGTTGTTACTTCCTCAGCTTCAACTCCTACAACAGGAGTCCAGGAAGAGGAGGAAGTACAACGATGTTGCTCGGTTAGAACGACTTCATAGGAAGGTGGAGTAGTTGCTTCAGGAGCATCGCTTGGCCGATTCTCCTCGTCAATAGACGTCGCACATTCATCGTTTGAGCTTTTTATCTCTTTGAATGTGCAAGATAGCTTCGATCAACACCGGGGGTTTAAGTGCACATACAAGGTTACACAGCACTATCGAACATGTCAAAATGTTCGATATAGAAATCGCGCTTCTACAGGAGACGAATTTTACACAAGACACATATACACAACTTGAGCGCTATGCTTATTCACACACTGGCTATGCAATGTTTGCCACACCTGCGCCTCGCCGAGGCTCAGGGGTGGCAATCATTGTATCCAACAAATTTACACTATCGTCTCCTGTCTATACAGATATCTTCCCAGGCTTCGCTTCTTCCTTGGACTTTGTCATTCAAGACAAAAATATCAAGGTAGTGAACGTGTACCTTCCTCATGACCAGGACATTACAAGACAAGTTCTTGATAGTGTTCAGTCCAGTCTGGTGAATTTTAGCGGTGAAACTGTCCTCGGAGGTGATTTCAACTGCACTCTGAATCCCTCAATGGATCGGCACTCTGGAGTTGAGTTCAACTCTGTCAATGCTACTCGGTTGAGGAATTTTGTCGGTGTTTTCAGACTCGTGGATATCTATCGTTGGATGCATCCTACGACTAGATCATACACGAGGGTCTCGCGAAATATCCATGGAAGTCTCGCAGGCTCCAGAATTGATAGACTTTACGTCTCACCTGGAATACTAGAACATTTCGTTGGTGTCACTCATGAAGTGTGTTTGATTAGTGATCATCTTCTTGTAGTGGCGACCAGCACTCTAGTTGAAAGACGAACTGCATACTGGATATTCAACAACTATTTGTTGAATTCCGAGCAGTTCATCAATGAGTTCACTGAATTCTGGCACGATTGGCAAGAGAGGAAAGTTAACTTTCCTTTTCTTAGTCAATGGTGGGATGTTGGAAAGCTCCAGATTCGGTCTTTTATCGAGACGAGTTTCAATCGAAGTGGCTATCAAGCTTCTAGCTTGTCGGCCGAGGTCTCTCGGGTGGCAGCTCTTCTCCCAACTCAGCCGGGGTTGATTCTTTATTTCAATGGAATAAAGGAACGCTTGGCGACACAGACTTACAAGCACAGCTTGGAGTTTGTGCTACGCGGCCAATCGCGCTGGCTGAGAGAAGGCGATTCTCCAACTGAGTACTTCTTTCAGGCGACTAGACGTCGTACTGCTTCTTGTGAGGTCGAATAGATAATTGATGAATCTGGACAAGTCCTCAACGGACAACAGCTATCAGAATATATTCGAGACTATTACAGTAGTCTCCACTCTAAATCGACGTCGACAACATCCTCGACCACTCATGAATTCCTTGAGAATATTCCCACTTTCTCTGAAGACAGTGAGGAGCTCCTGGATACAGTAATCACATTGGAGGATATGATTGCTGCGACAAAGGATCTAAGGCGACACACTTCACCTGGTTATGACGGCTTGACTCCAGAATTCTTCATACGTTTCAGGGATTTATTAATTCCTGACCTTTTGGAAGTCTTCAATTCGGCGGTTGAGACGCATTCAGACTTTCCTTCTAGTTGGAGGAGATCTGTTATGCGCTTGATTCCAAAGAAGGGAGATTTGCAGAGGATGGGGAACTGGAGGCCAGTAACCCTATGCAATGTAGACTACAAAATCGTCTGCAAAGCATTAGGGGCGATACTCCGCTCAGTGATTGCTTCGGTAATACACCCGGAACAGTCCTATTGTGTACCTGGTCGTAGTATCTACGACAACATCGCGGTAGCCAAGCATTTGTTTGCCTACCATGAACAGACAGGTACACAAATGGCCATGATCTCACTTGACCAGCAAAAGGCTTTTGATAGCGTCTCGCATGAGTATCTCTTGACTACTCTCGAGGCATTTGGGTTTCCACCCAGGTGGCTCGATATCGTCGGGAAACTGTATAGAGGAGATTCAGAGATTTTGATTAAGCATCAAGGACAAGTTCTGGCTCCTATCTCGTTTCATCGAGGTATCAGACAGGGCTGTCCATTGTCAGGTATGCTTTATGATCTTTCGTTGGAGCCGCTACTGTTGAATCTTCGTCGAATGCTCGGACGGTATGCGGTTCATCTGCCATATACCAATGTGAGGCCTCTTATGTTGGCGTATGCGGATGATCTGTCTATTTTCGTGACAAGAGATGAAGCTTTTCCGGTCGCTCGTGCTGTTTTCGAACAGTTCGAACGTATAGCGGGCGCTAAAATCAACCTTAGTAAGAGTCAAGGCTTGTGGTGTGGAAGGTGGAGAGATCGTACAGGTACTCCACTGAACATCCAATGGACTAATACTTGCCTGAAGTATTTAGGTGTGTATATCGGACGCGAGAGTAAATCAAATAATAGCCGCATCGCTCTTGAGAAACTCTCTAGAGCTGTAAACTCATTGCGTAGTCGACTGTTTCCATTATCCTTAATGGGTAGGTCAGTCGTGATAAACTATTTGATTACCTCGTCCATCGTTCATCTGCTAAAGTCTGAGAAGTTTGATGAAGGCTTCGTAGGTCTTCTTCAAGCAAAAGCGATAGACGCCTTTTGGTGCGGAAGACGATGGGTTGTTGAAAGCACGCTCTGTCTGCCAGTCAAGATAGGTGGATTAGGTCTCACTAACTTGGTTGTGAAATCAAGGTGTCTCCAAGTGCGGGCATTCCAAAGAGTGTTTTGCCAGAGAGACAGCTTGATTTCTCAACTGTGGGTGAATGTACTGGGAGGGATCGGCATAGGGGAGTATTACTACCTACTCTCTGTTCGACCACCTTATCCTCGTGACTGGCCACAGGATCTAATCTCAACGATTCAGACCTGGGGCAGAATCAGGCCAGCATTTCACCTTCAGTGGAATGCTCTAAGGTACACGCAATTCGCGTCGATTCCAATCAGGTTTAATCCTGAATTAATAGATTCAGTGCTCAGTAATGCTCGGGGTTTTGAAGCTGACACGCATACACTGACGGTTCTCGGAGATATTATTGATATCTCTGGAAACTGTCGAATAAACACTAACACTGCACAACTACACGACCTGGCTGCTTCTGCGCGGGAAAGATTGCGCCAACTTGGGACCAGTGACCCTGGCACTAAGTTGGAAGATGCTTTCGTTCTGAACAGACCACCTCACACACCTTTCAGCACACTTACAACACGTGTGCTCCGTGACGTGCTTATGTCAATAAGACCTCCGGAGTATACAGGATACAACAGATGGCGAATACACCTCGGGGTGAATATGGGCGTGATGGGAGGGATAACTTGCAGAGTAGTCTACAGTTATCCTTCTAGTTACAAAGATGCTGATGTAGCATTCAAATTGCTGCATCACAGTCTTATGCATCCTAATCAGTTGTCACATATCGACCGCCGAGTTCAGAGGATTTGCACAGTTTGTGCTGGTGAGGGCACCCTGTTTCACAGGTTCTTCACTTGTCCGGCTTTGCAGGGTCTAATGGATCTCGTGCGCGGTATGTGTCAGTTGATCCACCCGAATTTCGGCATTACTAGGACATCGTTTCTATGGGGACCAAAGGTATGTAGTCGGGTGAATTGTTTGATTAGCTTTGTGTTGACACTGGCCAAATCTACAATTCACCTGTACTACATGAGAGTCGAAGCTGGGAATCAGAACACTGACCCACAACACCACGCACACGCACTTAAGCGCCACTTCGTTGACAGGTTGAAGAGACGTTTACGTCTTGAATATCTGGCAACGAACGCAGACACATTCAACTGCACATGGCAACCACTATCGTCGGTGCAGGACGGAGCTCTTGTCTTTCACTGGTGATAGCAGGCCACAGCATTTGCAACACTAGTCCACGGGGCTTCTCCTCGCTTAGGAATCGTTGCAAGTGCTGTGGGAAGGACAAGCACTCTATTAGAGATGCTAAGCTGGAGGGATGATGAGGGCAGTTTGTAGAGGTCTATGATACTACAGGCTGCTCTCGCGGGACTCTATAACGGTATCGCGTAAATTTTTCGTTCGTTCGGTGATTTATTTTTCATTCGGTTTCGGTTTCGGTTCTAAATTGCAAAATTTTTTGTAGAAATTCGCTCGTTTAGGGACATTTTTATTAGTTTATTTTGAAATTTTGGAACTTCTTGGAACTGCCACTTACCCAATTGTCAAAATTGGGACTTTTAAATTTTTTGTACATATTTTAGTTTTTAGTTTTTTAGTCTCTTTTGAGAATTTTGTGTCATTTGTTTTACATTTTTGTGTCTTTTTTGATGTTTATTAGTTGTTATAATTGTTTTAAATGTTATTTTTTGTCCCTATTGACTTTTTATACCATTTAGTTTAGCTAGCGTCTTTTTTTACACTTTGTAGAGCCTTTTGCCACGTATTTTTAAGAAATTTTTAAAAGATCAAAGAGCCAATAATAAAAGAGTCGTATATACATAAGAAAAAAATTATTATTATTATTGCCGCAGAGACCGGACGGATAAGTAAAGAACAGTGAGTGAGTTTATTGTTCACCAGTTTTGGTGTATGTATATCTACAAAAAGAACTATTTTAAAATAATTAAAAAAGAATTAAAAATTGTGAAAAGCAAAACATTTTCTGACATTTGTATAATTTATTTCAATTAATTTTGGTAGTTGCCATGGCAACGAGGCAACCGTGAATAAATTTTGATGTGAATTGAAACTGATAATTTCGAATACTTATAAAAGTCTGAAAAGAAATATATTTTTAAATTTTTATTGAAAAACATAAATATTTACTCTGCCGCGCTCAAAATGAGCAGTAGTGATTCTGGGGGGAGTGATGATCCCCTCAAATCAAGAGGACGGAGTAAGAAGAATACAAAGGCCTCTTCTTCTTCCGAAAAACTCCACCAAGGGCCCACAGAAAAGGCCACCAAGGGCCCTACTGAAGAGGCTAAAAAACTACAGTCAACTCCGTTGGAGAAGACTGCAGGAAGTGCAGGTGCCGCTGTCCCAGAAGTACCAGGATCATCAGCTCCGAACACGGATGCAAAAGCAGCAGTACCTGCAATGACAACAGCAACTACATCCAGCCCCGGGCAAAAGCTAAGCTTGACAGAAGTTGTTAAAACGGCTTCGGATTCAGTGCAAAAGCCAAGCTATGTTGTGATGAGGCCACCGCTTTCTGCAGCGAAGGCAAATGCCTCAAAGCAGAAGCCACCAGCACCAGAAACAAGACCAGCAGCAGCACCACGATCCCCGGCGTTAGTTACAGGGATTTCATATGCTCAGGTAAGTGGCAGTTCCAAACAAGCTTCCACCATCGAAATTGTAGGTAAGGGCATCACTCCTCGTCCAGCCCCATTGGACGCAGGTAAGCCTCGGCCCACGACCAGTGCGGGTCTCCAGGGCTTCTTCGACGGGAGATGGCAGGATGAGAGCTACGGTATGCAGCTCGAGCACATCAGAGGATGTCCTAAGAGCGCATACCTGAAGGCAATCTTCCGCGTCGTCTCCTGTGAGCAGCTATTCTCCATGGGGATAATAGCTGGGGGAATGGTTGAGGTGTATACCACAACCCTCGAGAGTGCTACCAAGCTAATGCTTGAGGGCATCGAGGTGGAGGGTAGACACCTTGTGCCGTTCCCACTCAGGGAAAAGCCCACGAAGGTCGTGTTTTCACGGGTCCCTATGCGAGCTTGCCGTGAAGACCTCCTAAATTTCTTGGGAAGATTTGGGAAGGTTCATGGCAACGTTCGTGCCATTCCCTTAAAAATTGGGGACGAGGGTCTCGGGCGGGGTATCTTCGGTACTAGCCGGGAGGCGTCCATCACCTTAAATAAGGGGTGTACGCTTCCAAAGGGCTTTTACCTGAGCTTATCCGGCTAGAGGCACTGGATAGACATGGGCACCGAAGCGAAATGCCATGCTTGCCATTTGGTAGGGCATTTTATTGCTGACTGCCCCAGGAGAACCGGGAAGAAGGCTGAACCGAGGGTTCCCTCGAAGGAAGCCACTACTACAGTAGTGGATCTGGAGAAGGAGCCTTCGGCCGGCACTCGACCTCCTATTTTGGAGCAGCCAGTGGTTAAGGTGCCTGAAGTTGTCCTAGAGGCAAAAATAGTTATGGCTGTAAACGGCGCCACGTCGGCACGTGAAAACACGGCTACTTATGACGAGGAGTCTAATAGCCAAGTAGTGAAAAAAAAGAGGACGAGGAGGAAGAAAGTTGACCGGGTGATGCTGCCTCCCCCAGTGCCAGCAAAGCCAGTCGCTCCAAAACGGCCCCACTCGGAGGAGGACGATAGTGGTGCTTGCGGTTCGAAGGTTGTTGTGAGGGAGGCGGAAGCATCTCTGGAACGGCTTTCGGACTGCGAAATGGCCGGTTTGGAGGAGACTGGTCTCTCGAGCTTCGGTGGCTACGAGTCGTGTGGTAGCACCATTTCGACTGGTAGCCAATTTGAGGTCTCGAAGGGGATGGAAAACATTCCTAGGGAGAAGATCTCTGAAATTCTTACCCAGCTCCAGTACAAGAAGAACTCAGATAAAATCTGGAGCATTCTTGTAAGGGAGTTGGAGAGGCCAGAGTTGTTACTTCCTCAGCTTCGAATCCTACAACAGGAGTCCAAGAAGAGGAGGAAGTACAACCATGTAGCTCGGTTAGATCGTCTCCATAGGAAGGTGGAGGAGTTGCTTCAGGAGCATCGCTTGGCCGATTCTCCTCGTCAATAGACGTCGCACATTCATCGTTTGAGCTTTTCATCTCTTTGAATGTGCAAGATAGCTTCGATCAACACCGGGAGTTTAAGTGCACATACAAGGTTACACAGTACTATCGAACATGTCAAAATGTTCGATATAGACATCGCGCTTCTACAGGAGACGAATTTTACACAAGACACATATACACAACATGAGCGCTATGCTTATTTACACACTGGCTATGCAATGTTTGCCACACCTGCGCCTCGCCGAGGCTCAGGGGTGGCAATCATTGTATCCAACAAATTTACACTATCGTCTCCTGTCTATACAGATATCTTCCCAGGCTTCGCTTCTTCCTTGGATTTTGTCGTTCAAGACAAACATATCAAGGTAGTAAACATGTACCTTCCTCATGACCAGGACATTACAAGACAAGTTCTTGATAGTGTTCAGTCCTGTCTGGTGAATTTTAGCGGCGAAACTGTCCTCGGAGGTGTTTTCAACTGCACTCTGAATCCCTCAATGGATCGGCACTCTGGAGTTGAGTTCAACTCTGTCAATGCTACTCGATTGAGGAATTTTGTCGGTTTTTTCAGACTCGTGGATATCTATCGTTGGATGCATCCTACGACTAGATCATACACGAGGGTCTCGCGAAATATCCATGGAAGTCTCGCAGGCTCCAGAATTGATAGACTTTACGTCTCACCTGGAATACTAGAACATTTCGTTGGTGTCACTCATGAAGTGTGTTTGATTAGTGATCATCTTCTTGTGGTGGCGACCAGCACTCTAGTTGAAAGACGAACTGCATACTGGATATTCAACAACTATTTGTTGAATTCCGAGCAGTTCATCAATGAGTTCATTGATTTCTGGCACGATTGGCAAGAGAGGAAAGCTAACTTTCCTTTTCTTAGTCAATGGTGGGATGTTGGAAAGCTCCAGATTCGGTCTTTTATCGAGACGAGTTTCAATCGAAGTGGCTATCAAGCTTCTAGCTTGTCGGCCGAGGTCTCTCGGGTGGCAGCTCTTCTCCCAACTCAGCCGGGGTTGATTCTTTATTTCAATGGAATAAAGGAACGCTTGGCGACACAGACTTACAAGCACAGCTTGGAGTTTGTGCTGCGCGTCCAATCGCGCTGGCTGAGAGAAGGCGATTCTCCAACTGAGTACTTCTTTCAGGCGACTAGACGTCGTACTGCTTCTTGTGAGGTCGAATCGATAATTGATGAATCTGGACAAGTCCTCAACGGACAACAGCTATCAGAATATATTCGAGACTACTACAGTAGTCTCTACTCTGAATCGACGTCGACAACATCCTCGACCACTCATGAATTCCTTGAGAATATTCCCACTTTCTCTGAAGACATTAAGGAGCTCCTGGATACAGTAATTACATTGGAGGATATGATTGCTGCGACAAAGGATCTAAGGCGACACACTTCACCTGGTTATGACGGCTTGACTCCAGAATTCTTCATACGTTTCAGGGATTTATTAATTCCTGACCTTTTGGAAGTCTTCAATTCGGCGGTTGAGACGCATTCAGACTTCCCTTCTAGTTGGAGGAGATCTGTTATGCGCTTGATTCCAAAGAAGGGAGATTTGCAGAGGATGGGGAACTGGAGGCCAGTAACCCTATGCAATGTAGACTACAAAATCGTCTGCAAAGCATTAGGGGCGATACTCCGCTCAGTGATTGCTTCGGTAATACACCCGGAACAGTCCTATTGTGTACCTGGTCGTAGTATCTACGACAACATCGCGGTAGCCAAGCATTTGTTTGCCTACCATGAACAGACAGGTACACAAATGGCCATGATCTCACTTGACCAGCAAAAGGCTTTTGATAGTGTCTCGCACGAGTATCTCTTGACTGCTCTCGAGGCATTTGGGTTTCCACCCAGGTGGCTCGATATCGTCGGGAAACTGTATGGAGATTCAGAGATTTTGATTAAGCATCAAGGACAAGTTCTGGCTCCTATCTCGTTTCATCGAGGTATCAGACAGGGCTGTCCATTGTCAGGTATGCTTTATGATCTTTCGTTGGAGCCGCTACTGTTGAATCTTCGTCGAATGCTCGGACGGTATGCGGTTCATCTGCCATATACCAATGTGAGGCCTCTTATGTTGGCGTATGCGGATGATCTGTCTATTTTCGTGACAAGAGATGAAGCTTTTCCGGTCGCTCGTGCTGTTTTCGAACAGTTCGAACGTATAGCGGGCGCTAAAATCAACCTTAGTAAGAGTAAAGGCTTGTGGTGTGGAAGGTGGAGAGATCGTACAGATACTCCACTGAACATCCAATGGACTAATACTTGCCTGAAGTATTTAGGTGTGTATATCGGACGCGAGAGTAAATCAAATAATAGCCGCATCGCTCTTGAGAAACTCTCTCATGGCGTAGTCGACTGTTTCCATTATCCTTAATGGGTAGGTCAGTTGTGATAAACTATTTGATTACCTCGTCCATCGTTCATCTGCTAAAGTCTGAGACGTTTGATGAAGGCATCGTAGGTCTTCTTCAAGCAAAAGCGATAGACGCCTTTTGGTGCGGAAGACGATGGGTTGTTGAAAGCACGCTCTGTCTGCCAGTCAAGATAGGTGGATTAGGTCTCACTAACTTGGTTGTGAAATCAAGGTGTCTCCAAGTGCGTGCATTCCAAAGAGTGTTTTGCCAGAGAGACAGCTTGATTTCTCAACTGTGGGTGAATGTACTGGGAGGGATCGGCATAGGGGAGTATTACTACCTACTCTCTGTTCGACCACCTTATCCTCGTGACTGGCCACAGGATCTAATCTCAACGATTCAGACCTGGGGCAGAATCAGGCCAGCATTTCACCTTCAGTGGAATGCTCTAAGGTACACGCAATTCGCATCGATTCCAATCAGGTTTAATCCTGAATTAATAGATTCAGTGCTCAGTAATGCTCGGGGTTTTGAAGCTGACACGCATACACTGACAGTTCTCGGAGATATTATTGATATCTCTGGAAACTGTCGAATAAACACTAACACTTCACAACTACACGACCTGGCTGCTTCTGCGCGGGAGAGATTTCGCCAACTTGGGACCAGTGACCCTGGCACTAAGTTGGAAGATGCTTTCGTTCTGAACAGACCACCACACACACCTTTCAGCACACTTACAACATGTGTGCTCCGTGACGTGCTTATGTCCATAAGACCTCCGGAGTATACAGGATACCACAGATGGCGAACACACCTCGGGGTGAATATGGGCGTGATGGGAGGGATAACTTGCAGAGTAGTCTACAGTTATCCTTCTAGTTACAAAAATGCTGATGTAGCATTCAAATTGCTGCATCACAGTCTTATGCATCCTAATCAGTTGTCACATATCGACCGCCGAGTTCAGAGGATTTGCACAGTTTGTGCTGGTGAAGGTACCCTGTTTCACAGGTTCTTCACTTGTCCGGCTTTGCAGGGTCTAATGGATCTCGTGCGCGGTATGTGTCAGTTGATCCACCCGAATTTCGGCATTACGAGGACATCGTTTTTATGGGGACCAAGGGTCTGTAGTCGAGTGAATTGTTTGATTAGCTTTGTGTTGACACTGGCCAAATCTACAATTCACCTGTACTACATGAGAGTCGAAGATGGGAATCAGAACACTGACCCACAACACCACGCACACGCACTTAAGCGCCACTTCGTTGACAGGTTGAAGAGACGTTTACGTCTTGAATATCTGGCAACGAACGCAGACACATTCAACTGCACATGGCAACCACTATCGTCGGTGCAGGACGGAGCTCTTGTCTTTCGCTGGTGATAGCAGGCCACAGCATTTACAACACTGGTCCACGGGGCTTCTCCTCGCTTAGGAATCGTTGCAAGTGCTGTGGGAAGGACAAGCACTCTATTAGAGATGCTAAGCTGGAGGGATGATGAGGGCAGTTTGTAGAGGTCTATGATACTACAGGCTGCTCTCGCGGGACTCTATAACGGTATCGCGTAAATTTTTCGTTCGTTCGGTGATTTATTTTTAATTCGGTTTCGGTTCTAAATTGCAAAATTGTTGAAATTCGCTCGTTTAGGGACATTTTTATTAGTTTATTTTGAAAATTTGGAACTTCTTGGAACTGCCACTTACCCAATTGTCAAAATTGGGACTGGTTCTAAATTTTTGGTTAAACTTTAGATCTTTTTCAAAATTCTTGTGTCCGTTTTTAGTCTCTTTTGAGAATTTTGTCTTGTTTGTTTTCCTTTTTTTGTGTCATTTTTGTTATCTTAATTGTTTTAATTGTCCCTTTTGACTTTTTATAAGTTAGTTTAGCTAGTGTCTTTTTTACAATTTTGTGCCTTTTGCCAATTAGTTTTAAGAAATTTTTAAAAGAGCCAATGAGCCACTCAATAAAGAACATTTACAAATAAAAAAAAAATTATTATTATTTTTTTTTTGGTTCCTTTTTGTGAATTCAGTCGCTTTGCAGCCACGGGCCAACACCCCATAGCAACTAAGTAGGGACGGCGTGCATGACCTAAGTAGGGTAGAATATTTATTAAGGTTAAGAAAGAAAGTTTGGTTTTTTTTTGTTAATAACTTAAGATGAATCACCAAAGTTTTGTGAGGTAAATGGCGATTTGCTAACAGAGGAAAGGAGTTGAATAAAATCTGCTTTTATGGAACTGTGGCAACGCTTGCATAATTCAACTTCCCTCTTCCCACCTTTCTTTTTTTTTCTTCTTGCGTTTCTCTCGACATCTGGCAGTCATACCCATTCTAGGGCCGAGATGAAGAGCTAATTGGAGCAGCACGAGGAAAGTAGGGGCATGATGTGGCCGCAGCAGCGCTCGTTACTACATTTCCAACTGTAGTCTACACACGCATAATTGGGGCTAAGTATTCCTTTTTGCACTGCGACGTCTTAGCCAGGGTGGATGGGGGCGATGGGTCCGTTTACGTCCAGGCAGGACTCCATCATCACCGGGAGTCCACGCTCTCTCTCTCAATCTTTACGTTTCTCTGTTTCCGGGTGTTAATCACTTGTTCGGCGTTGCTGAGGTCTTCGTTCTCTTTCTTTTTCCTCTTTCAGCATTTGATAAAAACAGTTTTTTTCCTTCCCTTTTTTAGGCTTTCAGGTTCCACAAGGAGAAGGAAGTTTGCATGGATTCGGTTTTTTTTTTGTCCGTCTGTCCGTCTGTAGTCCCACATACAAGCTCTTTTCTTCACTGTCCGTCCGTCTGTCTGGTTGTTATTTTGTCGAGTATGCACAGCTTAACAAGCATCAAGGGATGTGGGTGGCAAGAACCACCCCAAGCCGGCTGATCGCTAGCGGCATATTTGCTGTGCAGCCACCCACGCTAATCCCGCGATGATTTTTGTAACAAAGAGGTGTCGGACGCGGTATGTATCTGCATTCAGGTACAAGTGGATGCAGGTATATCTGTCGGCTGACAGGCTCTGCGTTACAAATGGCGCCCAAGTTTATCGGTTTTCTTTCTTTTCTTCGCACTTAGTCAAGCCTCTCTTGACTAAAGTGTTAGTGCATTTTCAAGTTTGTTTTAATTTTTTGAGTTATTTCTGGTCGCTCATTTGTTTGCTTCGTTACAAATGGCGCCCAATCTTTTTGGTTTTTTTTCTTTGGCATTTGGTCAAGCTTCTCTTGACTAAATTGCAATTGTTATTGTTGGAAATAATTTCGTAATTAATTAATTTTTTTTTATCTTAAATTTTATATTTCTGGTCGCTCATTTGTTTGCTTCGCAACAAATGGCGCCCAATCGGTTAAGTTTTCTTTCTACTCTTCCCTTTCAGCATTTGGCCAAGCTTCACTTGACTAAATTGCAAGTACGGTTCCACGAATAGGATATTATCAGTTTTAGACGATTTTTTTTGTTTTTTTTTGCTATTTAAGACGGAAATTTTCCAGATGCTGATTCAAGCGATTGCATTTCCATTCAAACAATCAACAACAGGGGCTGATCAGACGTGGGTGGCCTGGCCGAGTGCAGGTGTCGGAGCCTACGTAGAGCCTTTTTGCTTCTGTAAAGCGGGTTGCTTTCACGATAGCTCTTTTAACTCTCATTAGGCTTGGCCTTGGCATATAGGTTAGGGCATTCGCGAATGGTCTCGGCTGTACGTTGGTTTAATCGCTTAATCGGTGTTCGGTCCGGCCAAATTTTGTGTTTTTCCCCTTCTTCAATTAAAACTCTTATAGGGGTTTTATTTTCTCTCTGTTGAAGTGCTCATCTCCGCGGTGGCGAGCGAGCTTGGTACGCGATGCGTACCTTTGTTGAGGCTAGGCTTCGGCTCGGAGGCACTGAGGTGATGACCACTCGACATTATACCTGTTTGACCTGCTCGTCAAGTTGACTCAATCCTAGCAAGTTGGTGAACGACGTGCATCTTTTGACCCTGTCCTTGTCTGAGCGATTGAGTCAGCTTGTCGGTTCCCGTACAAAACATTGCCAGTTTTTTTTTTGTCAAAATTCCTGTTAATATTCCCCGATGTGAGGAGTGAGTTGATCAGCCGTAGGTGTTCAGTAACGTTGTATGCGAGGCATACCTCATTGAAACTTGTTTCCGTCTACGCCTGCTGGTTCCAGGGAGAAGTTAGTATACTATGCAATTTCGAATTCTCTCTTGTTTCTTTAGTCATGATTGGGTTATATAGCGTTTTACGGTTTTTTCGATAACTTAGTCTTGGATATGCCTTCCCACAATCGGCTACTGCTTCTCTCCTGAGTACCAGCAGCCACCGAACTACTGACGACTCACATCCTCCTTTGATTTTGGCGTCAATCTCCTGTCAAGTTGATGGACGTTGTCCATCCTGTCTCGATTTTCGTCCTTGGCAAAAGAGTGTTTGTCCTGATCATCTTAATATGTGGCGGTATCCCTTCAGGTTCTGAGGCCACGTCTTTTAGTATTTTCATACATATTTTCCGTAGCAATGGCCCACCGAACAGCTGACCACTCCATGCAGGCCTGCCTGAAGAACCGCACGTCTGCCTCAACTCAACAAGTTGATGAACGACGTTCATCTTTTGTGACCTTGTCCTTGTTGGGTTGATGCAGCCGGGCGGTTCGAATGATCCTATTTTCCAACGCTTCGCGCTTGCGTGGCGCTCCGCTCCCATGGCTCCGTTTAGGGCTGCTTCGATCAAGGTATAGCTGTATCGTGTATTAAGTTTTATGACTTTATAGTTATCTTAATCGTATGTTAAGTTTGGTACTCTATAGATATCTTAGAGTTGAGTTAGAATATATGAATTCAGTTATCGTTAAGTTAGGTTAGTTATTAATACCTCATAGTCAAGGACGCCTGCTGTTTCGGTTATCTTCATATCAATTGGTTTTTTTTTCATTTATCCAATTATTATCTTGGATATTCATATCGGGTGTTAGTTTTATTGCTTAATATGATGGTGTACCGGACAACTAACTTAGTGCTATCTCCGCTTGGTAGTGTCTGGAATACCATCAGGGGTATTTCGGTTTAGCCAAGCTACTTTTATCGTACCATAGCTCTCTTTAGTTTAATTGTCGGTTTTTTTTACTTACTTCTCCTTTTTCTTTCTTATTTTTTTTTGTATATATAGATATGATATTATATCATATACATCGCTTAGTCTTGTGGTTATCTTAGTATAAGTTATCTTTTGCTAAATGTAGTTAGTATATCGCATAGATATCGTTAGGCTATCTTGGGTACATTGGTAGTTGTTTTATGATTACTTTCATAAAACCCCTTGCCTTAGCGATTATCGTGAGTAGTACTGTCTTGGATTATAATTACTACATCCGAGCTTTGGTAGCTAGTATAGTCATTAGTAGTTATCCCCAGTCTAGCTCAGCTAGCTATGTGGGCATTCGAATAGCGTCGTGGTATGACTACCATTATGTTAATTTAGTTTTTAGATTTTACCGTCGCTATTATCTTTTGGTTAGGTTATTGAAGGGTTTATTTGGGTTTTGCGATAGTCAGATAAGATTATTTAGAAATTATGGATTTGCTAGTTTAATCTTACCATAGTTTCGTTTAGATTAGTTATCGATTTTGGGTTTTTTTCTACGGGTTAGTTGTTTATCTAAGTATGATGAATGTATCTTATGCATTGAGGTTGTTTCTTTTTAATTTATACCGTATTACATCACCGCTACGGCTTCTTCCCTGAGTACCAGCAGCCACTTGATCACCGACCTCCTACCTTTCCTTGATTTGTTGACCTCAGTCCCTTGTAAAGTTGATGAACGATGTTCATCTCTCTTGATTTTTGTCCTTGACTAAGGGAGTGCTTGTCACGGTCATGCAAATGTGAGACGGGAACCTTCAAGTTCCGATCTCTGACATTGCTCCAACCTTCCCCTCCCCCATGTACACGTTTCCTGTTAGAGCTCATCGTAGTATAGACTGACCGAAGGCTTAGCGACTAGCCTGATTCTGAGCGAATGCCTTGGAGAATGATCGAGAGGAGAGAGAGAGAGAGAGAGAATTTTGTTGTTACGCTGTCAGCAATGGCTGAATATGTGGTAGCTATTTTTGTTTCTATTTTTTTCTCAGCGGTGGCTGAAGTTTATTTACGTTGGGTTTTTTTTTGTGGTATGGAACGGGTGTGTCTCGGCGTCATTCCATCAGGCCGACACCCTTCTTTTTATCAGAGTACGGTCGACTTATTCATGAAATTTCATATATTTTTAAAAATGTTTTGTTTTAGTTTAACGACGTCGAGTCGCAGGTGGCACAAAATATTATTATTTTTAACGTATCGCTTTGTCAACATCACTGTCGGTTTCTTTTTCTTTTGTCTAAGTTCTTTCGTCCAGTGTTAATTTATTACTACCAATATAGAAGTGAAATTTGTTAGGGTTAGCTGGATCATTTCGGCTTAGGCTTTCCGTAGATTTTGCCATGAAAATTTTATTCGCCGTAATTTTGTTTTATCGTACCCTGTTCGGGAGATATTTATTTATCTTTTGTGTGAGTGGCTGTTAGTGATTAATTGTCTGATTATTAGAAAAATTTTCCTCCCAAGATATTCCGGAAAGGTCCCGGACCAACAATTTCTAGGGTTGTTAGTATAAAGTCTTGATCAGAGTCGATTAAGTCTCGGTAGCCCTAATAAGGCATCCGGCAAGCTTCACTTGCAAACTATAGGGTATCACATAGCCCTCCTACTGCCCCATCAGTGGTGGGTGATACACCTTTTGTAATCCAACCAGTTATCCCCTCCCCTGTCCGACCATGTTTCAAACTCAACCCACACGGTACCCTACGCGTAGGAAACTACGGTAGGAATTCCGCTTGCATAGCCCTTCTGGATTAGCCTCGATATGAGGATTTTATTCTTTCCTGTCTCTTCTTCATTATTTCCTAATCCGCGGTGGCGAGCGAAAATTTTTATAGGACAGTGGTCCTAGTAGAACCCATCTCTACCTTTAATGAGTAGATGTTTCACCTCTAATCCCGTCTGGATTAGCCTCGATATGAGGATTTTATTATTTCCTGTCTCTTCTTCATTATTTCCTAATCCGCGGTGGCGAGCGAAAATTTTTATAGGACAGTGATCCTAGTAGAACCCATCTCTACCTTTAATGAGTAGATGTTTCACCTCTAATCCCGTCTGGATTGGCCTCGATATGAGGATTTTATTCTTTCCTGTCCTTTCTTCAATTTCCTTAGAGCTTGAACCCGCTTGCTGCATTTCGCGGTATTTCCATCGTCCTGAGTGAGTTGATAGATGAATTCTATCTGTCACGAAACAATTTCCTCTCTTGGGATTGAGGAAATTTCCGGGGTCCTGCGACCGGATTCAGCAGAACACAGAACGCTAAGTAGCGGCGTTTCACCAACGAAGTCGTAGTCTCGAGCCGAACATTCCCGCACCCAATAAACCGATCGCTGCACTTCTTCCTGGTCAGCTCATTGGGCGAGGCGAGTTGGTAGACGAAGTCTATCTGTTGATAGGTCCTCCCTCGTTCAAGGCGAGCTAGGATTATGGCGCAGATGGGATCTGATTTCTCAATAACTTAGGGTATAGTGTATGCCCGGCTTGAGACTCTTGTGGGTCGTCCCCACGTTGGGCGCTGGTGTCAGTAGATTATTCCCCCCCCCCCTTTCCGGCCTCACTAGTCCCTGGTCTTCTTTGTCTTGTGCCAGAGCCCGGCCTGAGACTCTTTTCTCGGTGGGTCGTCCCCACGCTGTAGCGTTTTGCCTGCACGCTACTTTTCTTTGGGCTTTAGGAAAGCATAAAAAAACGCAAGGAACAGGAAAAATTTGTTTTTTTTATTCGGAGAGATTCTAATTTGCGCAGAACGTGCGCAATTTACAATCTTTCCCATAAATTGCACAAATCACAATCCTCCGCATAAATCCTAAAAAGAGAAAATTAAAAAAATAATATTTTTATACGGAAAGATTCTAATTTGCGCAGAACGCGCGCAATTTAAAATCTTTCCGATGCATCTTACCGTTCTCCAGCCAACATTCCAGGCAAGCAACTGTAATGCGCCTAGCTGTAAGGTATCGAACGATACCATCAGACAATGCATTACAGCAAGCCCTTCGAAAATTCCACAAAAATTTGCGCCCACAGCAGCACAAATGCTTGTCGTTCATGAAAAATTGGAAAAGAAGCGGGAGGCTTGCTGTCGGTTGGGTTGAACGATGGGACGATTGAATGTAGGGGGACCGCGCCGAGTTGTGTTGTGAGTTAGTTGATCTTGGAGAGTGGCTGAGTGCGTGACCTCTTGGCTAGATGCCGGCGGGATTTATTTTTTTCCTTTTGATTAAGTTTTCCTTTCTTATTCAGTCACTCGGTTCATAAATTTGATTTATAAAATAAAAGTTACCGGTGCAATTCCAATGATAATAAAATTTACCTGTAGTGCGTCGCATATGCTGAAATTTTCATTCGATCTACAAAGGAAGTTTTTATGAATTTTATCAATAATTTCAGTGAAAATAAAGCTTTACCTGTGTTGCGTCGTAAATGCTGAAATTCTCACTTGAACTATAAAGAAAGTGTTTTTTTTATTTTATCAGCAACTTCAATTATAATAAAACTTACCTTTTCGTCGTATATGCTGAAATTTTCATTTGATCTACAAAGAAAGTTTTCATGGATTTTATCAGTGATTTCAATGAAAATAAAACTTCACCTGTGGTGCGTCGTAAATGCTGAAATTCTTATTTGATCCATAAAGAAAAAAGTTTTCATGAATTTTATCAGTGATTTCAATGAAAATAAAACTTTACCTGTGGTGCGTCGTAAATGCTGAAATTTTTATTTGATCCATAAAGAAAGTGTTTTTATTGAATTCTATCAGCAATTCCAATTAAAATAAAATTTTACCTGTGGTGCGTTGTATATGCTGAAATTCTCACTTGAGCTATAAAGAAAGTGTTTTTATTGAATTTTATCAGCAATTTCAATTGTAATAAAAGTTACCTTTTCGTCATATAAGCTGAAACGTTCATTTGATCTATAAAGAAAGTGTTTTTTTTTATGAATTTCATCAGCAATTTCAATGAAAATAAAACTTTACCTGTGAGTCGTATATGCTGAAATTCTCATTTGATCTATAAAGAAAGTGTTTTTTTTATGAATTTTATCAGCAATTTCAATGAAAATAAAACTTTACCTGTGAGTCGTATATGCTGAAATTCTTATTTGGTCTGTACAGAAAGTCTTTATGAATTCTATCAGCAATTTCAATGAAGATAAGACTTACCTGTGCGTCATTAGTACAGTATATTTTCACGCTGCGTAGACAGCGAAGTTAAAGTTTCCTGTTGTTTGGAAGAAGTTTCTTTCAAGGGCGTTTGCGCCCCGGCACCAACTTGAAGAAGAAGAGCCGTGGAGCGATCGATCGGAACAAGAAAGGCGGGGTGATAGTAACACCGCCCCCCCCCCCCCCTCAGGATTTGCAAGTCTACAATTACTAAGTATGGATGTGATAAGGTTAGTTAGCCTATAATATTTGCTTTTTTTTTATATACTTTTCTTCTTCCTTGTTAATACTTAGCTTTAGTTTCTCTAAAATACGATTTTTTTCTTTGTGTTGAAATACTTAAAGATCTAATATTATTATTATTATTATTATTAATCTGAAGAGAGCGGACGTCAGATTGAGCTCCAAATAGTTTAAATAGTGATAAGATAGAGGTTCTGGAAAAAAAGCGATCAAGTTGAGTAGTAGTGCTTACATCCAGACTTGTGCATTAGAAGGAGTTTGTGTGTGTTGTTTTAAAGACGAAAACTACAAAAAATTTAGAAAGAATTGTGAAAATTTATGAATTTTGTGACATTTGAACAGTGAAATTTAAATTAAATTTGGTCGTTGTCATGGCAACGCTAAAAATGTAAAAATTCTAGTTTATTAAAGTGTAATAAGGTTTTTTTGGAAGTGAAAAAATTTACATAAATATAAAAAAAGATAATAGGAATTTACGATTGAAAAAAAAATAAATAAATATAAACGTTCACTGCCTCACTTAATATGAGTGAGTGCAGCAGTAGTGATTCTGGGGGGCCTGATGATCCCCCCAAATCAAGAGGACGGAGGAAGAAGAATAGTGATGTTTCTTCTTCCTCTACCAAAGAAAACCCCAAAGGGCCCAATGAAAAGGCCAATAAGGGCCCTATTGAAGAGGCCAAAAATGAGCATCCAGTTGCACCGGAGAAGACTGCAACTATAGCCACAAATGCTGTCGCGGAAGCTCCTGGACCATCAGCTCCAGAAGTTAACACAGCAACAGCAATCGCATCTGTACATGCTACAGAACTGGAGACATTTCAAATGAATGGAGAACATCCGAAATTATCAGATGTTGTCAAAACGGCTTCGGCTTCAGCGCCTAAGCCCAACACGATATTCTTAAGGCCAGCGCTTTCTTCACGAAAAGCAACTGGCCAGAAGAAGCAGTCAAAAACAACTGTACCACCAGCGCCAGCACCAAGATCCTTAACAGCAGCACCACGATCCCCGGCGTTAGTTCCAGGGATATCGTATGCACAGGTAAGTGGTAGTACCAAGAATAGTTCCAGCATCGAAATTATAGGTAAAGGCATCACTCCTCGTCCACCCCCATTGGACGCGGGTAAGCCTCGGCCCAAGACCAGTGCGGGTCTCCAGGGCTTCTTCGACGGGAGGTGGCAGGACGAGAGCTACGGGATGCAGCTTGAGCACATCAGAGGATGTCCTCAGACTGCATACCTGAAGGCAATCTTCCGCGTCATCTCCCGTGAGCAGCTTTTCTCAATGGGAATTATAGCTGGAGGAATGGTCGAGGTGTATACCACAACCCTCGAAAGCGCCACTAAGCTTATGCTTGAGGGCATCGAGGTGGAGGGTAGGCACCTCGTTCCATTCCCGTTAAAAGAGAAGCCCACGAAGGTCGTGTTTTCGCGGGTCCCTATGCGAGTTTGCCATGAAGACCTCCTAAATTTCTTGGGAAGATTTGGGAAGGTTCATGGCAACGTTCGTGCTATTCCCTTAAAAATTGGGGACGAGGGTCTCGGGCGGGGTGTCTTCGGTACCAGCCGGGAGGCGTCCATCACCTTGAATAAGGGGTGTACGCTTCCAAAGGGCTTTTACCTGAGCTTATCCGGCTCGAGGCACTGGATAGACGTTGGCACCGAAGCGAAATGCCATGCTTGCCATTTGGTAGGGCATTTTATTGCTGACTGCCCCAGGAGAACCGGGAAGAAGGCTGAACCGAGGGTTCCCTCGAAGGAAGCCACTACTACAGTGGTGGATCTGGAGAAGGAGCCTTCGGCCGGCACTCAACCTGCTATTTTGGAGCAGCCAGTGGTTAAGGTGCCTGAAGTTGTCCTAGAGGCAAAAATAGTTATGGCTGTAAACGGCGCCACGTCGGCACGTGAAAACACGGCTACTTCCGACGAGGAGTCGAATAGCCAAGTAGTAAAAAAAAAGAGGACGAGGAGGAAGAAAGTTGACCGGGTGATGCTGCCTCCTCCAGAGCCAGCAAAGCCAGTCGCATCCAAGCGGCCCCACTCGGAGGAGGACGATAGTGGAGCTCGCGGTTCGAAGGTTGTAGTAAGGGACGCGGTGGTGTCTCACGAGCAGCTTTCGGACTGCGACATGACCGGCTTGGATGACACTGGTCTTTCGAGCTTCGGTGGCTACGAGTCGTGTGATAGCATCATTTCGACTGGTAGCCAATTTGAAGTCTCGAAAGGGATGGAGACCCTTCCTAGGAAGAAGATCTCCGAAATTCTTACCCAGCTCCAGTACAAGAAGAATTCAGATAAAATCTGGAGTATTCTTGTAAGGGAGCTGGAGAGGCCAGAGTTGTTACTTCCTCAGCTTCAACTCCTACAACAGGAGTCCAGGAAGAGGAGGAAGTACAACGATGTTGCTCGGTTAGAACGACTTCATAGGAAGGTGGAGGAGTTGCTTCAGGAGCATCGCTTGGCCGATTCTTCTCGTCAATAGACGTCGCACATTCATCGTTTGAGCTTTTCATCTCTTTGAATGTGCAAGATAGCTTCGATCAACACCGGGGGTTTAAGTGCACATACAAGGTTACACAGCACTATCGAACATGTCAAAATGTTCGATATAGACATCGCGCTTCTACAGGAGACGAATTTTACACAAGACACATACACACAACTTGAGCGCTATGCTTATTTACACACTGGCTATGCAATGTTTGCCACACCTGCGCCTCGCCGAGGCTCAGGGGTGGCAATCATTGTATCCAACAAATTTACACTATCGTCTCCTGTCTATACAGATATCTTCCCAGGCTTCGCTTCTTCCTTGGATTTTGTCGTTCAAGACAAACATATCAAGGTAGTAAACGTGTACCTTCCTCATGACCAGGACATTACAAGACAAGTTCTTGATAGTGTTCAGTCGTGTCTGGTGAATTTTAGCGGTGAAACTGTCCTCGGAGGTGATTTCAACTGCACTCTGAATCCCTCAATGGATCGGCACTCTGGAGTTGAGTTCAACTCTGTCAATGCTACTCGGTTGAGGAATTTTGTCGGTGTTTTCAGACTCGTGGATATCTATCGTTGGATGCATCCTACGACTAGATCATATACGAGGGTCTCGCGAAATATCCATGGAAGTCTCGCAGGCTCCAGAATTGATAGACTTTACGTCTCACCTGGAATACTAGAACATTTCGTTGGTGTCACTCATGAAGTGTGTTCCGTTAGTGATCATCTTCTTGTAGTGGCGACCAGCACTCTAGTTGAAAGACGAACTGCATACTGGATATTCAACAACTATTTGTTGAATTCCGAGCAGTTCATCAATGAGTTCACTGAATTCTGGCACGATTGGCAAGAGAGGAAAGTTAACTTTCCTTTTCTTAGTCAATGGTGGGATGTTGGAAAGCTCCAGATTCGGTCTTTTATCGAGACGAGTTTCAATCGAAGTGGCTATCAAGCTTCTAGCTTGTCGGCCGAGGTCTCTCGGGTGGCAGCTCTTCTCCCAACTCAGCCGGGGTTGATTCTTTATTTCAATGGAATAAAGGAACGCTTGGCGACACAGACTTACAAGCACAACTTGGAGTTTGTGCTGCGCGGCCAATCGCGCTGGCTGAGAGAAGGCGATTCTCCAACTGAGTACTTCTTTCAGGCGACTAGACGTCGTACTGCTTCTTGTGAGGTCGAATCGATAATTGATGAATCTGGACAAGTCCTCAACGGACAACAGCTATCAGAATATATTCGAGACTACTACAGTAGTCTCTACTCTGAATCGACGTCGACAACATCCTCGACCACTCATGAATTCCTTGAGAATATTCCCACTTTCTCTGAAGACAGTAAGGAGCTCCTGGATACAGTAATCACATTGGAGGATATGATTGCTGCGACAAAGGATCTAAGGCGACACACTTCACCTGGTTATGACGGCTTGACTCCAGAATTCTTCATACGTTTCAGGGATTTATTAATTCCTGACCTTTTGGAAGTCTTCAATTCGGCGGTTGAGATGCATTCAGACTTTCCTTCTAGTTGGAGGAGATCTGTTATGCGCTTGATTCCAAAGAAGGGAGATTTGCAGAGGATGGGGAACTGGAGGCCAGTAACCCTATGCAATGTAGACTACAAAATCGTCTGCAAAGCATTAGGGGCGATACTCCGCTCAGTGATTGCTTCGGTAATACACCCGGAACAGTCCTATTGTGTACCTGGTCGTAGTATCTACGACAACATCGCGGTAGCCAAGCATTTGTTTGCCTACCATGAACAGACAGGTACACAAATGGCCATGATCTCACTTGACCAGCAAAAGGCTTTTGATAGTGTCTCGCACGAGTATCTCTTGACTGCTCTCGAGGCATTTGGGTTTCCACCCAGGTGGCTCGATATCGTCGGGAAACTGTATAGAGATTCAGCGATTTTGATTAAGCATCAAGGACAAGTTCTGGCTCCTATCTCGTTTCATCGAGGTATCAGACAGGGCTGTCCATTGTCAGGTATGCTTTATGATCTTTCGTTGGAGCCGCTACTGGTGAATCTTCGTCGAATGCTCGGACGGTATGCGGTTCATCTGCCATATACCAATGTGAGGCCTCTTATGTTGGCGTATGCGGATGATCTGTCTATTTTCGTGACAAGAGATGAAGCTTTTCCGGTCGCTCGTGCTGTTTTCGAACAGTTCGAACGTATAGCGGGCGCTAAAATCAACCTTAGTAAGAGTCAAGGCTTGTGGTGTGGAAGGTGGAGAGATCGTACAGATACTCCACTGAACATCCAATGGACTAATACTTGCCTGAAGTATTTAGGTGTGTATATCGGACGCGAGAGTAAATCAAATAATAGCCGCATCGCTCTTGAGAAACTCTCTAGAGCTGTAAACTCATGGCGTAGTCGACTGTTTCCATTATCCTTAATGGGTAGGTCAGTCGTGATAAACTATTTGATTACCTCGTCCATCGTTCATCTGCTAAAGTCTGAGACGTTTGATGAAGGCTTCGTAGGTCTTCTTCAAGCAAAAGCGATAGACGCCTTTTGGTGCGGAAGACGATGGGTTGCTGAAAGCATGCTCTGTCTGCCAGTCAAGATAGGTGGATTAGGTCTCACTAACTTGGTTGTGAAATCAAGGTGTCTCCAAGTGCGGGCATTCCAAAGAGTGTTTTGCCAGAGAGACAACTTGATTTCTCAACTGTGGGTGAATGTACTGGGAGGGATCGGCATAGGGGAGTATTACTACCTACTCTCTGTTCGACCACCTTATCCGCGTGACTGGCCACAGGATCTAATCTCAACGATTCAGACCTGGGGCAGAATCAGGCCAGCATTTCACCTTCAGTGGAATGCTCTAAGGTACACGCAATTCGCATCGATTCCAATCAGGTTTAATCCTGAATTAATAGATTCAGTGTTCAGTAATGCTCGGGGTTTTGAAGCTGACACGGATACACTGACAGTTCTCGGAGATATAATTGATATCTCTGGAAACTGTCGAATAAACACTAACACTTCACAACTACACGACCTGGCTGCTTCTGCGCGGGAGAGATTTCGCCAACTTGGGACCAGTGACCCTGGCACTAAGTTGGAAGATGCTTTCGTTCTGAACAGGCCACCACACACACCTTTCAGCACACTTACAACACGTGTGCTCCGTGACGTGCTTATGTCAATAAGACCTCCGGAGTATACAGGATACAACAGATGGCGAACACACCTCGGGGTGAATATGGGCGTGATGGGAGGGATAACTTGCAGAGTAGTCTACAGTTATCCTTCTAGTTACAAAGATGCTGATGTAGCATTCAAATTGCTGCATCACAGTCTTATGCATCCTAATCAGTTGTCACATATCGACCGCCGAGTTCAGAGGATTTGCACAGTTTGTGGTGGTGAAGGCACCCTGTTTCACAGGTTCTTCACTTGTCCGGCTTTGCAGGGTCTAATGGATCTCGTGCGCGGTATGTGTCAGTTGATCCACCCGAATTTCGGCATTACTAGGACATCGTTTCTATGGGGACCAAAGGTATGTAGTCGAGTGAATTGTTTGATTAGCTTTGTGTTGACACTGGCCAAATCTACAATTCACCTGTACTACATGAGAGTCGAAGCTGGGAATCAGAACACTGACCCACAACACCACGCACACGCACTTAAGCGCCACTTCGTTGACAGGTTGAAGAGACGTTTACGTCTTGAATATCTGGCAACGAACGCAGACACATTCAACTGCACATGGCAACCACTATCGTCGGTGCAGGACGGAGCTCTTGTCTTTCACTGGTGATAGCAGGCCACAGCATTTGCAGCACTAGTCCACGGGGCTTCTCCCCGCTTAGGAATCGTTGCAAGTGCTGTGGGAAGGACAAGCACTCTGTTAGAGATGCTAAGCTGGAGGGATGATGAGGGCAGTTTGTAGAGGTCTATGATACTACAGGCTTCCCTCGCGGGACTCTATAACGGTATCGCGTAAATTTTTCGTTCGTTCGGTTATTTATTTTTAATTCGGTTTCGGTGTCGGTGCTAAATTTCAAAATTTTATGTTGAAAATTCGTTCGTTTAGGCAATTATTTTTATTAGTTTATTTTGGAAATTTGGAACTTCTTGGAGCTGCCACTTACCCAATTGTCAAAATTGGGACTTTTAAATTTTTTGTCTATCTTTTAGATCCTTTTCAAAATTCTTGTAGCCGTTTTATAGTCTCTTTTGACAATTTTGTCTTGTTTGTTTTCCTTTTGTTTGTGTCTTTTTTCTTGTTCATTAGTTTTTCTAATTGTTTTAATTGTTTAATTGTCCCTATTGACCTTTTATAACTTTTAGATTAGCTAGCGACCTTTTGTTTACACTTTGTAGAGCCTTTTGCCACCTATTTTTAGGGAATTTTAAAAGAGCCAATGAGCCACTAAATAAAGAGCTTATACAAATAAAAAAAAAAAAAAAAAAATTATTATTATTATTAATCTGAAGAGAGCGGACGTCAGATTGAGCTCCAAATAGTTTAAATAGTGATAAGATAGAGGTTCTGGAAAAAAAGCGATCAAGTTGAGTAGTAGTGCTTACATCCAGACTTGTGCATTAGAAGGAGTTTGTGTGTGTTGTTTTAAAGACGAAAACTACAAAAAATTTAGAAAGAATTGTGAAAATTTATGAATTTTGTGACATTTGAACAGTGAAATTTAAATTAAATTTGGTCGTTGTCATGGCAACGCTAAAAATGTAAAAATTCTAGTTTATTAAAGTGTAATAAGGTTTTTTTGGAAGTGAAAAAATTTACATAAATATAAAAAAAGATAATAGGAATTTACGATTGAAAAAAAAAATAAATAAATATAAACGTTCACTGCCTCACTTAATATGAGTGAGTGCAGCAGTAGTGATTCTGGGGGGCCTGATGATCCCCCCAAATCAAGAGGACGGAGGAAGAAGAATAGTGATGTTTCTTCTTCCTCTACCAAAGAAAACCCCAAAGGGCCCAATGAAAAGGCCAATAAGGGCCCTATTGAAGAGGCCAAAAATGTGCATCCAGTTGCACCGGAGAAGACTGCAACTATAGCCACAAATGCTGTCGCGGAAGCTCCTGGACCATCAGCTCCAGAAGTTAACACAGCAACAGCAATCGCATCTGTACATGCTACAGAACTGGAAACATTTCAAATGAATGGAGAACATCCGAAATTATCAGATGTTGTCAAAACGGCTTCGGCTTCAGCGCCTAAGCCCAACACGATATTCTTAAGGCCAGCGCTTTCTTCACGAAAAGCAACTGGCCAGAAGAAGCAGTCAAAAACAACTGTACCACCAGCGCCAGCACCAAGATCCTTAACAGCAGCACCACGATCCCCGGCGTTAGTTCCAGGGATATCGTATGCACAGGTAAGTGGTAGTACCAAGAATAGTTCCAGCATCGAAATTATAGGTAAAGGCATCACTCCTCGTCCACCCCCATTGGACGCGGGTAAGCCTCGGCCCAAGACCAGTGCGGGTCTCCAGGGCTTCTTCGACGGGAGGTGGCAGGACGAGAGCTACGGGATGCAGCTTGAGCACATCAGAGGATGTCCTCAGACTGCATACCTGAAGGCAATCTTCCGCGTCATCTCCCGTGAGCAGCTTTTCTCAATGGGAATTATAGCTGGAGGAATGGTCGAGGTGTATACCACAACCCTCGAAAGCGCCACTAAGCTTATGCTTGAGGGCATCGAGGTGGAGGGTAGGCACCTCGTTCCATTCCCGTTAAAAGAGAAGCCCACGAAGGTCGTGTTTTCGCGGGTCCCTATGCGAGCCCAACATGAAGACCTCTCGAATTTCCTTGGGAGATTCGGGAAGGTTCATGGAAAGGTTCGCGCTATTCCCATTAAAATTGGGGACGAGGGTCTCGGGCGGGGTATCTTCGGTACTAGCCGGGAAGCGTCCATCACCTTGAATAAGGGGTGTACGCTTCCGTCAGGCTTTTACCTGAGCATATCCGGCTCGAGATACTGGATAGACGTTGGCACCGAAGCGAAATGCCATGCTTGCCATTTGGTAGGGCATTTTATTGCTGACTGCCCCGGGAGAACCGGGAAGAAGGCTGAACCGAGGGTTCCCTCGAAGGAAGCCACTACTACAGTAGTGGATCTGGAGAAGGAGCCTTCGGCCGGCACTCGACCTGCTATTTTGGAGCAGCCAGTGGTTAAGGTGCCTGAAGTTGTCTTAGAGGCAAAAATAGTTATGGCTTTAAACGGCGCCACGTCGGCATGTGAAAACACGGCTACTTCTGACGAGGAGTCGAATAGCCAAGTAGTGAAAAAAAAGAGGACGAGGAGGAAGAAAGTTGACCGGGTGATGCTGCCTCCTCCAGATCCAGCAAAGCCAGTCGCATCAAAGCGGCCCCACTCGGAGGAGGACGATAGTGGAGCTCGCGGTTCGAAGGTTGTAGTAAGGGACGCGGTAGTGTCTCACGAGCGGCTTTCGGACTGCGGCATGACCGGCTTGGATGACACTGGTCTTTCGAGCTTCGGTGGCTACGAGTCGTGTGATAGCATCATTTCGACTGGTAGCCAATTTGAAGTCTCGAAAGGGATGGAGACCCTTCCTAGGAAGAAGATCTCCGAAATTCTTACCCAGCTCCAGTACAAGAAGAATTCAGATAAAATCTGGAGTATTCTTGTAAGGGAGCTGGAGAGGCCAGAGCTGTTACTTCCTCAACTTCTACTCCTACAACAGGAGTCGAAGAAAAAGGGGAAGTACAACGATGTAGCTCGCTTGGATCGTCTCCATAGGAGGGTGGAGAAGCTGATTCAGGAGCATGGCTTGGTCGATTCTTCTCGTCCGTAGACGTCGTACCATCATCGTTTGAGCTTCTTATCTCTTTGAATGTGTAAGATAGGCTCTATTAACACCGGGGGTTTAAGTGCTCATACAAGACTACACAGTACTATCGAACATGTCAAAATGTTCGATATAGACATTACACTTCTGCAGGAGACGAATTTTACACAAGACACATACACACAACTTGAGCGATATGCTTATTTACACACTGGCTATGCAATGTTTGCCACACCTGCGCCTCGCCGAGGCTCAGGGGTGGCAATCATTGTATCCAACAAATTTACACTATCGTCTCCTGTCTATACAGATATCTTCCCAGGCTTCGCTTCTTCCTTGGATTTTGTCATTCAAGACAAAAATATCAAGGTAGTAAACGTGTACCTTCCTCATGACCAGGACATTACAAGACAAGTTCTTGATAGTGTTCAGTCAGGTCTGGTGAATTTTAGCGGTGAAACTGTTCTCGGAGGTGATTTCAACTGCACTCTGAATCCCTCAATGGATCGGCACTCTGGAGTTGAGTTCAACTCTGTCAATGCTACTCGGTTGAGGAATTTTGTCGGTGTTTTCAGACTCGTGGATATCTATCGTTGGATGCATCCTACGACTAGATCATACACGAGGGTCTCGCGAAATATCCATGGAAGTCTCGCAGGCTCCAGAATTGATAGACTTTACGTCTCACCTGGAATACTAGAACATTTCGTTGGTGTCACTCATGAAGTGTGTTCCCGTTAGTGATCATCTTCTTGTAGTGGCGACCAGCACTCTAGTTGAAAGACGAACTGCATACTGGATATTCAACAACTATTTGTTGAATTCCGAGCAGTTCATCAATGAGTTCACTGAATTCTGGCACGATTGGCAAGAGAGGAAAGTTAACTTTCCTTTTCTTAGTCAATGGTGGGATGTTGGAAAGCTCCAGATTCGGTCTTTTGTCGAGACGAGTTTCAATCGAAGTGGCTATCAAGCTTCTAGCTTGTCGGCCGAGGTCTCTCGGGTGGCAGCTCTTCTCCCAACTCAGCCGGGGTTGATTCTTTATTTCAATGGAATAAAGGAATGCTTGGCGACACAGACTTACAAGCACAGCTTGGAGTTTGTGCTGCGCGGCCAATCGCGCTGGCTGAGAGAAGGCGATTCTCCGACTGAGTACTTCTTTCAGGCGACTAGACGTTGTACTGCTTCTTGTGAGGTCGAATCGATAATTGATGAATCTGGACAAGTCCTCAACGGACAACTGCTATCAGAATATATTCGAGACTATTACAGTAGTCTCTACTCTGAATCGACGTCGACAACATCCTCGACCACTCATGAATTCCTTGAGAATATTCCCACTTTCTCTGAAGACAGTAAGGAGCTCCTGGATACAGTAATCACATTGGGGGATATGATTGCTGCGACAAAGGATCTAAGGCGACACACTTCTCCTGGTTATGACGGCTTGACTCCAGAATTCTTCGTACGTTTCAGGGATTTATTAATTCCTGACCTTTTGGAAGTCTTCAATTCGGCGGTTGAGACGCATTCAGACTTTCCTTCTAGTTGGAGGAGATCTGTTATGCGCTTGATTCCAAAGAAGGGAGATTTGCAGAGGATGGGGAACTGGAGGCCAGTAACCCTATGCAATGTAGACTACAAAATCGTCTGCAAAGCATTAGGGGCGATACTCCGCTCAGTGATTGCTTCGGTAATACACCCGGAACAGTCCTATTGTGTACCTGGTCGTAGTATCTACGACAACATCGCGGTAGCCAAGCATTTGTTTGCCTACCATGAACAGACAGGTACACAAATGGCCATGATCTCACTTGACCAGCAAAAGGCTTTTGATAGTGTCTCGCACGAGTATCTCTTGACTGCTCTCGAGGCATTTGGGTTTCCACCCAGGTGGCTCGATATCGTCGGGAAACTGTATAGAGATTCAGCGATTTTGATTAAGCATCAAGGACAAGTTCTGGCTCCTATCTCGTTTCATCGAGGTATCAGACAGGGCTGTCCATTGTCAGGTATGCTTTATGATCTTTCGTTGGAGCCGCTACTGGTGAATCTTCGTCGAATGCTCGGACGGTATGCGGTTCATCTGCCATATACCAATGTGAGGCCTCTTATGTTGGCGTATGCGGATGATCTGTCTATTTTCGTGACAAGAGATGAAGCTTTTCCGGTCGCTCGTGCTGTTTTCGAACAGTTCGAACGTATAGCGGGCGCTAAAATCAACCTTAGTAAGAGTCAAGGCTTGTGGTGTGGAAGGTGGAGAGATCGTACATATACTCCACTGAACATCCAATGGACTAATACTTGCCTGAAGTATTTAGGTGTGTATATCGGACGCGAGAGTAAATCAAATAATAGCCGCATCGCTCTTGAGAAACTCTCTAGAGCTGTAAACTCATGGCGTAGTCGACTGTTTCCATTATCCTTAATGGGTAGGTCAGTCGTGATAAACTATTTGATTACCTCGTCCATCGTTCATCTGCTAAAGTCTGAGACGTTTGATGAAGGCTTCGTAGGTCTTCTTCAAGCAAAAGCGATAGACGCCTTTTGGTGCGGAAGACGATGGGTTGCTGAAAGCACGCTCTGTCTGCCAGTCAAGATAGGTGGATTAGGTCTCACTAACTTGGTTGTGAAATCAAGGTGTCTCCAAGTGCGGGCATTCCAAAGAGTGTTTTGCCAGAGAGACAACTTGATTTCTCAACTGTGGGTGAATGTACTGGGAGGGATCGGCATAGGGGAGTATTACTACCTACTCTCTGTTCGACCACCTTATCCTCGTGACTGGCCACAGGATATAATCTCAACGATTCAGACCTGGGGCAGAATCAGGCCAGCATTTCACCTTCAGTGGAATGCTCTAAGGTACACGCAATTCGCATCGATTCCAATCAGGTTTAATCCTGAATTAATAGATTCAGTGTTCAGTAATGCTCGGGGTTTTGAAGCTGACACGCATACACTGACAGTTCTCGGAGATATTATTGATATCTCTGGAAACTGTCGAATAAACACTAACACTTTACAACTACACGACCTGGCTGCTTCTGCGCGGGAGAGATTTCGCCAACTTGGGACCAGTGACCCTGGCACTAAGTTGGAAGATGCTTTCGTTCTGAACAGGCCACCACACACACCTTTCAGCACACTTACAACACGTGTGCTCCGCGACGTGCTTATGTCAATAAAACCCCCGGAGTATACAGGATACAACAGATGGCGAACACACCTCGGGGTGAATATGGGCGTGATGGGAGGGATAACTTGCAGAGTAGTCTACAGTTATCCTTCTAATTACAAAGATGCGGATGTAGCATTCAAATTGCTGCATCACAGTCTTATGCATCCTAATCAGTTGTCACATATCGACCGCCGAGTTCAGAGGATTTGCACAGTTTGTGGTGGTGAAGGCACCCTGTTTCACAGGTTCTTCACTTGTCCGGCTTTGCAGGGTTTAATGGATCTCGTGCGCGGTATGTGTCAGTTGATCCACCCGAATTTCGGCATTACTAGGACATCGTTTCTATGGGGACCAAAGGTATGCAGTCGAGTGAATTGTTTGATTAGCTTTGTGTTGACACTGGCCAAATCTACAATTCACCTGTACTGCATGAGAGTCGAAGCTGAGAATCAGAACACTGACCCACAACACCACGCACACGCACTTAAGCGCCACTTCGTTGACAGGTTGAAGAGACGTTTACGTCTTGAATATCTGGCAACGAACGCAGACACATTCAACTGCACATGGCAACCACTATCGTCGGTGCAGGACGGAGCTCTTGTCTTTCACTGGTGATAGCAGGCCACAGCATTTGCAACACTAGTCCACGGGGCTTCTCCCCGCTTAGGAATCGTTGCAAGTGCTGTGGGAAGGACAAGCACTCTGTTAGAGATGCTAAGCTGGAGGGATGATGAGGGCAGTTTGTAGAGGTCTATGATACTACAGGCTGCCCTCGCGGGACTCTATAACGGTATCGCGTAAATTTTTCGCTCGTTCGGTCATTTATTTTTAATTCGGTTTCGGTGTCGGTGCTAAATTTCAAAATTTTATGTTGAAAATTCGTTCGTTTAGGCAATTATTTTTATTAGTTTATTTTGGAAATTTGGAACTTCTTGGAGCTGCCACTTACCCAATTGTCAAAATTGGGACTTTTAAATTTTTTGTCTATCTTTTAGATCCTTTTCAAAATTCTTGTAACCGTTTTTTGGTCTCTTTTGAGAATTTTGTCTTGTTTGTTTTCCTTTTGTTTGTGTCTTTTTTCTTGTTGATTAGTTTTTCTAATTGTTTTAATTGTTTAATTGTCCCTATTGACCTTTTATAACTTTTAGATTAGCTAGCGACCTTTTGTTTACACTTTGTAGAGCCTTTTGCCACCTATTTTTAGGGAATTTTGAAAAGAGCCAAAGAGCCAAAAAATAAAGAGCATATATACATAAAAAAAAAAAATTATTATTATTATTATTATCGCAGAGACCGGACGTGTCAATCTTAGCTCCAAGAGGAATAGTAAAAAAGTAGGAAGATAAGGTAGAAAAAAGGTGTGAAACGTGTGCAAGTGTGCGAGTGTATAGCTAACATCGTTAAAGTGTAGTGAACTACATGAATTTCAATAAAAAAAACTAGTAAAAATTTGAATAAATTAGTTGTGAAAAAGAAAAATCTCGTGACAGTTCCTCAATTTTAATTATTTTTGGTCGTTGCCATGACAACATGGCAACCGTGAAAAAATTTGTAGTGATGAATTAAATTAATTTGGGAAAGTGAAAACTTAAAATAATATAAAAAAATTAAAGTATTTAAATAGAAAAAGAAAATATAAAAAATATATTTATATTAAATAAGCCATACAGCATCTCTGCCGCACTCAAAATGAGTACGAGCAGTGATTCGGGGGGGACAGATGATCCCCTCAATTCAAGTCAAAGAAGAAAGAAGAAAAATAAATCTTCTTGTTCCTCTTCCAAGGAAAATATAAAAGGGCCCACTGAAAAGGTCATAAAGGGCTCAATTGAAGAGGCCAAACCTCAAAATTTGCAGGTATCTCCACAGGAGAAGAACGTTGCCAGGACATCCAAGTCTGTCTGTGAAGAGCCTGGGGCAACAGCCCCAATATCCACGGCTATTACTGCAGCATCAGTAGTTGCAGCTGTAGCCAATCCACTGGCGACGGCTTCATTCCTAGAAGAACGTCCTACGCTGAAGGAAGTTGTTGAAACGGCTTCGGCTTCAGCGCCAAAGCCAAGCGGCGTTGTGATTGTGATGCGACCACCGCTTTCTGCAGCGAAGGCAAATTCTTCGAATCAGCTGAAGCCACAGGCATCAGCAACAAGACCAGCAGCAGCACCACGATCCCCAGCAGTAGAGTTAGGGATCTCTTATGCCCAACAGGTAAGTGGCAGTTTCAATAAGGGTTCAGCCTTAGAAATTTTAGGTAAAGGCATCGCTCCTCGTCCAGCCCCACTGGACGCAGGTAAGCCTCGGCCTAAGACCGGTGCGGGCCTTCAGGCTTTTTTCGACGGGAGGTGGCAGGATGAGAGCTACGGTATGCAGCTCGAGCACATCAATAGATGTCCTCAGAGCGCATACCTGAAAGGGATCTTCCAGGTCATCTCTCGTGAGGAGCTATTCTCCATGGGAGTAATAGCTGGGGGAATGGTTGAGGTGTATACCACGACCCTCGAAAGTGCTACCAAGCTTATGCTTGCGGGCATCGAGGTGGATGGTAGACACCTTGTGCCGTTCCCACTCAGGGAAAGGCCCACGAAGGTCGTGTTTTCACGGGTCCCAATGCGAGCCAGTCATGAAGACCTCCTGAATTTCCTAGGGAGATTTGGGAAAGTTCATGGCAGTGTTCGCGCCATTCCAATTAAAATTGGGGACGAGGGTCTCGGGCGGGGTATCTTCGGTACCAGCCGGGAGGCGTCCATCACTTTAAATAAGGGATGTACGCTTCCAAGAGGCTTTTACTTGAGCATATCCGGCTCGAGGCACTGGATAGACGTGAGCACCGAAGCAAAATGCCATGCTTGCCATTTGGTAGGGCATTTTATTGCTGACTGCCCCAGGAGAACCGGGAAGAAGGCTGAACCGAGGGTTCCCTCGAAGGAAGCCACTACTACAGTAGTGGATCTGGAGAAGGAGCCTTCGGCCGGCACTCAACCTGCTATTTTGGAGCAGCCAGTAGTTAGGGTGCCTGAAGTTGTTCTAGAGGCAAAAATAGTTATGGCTGTAAACGGCGCCACGTCGGCACGTGAAAACACGGCTACTTCCGACGAGGAGTCGAGTAGCCATTTAGGCAAGAAAAAGAGGACGAGGAGGAGGAAGACAAAGGTGGACCGTGTGATGCTGCCTCCTCCAGAGCCAGCAAAGCCAGTCGCATCAAAGCGGCCCCACTCGGAGGAGGACGATAGTGGAGCTGGCATTCCGAAGGTTGTTGTAAGGGAGGTGGAAGCATCTCTTGAGCAGCTTTCGGACTGCGACATGACCGGTTTTGATGAGACTGGTCTTTCGAGCCTCGGTGGCTACGAGTCGTGTGATAGTATCATTTCGACTGGTAGCCAATTTGAGGTCTCGAAGGGGATGGAAACCCTTTCTAGGAAGAAGATCACCGGAATTCTTACCCAGCTCCTGTACAAGAAGAATTCAGATAAAATCTGGAGTATTCTTGTAAGGGAGCTGGAGAGGCCAGAGTTGTTACTTCCTCAGCTTCTACTCCTACAACAGGAGTCCAAGAAGAGGAGGAAGTACAACGATGTAGCGCGGTTAGAACGACTTCATAGAAAGGTGGAGGAGTTGCTTCAGGAGCATCGCTTGGCCGATTCTCCTCGTCAATAGACGTCGCACATTCATCGTTTGAGCTTTTCATCTCTTTGAATGTGCAAGATAGCTTCGATCAACACCGGGGGTTTAAGTGCACATACAAGGTTACACAGCACTATCGAACATGTCAAAATGTTCGATATAGACATCGCGCTTCTACAGGAGAGGAATTTTACACAAGACACATATACACAACTTGAGCGCTATGCTTATTTACACACTGGCTATGCAATGTTTGCCACACCTGCACCTCGCCGAGGCTCAGGGGTGGCAATCATTGTATCCAACAAATTTACACTATCGTCTCCTGTCTATACAGATATCTTCCCAGGCTTCGCTTCTTCCTTGGATTTTGTCGTTCAAGACAAACATATCAAGGTAGTAAACGTGTACCTTCCTCATGACCAGGACATTACAAGACAAGTTCTTGATAGTGTTCAGTCCTGTCTGGTGAATTTTAGCGGCGAAACTGTCCTCGGAGGTGATTTCAACTGCACTCTGAATCCCTCAATGGATCGGCACTCTGGAGTTGAGTTCAACTCTGTTAATGCTACTCGGTTGAGGAATTTTGTCGGTGTTTTCAGACTCGTGGATATCTATCGTTGGATGCATCCTACGACTAGATCATACACGAGGGTCTCGCGAAATATCCATGGAAGTCTCGCAGGCTCCAGAATTGATAGACTTTACGTCTCACCTGGAATACTAGAACATTTCGTTGGTGTCACTCATGAAGTGTGTTCCGTTAGCGATCATCTTCTTGTAGTGGCGACCAGCACTCTAGTTGAAAGAAGAACTGCATACTGGATATTCAACAACTATTTGTTGAATTCCGAGCAGTTCATCAATGAGTTCACTGAATTCTGGCACGATTGGCAAGAGAGGAAAGTTGACTTTCCTTTTCTTAGTCAATGGTGGGATGTTGGAAAATTCCATATTCGCTCTTTTATCGAGACGAGTTTCAATCGAAGTGGCTATCAAGCTTCTAGCTTGTCGGCCGAGCTCTCTCGGGTGGCAGCTCTTCTCCCAACTCAGCCGGGGTTGATTCTTTATTTCAATGGAATAAAGGAACGCTTGGCGACACAGACTTACAAGCACAGCTTGGAGTTTGTGCTGCGCGGCCAATCGCGCTGGCTGAGAGAAGGCGATTCTCCAACTGAGTACTTCTTTCAGGCGACTAGACGTCGTACTGCTTCTTGTGAGGTCGAATCGATAATTGATGAATCTGGACAAGTCCTCAACGGACAACAGCTATCAGAATATATTCGAGACTACTACAGTAGTCTCTACTCTGAATCGACGTCGACAACATCCTCGACCACTCATGAATTCCTTGAGAATATTCCCACTTTCTCTGAAGACAGTAAGGAGCTCCTGGATACAGTAATCACATTGGAGGATATGATTGCTGCGACAAAGGATCTAAGGCGACACACTTCACCTGGTTATGACGGCTTGACTCCAGAATTCTTCATACGTTTCAGGGATTTATTAATTCCTGACCTTTTGGAAGTCTTCAATTCGGCGGTTGAGATGCAGTCAGACTTTCCTTCTAGTTGGAGGCGATCTGTGATGCGCTTGATTCCAAAGAAGGGAGATTTGCAGAGGATGGGGAACTGGAGGCCAGTAACCCTATGCAATGTAGACTAAAAAATCGTCTGCAAAGCATTAGGGGCGATACTCCGCTCAGTGATTGCTTCGGTAATACACCCGGAACAGTCCTATTGTGTACCTGGTCGTAGTATCTACGACAACATCGCGGTAGCCAAGCATTTGTTTGCCTACCATGAACAGACAGGTACACAAATGGCCATGATCTCACTTGACCAGCAAAAGGCTTTTGATAGTGTCTCGCACGAGTATCTCTTGACTGCTCTCGAGGCATTTGGGTTTCCGCCCAGGTGGCTTGATATCGTCGGGAAACTGTATAGAGATTCAGCGATTTTGATTAAGCATCAAGGACAAGTTCTGGCTCCTATCTCGTTTCATCGAGGTATCAGACAGGGCTGTCCATTGTCAGGTATACTTTATGATCTTTCGTTGGAGCCGCTACTGGTGAATCTTCGTCGAATGCTCGGACAGTATGCGGTTCATCTGCCGTATACCAATGTGAGGCCTCTTATGTTGGCGTATGCGGATGATCTGTCTATTTTCGTGACAGGAGATGAAGCTTTTCCGGTCGCTCGTGCTGTTTTCGAACAGTTCGAACGTATAGCGGGCGCTAAAATCAACCTTAGTAAGAGTCAAGGCTTGTGGTGTGGAAGGTGGAGAGATCGTACAGATACTCCACTGAACATCCAATGGACTAATACTTGCCTGAAGTATTTAGGTGTGTATATCGGACGCGAGAGTAAATCAAATAATAGCCGCATCGCTCTTGAGAAACTCTCTAGAGCTGTAAACTCATGGCGTAGTCGACTGTTTCCATTATCCTTAATGGGTAGGTCAGTCGTGATAAACTATTTGATTACCTCGTCCATCGTTCATCTGCTAAAGTCTGAGACGTTTGATGAAGGCTTCGTAGGTCTTCTTCAAGCAAAAGCGATAGACGCCTTTTGGTGCGGAAGACGATGGGTTGCTGAAAGCACGCTCTGTCTGCCAGTCAAGATAGGTGGATTAGGTCTCACTAACTTGGTTGTGAAATCAAGGTGTCTCCAAGTGCGTGCATTCCAAAGAGTGTTTTGCCAGAGAGACAGCTTGATTTCTCAACTGTGGGTGAATGTACTGGGAGGGATCGGCATAGGGGAGTATTACTACCTACTCTCTGTTCGACCACCTTATCCTCGTGACTGGCCACAGGATCTAATCTCAACGATTCACACCTGGGGCAGAATCAGGCCAGCATTTCACCTTCAGTGGAATGCTCTAAGGTACACGCAATTCGCGTCGATTCCAATCAGGTTCAATCCTGAATTAATAGATTCAGTGTTCAGTAATGCTCGGGGTTTTGAAGCTGACACGCATACACTGACAGTTCTGGGAGATATTATTGATATCTCTGGAAACTGTCGAATAAACACTAACACTTCACAACTACACGACCTGGCTGCTTCTGCGCGGGAGAGATTTCGCCAACTTGGGACCAGTGACCCTGGCACTAAGTTGGAAGATGCTTTCGTTCTGAACAGACCACCACACACACCTTTCAGCACACTTACAACACGTGTGCTCCGTGACGTGCTTATGTCAATGAGACCTCCGGATTACACAGGATACAACAGATGGCGAACACACCTCGGGGTGAATATGGGCGTGATGGGAGGGATAACTTGCAGAGTAGTCTACAGTTATCCTTCTAGTTACAAAGATGCTGATGTAGCATTCAAATTGCTGCATCACAGTCTTATGCATCCTAATCAGTTGTCACATATCGACCGCCGAGTTCAGAGGATTTGCACAGTTTGTGCTGGTGAGGGCACCCTGTTTCACAGGTTCTTCACTTGTCCGGCTTTGCAGGGTCTAATGGATCTCGTGCGCGGTATGTGTCAGTTGATCCACCCGAATTTCGGCATTACTAGGACATCGTTTCTATGGGGACCAAAGGTATGTAGTCGAGTGAATTGTTTGATTAGCTTTGTGTTGACACTGGCCAAATCTACAATTCACCTATACTACATGAGAGTCGAAGCTGGGAATCAGAACACTGACCCACAACACCACGCACACGCACTTAAGCGCCACTTCGTTGACTGGTTGAAGAGACGTTTACGTCTTGAATATCTGGCAACGAACGCAGACACATTCAACTGCACATGGCAACCACTATCGTCGGTGCAGGACGGAGCTCTTGTCTTTCACTGGTGATAGCAGGCCACAGCATTTGCAACACTAGTCCACGGGGCTTCTCCTCGCTTAGGAATCGTTGCAAGTGCTGTGGGAAGGACAAGCACTCCGTTAGAGATGCTAAGCTGGAGGGATGATGAGGGCAGTTTGTAGAGGTCTATGATACTACAGGCTGCTCTCGCGGGACTCTATAACGGTATCGCGTAAATTTTTCGTTCGTTCGGTCATTTATTTTTAATTCGGTTTCGGTTTCGGTTCTAAATTGCAAAATTTTTTGTAGAAATTCGCTCGTTTAGGTAAAGATATTTATTAGATTATTTTGGAATTTTGGAACTTTTGGAACTGCCACTCTATTGTCAAAATAGGGGCAAGCAAATTTTTTTTATTGTTTTACATCTTTTAGGCATTGTTCAAAATTTTTGTATCCGTTTATTGTCTCTTTTGAGAACATAGTGTTCACTTTTTGTCCTTTTACCTGTTAGTGTCTAGTTTGTTTTTGTTGTCCCTATTGACTGTTATGTTTGTGATTTTTTAGTTTAGCTAGCGTCTTTTTCTTTATACATTGTACAGCCTTTTGCACCTATTTTTAAGGAATTTTGAAAAGAGCCAAAGAGCCAAAAAATAAAGAGCTTATATACATAAAAAAAAAATAATTATTATTATTATTATCGCAGAGACCGGACGTGTCAATCTTAGCTCCAAGAGGAATAGTAAAAAAGTAGGAAGATAAGGTAGAAAAAGGGTGTGAAACGTGTGCAAGTGTGCGAGTGTATAGCTAACATCGTTAAAGTGTAGTGAACTACATGAATTTCAATAAAAAAAACTAGTAAAAATTTGAATAAATTAGTTGTGAAAAAGAAAAATCTCGTGACAGTTCCTCAATTTTAATTATTTTTGGTCGTTGCCATGACAACATGGCAACCGTGAAAAAATTTGTAGTGATGAATTAAATTAATTTGGGAAAGTGAAAACTTAAAATAATATAAAAAAATTAAAGTATTTAAATAGAAAAAGAAAATATAAAAAATATATTTATATTAAATAAGCCATACAGCATCTCTGCCGCACTCAAAATGAGTACGAGCAGTGATTCGGGGGGGACAGATGATCCCCTCAATTCAAGTCAAAGAAGAAAGAAGAAAAATAAATCTTCTTGTTCCTCTTCCAAGGAAAATATAAAAGGGCCCATTGAAAAGGTCATAAAGGGCTCAATTGAAGAGGCCAAACCTCAAAATTTGCAGGTATCTCCACAGGAGAAGAACGTTGCCAGGACATCCAAGTCTGTCTGTGAAGAGCCTGGGGCAACAGCCCCAATATCCACGGCTATTACTGCAGCATCAGTAGTTGCAGCTGTAGCCAATCCACTGGCGACGGCTTCATTCCTAGAAGAACGTCCTACGCTGAAGGAAGTTGTTGAAACGGCTTCGGCTTCAGCGCCAAAGCCAAGCGGTGTTGTGATTGTGATGCGACCACCGCTTTCTGCAGCGAAGGCAAATTCTTCGAATCAGCTGAAGCCACAGGCATCAGCAACAAGACCAGCAGCAGCACCACGATCCCCAGCAGTAGAGTTAGGGATCTCTTATGCTCAACAGGTAAGTGGCAGTTTCAATAAGGGCTCAGCCTTAGAAATTTTAGGTAAAGGCATCGCTCCTCGTCCAGCCCCACTGGACGCAGGTAAGCCTCGGCCTAAGACCGGTGCGGGCCTTCAGGCTTTTTTCGACGGGAGGTGGCAGGATGAGAGCTACGGTATGCAGCTCGAGCACATCAATAGATGTCCTCAGAGCGCATACCTGAAAGCGATCTTCCAGGTCATCTCTCGTGAGCAGCTATTTTCCATGGGGATAATAGCTGGGGAATGGTTGAGGTGTACACCACGACCCTCGAGAGTGCTACCAAGCTAATGCTTGAGGGCATCGAGGTGGAGGGTAGACACCTTGTGCCGTTCCCACTCAGGGAAAAGCCCACAAGGGTCATGTTTTCACGGGTCCCTATGCGAGCTTGCCATGAAGACCTCCTAAATTTCTTGGGAAGATTTGGGAAGGTTCATGGCAACGTTCGTGCCATTCCCTTAAAAATTGGGGACGAGGGTCTCGGGCGGGGTATCTTCGGTACTAGCCGGGAGGCGTCCATCACCTTAAATAAGGGGTGTACGCTTCCAAAGGGCTTTTACCTGAGCTTATCCGGCTAGAGGCAGTGTATAGACGTGGGCACCGAAGCGAAATGCCATGCTTTCCATTTGGTAGGGCATTTTATTGCTGACTGCCCCAGGAGAACCGGGAAGAAGGCTGAACCGAGGGTTCCCTCGAAGGAAGCCACTACTACAGTAGTGGATCTGGAGAAGGAGCCTTCGGCCGGCACTCGACCTCCTATTTTGGAGCAGCCAGTGGTTAAGGTGCCTGAAGTTGTCCTAGAGGCAAAAATAGTTATGGCTGTAAACGGCGCCACGTCGGCACGTGAAAACACGGCTACTTCTGACGAGGAGTCGAATAGCCAAGTAGTGAAAAAAAAGAGGACGAGGAGGAAGAAAGTTGACCGGGTGATGCTGCCTCCTCCAGTGCCAGCAAAGCCAGTCGCTCCAAAACGGCCCCACTCGGAGGAGGGCGATAGTGGTGCTTGCGGTTCGAAGGTTGTTGTGAGGGAGGCGGAAGCATCTCTGGAACGGCTTTCGGACTGCGAAATGGCCGGTTTGGAGGAGACTGGTCTCTCGAGCTTCAGTGGCTACGAGTCGTGTGGTAGCATCATTTCGACTGGTAGCCAATTTGAGGTCTCGAAGGGGATGGAAAACATTCCTAGGGAGAAGATCTCTGAAATTCTTACCCAGCTCCAGTACAAGAAGAACTCAGATAAAATCTGGAGCATTCTTGTAAGGGAGTTGGAGAGGCCAGAGTTGTTACTTCCTCAGCTTCGAATCCTACAACAGGAGTCCAAGAAGAGGAGGAAGTACAACCATGTAGCTCGGTTAGATCGTCTTCATAGGAAGGTGGAGGAGTTGCTTCAGGAGCATCGCTTGGCCGATTCTCCTCGTCAATAGACGTCGCACATTCATCGTTTGAGCTTTTCATCTCTTTGAATGTGCAAGATAGCTTCGATCAACACCGGGGGTTTAAGTGCACATACAAGGTTACACAGCACTATCGAACATGTCAAAATGTTCGATATAGACGTCGCGCTTCTACAGGAGACGAATTTTACACAAGACACATATACACAACTTGAGCGCTATGCTTATTTACACACTGGCTATGCAATGTTTGCCACACCTGCACCTCGCCGAGGCTCAGGGGTGGCAATCATTGTATCCAACAAATTTACACTATCGTCTCCTGTCTATACAGATATCTTCCCAGGCTTCGCTTCTTCCTTGGAATTTGTCGTTCAAGACAAACATATCAAGGTAGTAAACGTGTACCTTCCTCATGACCAGGACATTACAAGACAAGTTCTTGATAGTGTTCAGTCCTGTCTGGTGAATTTTAGCGGCGAAACTGTCCTCGGAGGTGATTTCAACTGCACTCTGAATCCCTCAATGGATCGGCACTCTGGAGTTGAGTTCAACTCTGTCAATGCTACTCGATTGAGGAATTTTGTCGGTTTTTTCAGACTCGTGGATATCTATCGTTGGATGCATCCTACGACTAGATCATACACGAGGGTCTCGCGAAATATCCATGGAAGTCTCGCAGGCTCCAGAATTGATAGACTTTACGTCTCACCTGGAATACTAGAACATTTCGTTGGTGTCACTCATGAAGTGTGTTCGATTAGTGATCATCTTCTTGTGGTGGCGACCAGCACTCTAGTTGAAAGACGAACTGCATACTGGATATTCAACAACTATTTGTTGAATTCCGAGCAGTTCATCAATGAGTTCATTGATTTCTGGCACGATTGGCAAGAGAGGAAAGCTAACTTTCCTTTTCTTAGTCAATGGTAGGATGTTGGAAAGCTCCAGATTCGGTCTTTTATCGAGACGAGTTTCAATCGAAGTGGCTATCAAGCTTCTAGCTTGTCGGCCGAGGTCTCTCGGGTGGCAGCTCTGCTCCCAACTCAGCCGGGGTTGATTCTTTATTTCAATGGAATAAAGGAACGCTTGGCGACACAGACTTACAAGCACAGCTTGGAGTTTGTGCTACGCGGCCAATCGCGCTGGCTGAGAGAAGGCGATTCTCCAACTGAGTACTTCTTTCAGGCGACTAGACGTCGTACTGCTTCTTGTGAGGTCGAATCGATAATTGATGAATCTGGACAAGTCCTCAACGGACAACAGCTATCAGAATATATTCGAGACTACTACAGTAGTCTCTACTCTGAATCGACGTCGACAACATCCTCGACCACTCATGAATTCCTTGAGAATATTCCCAATTTCTCTGAAGACATTAAGGAGCTCCTGGATACAGTAATTACATTGGAGGATATGATTGCTGCGACAAAGGATCTAAGGCGACACACTTCACCTGGTTATGACGGCTTGACTCCAGAATTCTTCATACGTTTCAGGAATTTATTAATTCCTGACCTTTTGGAAGTCTTCAATTCGGCGGTTGAGACGCATTCAGACTTCCCTTCTAGTTGGAGGAGATCTGTTATGCGCTTGATTCCAAAGAAGGGAGATTTGCAGAGGATGGGGAACTGGAGGCCAGTAACCCTATGCAATGTAGACTACAAAATCGTCTGCAAAGCATTAGGGGCGATACTCCGCTCAGTGATTGCTTCGGTAATACACCCGGAACAGTCCTATTGTGTACCTGGTCGTAGTATCTACGACAACATCGCGGTAGCCAAGCATTTGTTTGCCTACCATGAACAGACAGGTACACAAATGGCCATGATCTCACTTGACCAGCAAAAGGCTTTTGATAGCGTCTCGCATGAGTATCTCTTGACTACTCTCGAGGCATTTGGGTTTCCGCCCAGGTGGCTCGATATCGTCGGGAAACTGTACAGAGATTCAGCAATTTTGATTAAGCATCAAGGACAAGTTCTGGCTCCTATCTTGTTTCATCGAGGTATCAGACAGGGCTGTCCATTGTCAGGTATGCTTTATGATCTTTCGTTGGAGCCGCTGCTGGTGAATCTTCGTCAAATGCTCGGAGAGTATGCGGTTCGTCTACCATATACCAATGTGAGGCCTCTTATGTTGGCGTATGCGGATGATCTGTCTATTTTCGTGACAGGAGATGAAGCTTTTCCGGTCGCTCGTGCTGTTTTCGAACAGTTCGAACGTATAGCGGGCGCTAAAATCAACCTTAGTAAGAGTCAAGGCTTGTGGTGTGGAAGGTGGAGAGATCGTACAGATACTCCACTGAACATCCAATGGACTAATACTTGCCTGAAGTATTTAGGTGTGTATATCGGACGCGAGAGTAAATCAAATAATAGCCGCATCGCTCTTGAGAAACTCTCTAGAGCTGTAAACTCATGGCGTAGTCGTCTGTTACCATTATCTTTAATGGGTAGGTCAGTTGTGATAAACTATTTGATTACCTCGTCCATCGTTCATCTGCTAAAGTCTGAGACGTTTGATGAAGGCTTCGTAGGTCTTCTTCAAGCAAAAGCGATAGACGCCTTTTGGTGCGGAAGACGATGGGTTGCTGAAAGCACGCTCTGTCTGCCAGTCAAGATAGGTGGATTAGGTCTCACTAACTTGGTTGTGAAATCAAGGTGTCTCCAAGTGCGTGCATTCCAAAGAGTGTTTTGCCAGAGAGACAGCTTGATTTCTCAACTGTGGGTGAATGTACTGGGAGGGATCGGCATAGGGGAGTATTACTACCTACTTTCTATTCGACCACCTTATCCTCGTGACTGGCCACAGGATCTAATCTCAACGATTCAGACCTGGGGCAGAATCAGGCCAGCATTTCACCTTCAGTGGAATGCTCTAAGGTACACGCAATTCGCATCGATTCCAATCAGGTTTAATCCTGATTTAATAGATTCAGTGTTCAGTAATGCTCGGGGTTTTGAAGCTGACACGCATACACTGACAGTTCTCGGAGATATTATTGATATCTCTGGAAACTGTCGAATAAACACTAACACTTCACAACTACATGACCTGGCTGCTTCTGCGCGGGAGAGATTTCGCCAACTTGGGACCAGTGACCCTGGCACTAAGTTGGAAGATGCTTTCGTTCTGAACAGACCACCACACACACCTTTCAGCACACTTACAACATGTGTGCTCCGTGACGTGCTTATGTCCATAAGACCTCCGGAGTATACAGGATACAACAGATGGCGAACACACCTCGGGGTGAATATGGGCGTGATGGGAGGGATAACTTGCAGAGTAGTCTACAGTTATCCTTCTAGTTACAAAGATGCTGATGTAGCATTCAAATTGCTGCATCACAGTCTTATGCATCCTAATCAGTTGTCACATATCGACCGCCGAGTTCAGAGGATTTGCACAGTTTGTGCTGGTGAAGGTACCCTGTTTCACAGGTTCTTCACTTGTCCGGCTTTGCAGGGTCTAATGGATCTCGTGCGCGGTATGTGTCAGTTGATCCACCCGAATTTCGGCATTACTAGGACATCGTTTCTATGCGGACCAAGGGTCTGTAGTCGAGTGAATTGTTTGATTAGCTTTGTGTTGACACTGGCCAAATCTACAATTCACCTGTACTACATGAGAGTCGAAGATGGGAATCAGAACACTGTCCCAAAACACCACGCACACGCACTTAAGCGCCACTTCGTTGACAGGTTGAAGAGACGTTTACGTCTTGAATATCTGGCAACGAACGCAGACACATTCAACTGCACATGGCAACCACTATCGTCGGTGCAGGACGGAGCTCTTGTCTTTCACTGGTGATAGCAGGCCACAGCATTTACAACACTAGTCCACGGGGCTTCTCCTCGCTTAGGAATCGTTGCAAGTACTGTGGGAAGGACAAGCACTCTGTTAGAGATGCTAAGCTGGAGGGATGATGAGGGCAGTTTGTAGAGGTCTATGATACTACAGGCTGCTCTCGCGGGACTCTATAACGGTATCGCGTAAATTTTTCGTTCGTTCGGTGATTTATTTTTAATTCGGTTTCGGTTCTAAATTGCAAATTTTTTTGTTGAAATTCGCTCGTTTAGGGACATTTTTATTAGTTTATTTTGAAAATTTGGAACTTCTTGGAACTGCCACTTACCCAATTGTCAAAATTGGGACTGGTTCTAAATTTTTGGTTAAACTTTAGATCTTTTTCAAAATTCTTGTGTCCGTTTTTAGTCTCTTTTGAGAATTTTGTCTTGTTTGTTTTCCTTTTTTTGTGTCATTTTTGTTATCTTAATTGTTTTAATTGTCCCTTTTGACTTTTTATAAGTTAATTTAGCTAGTGTCTTTTTTACAATTTTGTGCCTTTTGCCAATTAGTTTTAAGAAATTTTTAAAAGAGCCAATGAGCCACTCAATAAAGAACATTTACAAATAAAAAAAAAATTATTATTATTTTTTTTTGGTTCCTTTTTGTGAATTCAGTCGCTTTGCAGCCACGGGCCAACACCCCATAGCAACTAAGTAGGGACGGCGTGCATGACCTAAGTAGGGTAGAATATTTATTAAGGTTAAGAAAGAAAGTTTGGTTTTTTTTTGTTAATAACTTAAGATGAATCACCAAAGTTTTGTGAGGTAAATGGCGATTTGCTAACAGAGGAAAGGAGTTGAATAAAATCTGCTTTTATGGAACTGTGGCAACGCCTGCATAATTCAACTTCCCTCTTCCCACCTTTCTTTTTTTTTCTTCTTGCGTTTCTCTTTACATCTGGCAGTCATACCCATTCTAGGGCCGAGATGAAGAGCTAATTGGAGCAGCACGAGGAAAGTAGGGGCATGATGTGGCCGCAGCAGCGCTCGTTACTACATTTCCAACTGTAGTCTACACACGCATAATTGGGGCTAAGTATTCCTTTTTGCACTGCGACGTCTTAGCCAGGGTGGATGGGGGCGATGGGTCCGTTTACGTCCAGGCAGGACTCCATCATCACCGGGAGTCCACGCTCTCTCTCTCAATCTTTACGTTTCTCTGTTTCCGGGTGTTAATCACTTGTTCGGCGTTGCTGAGGTCTTCGTTCTCTTTCTTTTTTCTCTTTCAGCATTTGATAAAAACATTTTTTTTCCTTCCCTTTTTTAGGCTTTCAGGTTCCACAAGGAGAAGGAAGTTTGCATGGATTCGGTTTTTTTTTGTCCGTCTGTCCGTCTGTAGTCCCACATACAAGCTCTTTTCTTCACTGTCCGTCCGTCTGTCTGGTTGTTATTTTGTCGAGTATGCACAGCTTAACAAGCATCAAGGGATGTGGGTGGCAAGAACCACCCCAAGCCGGCTGATCGCTAGCGGCATATTTGCTATGCAGCCACCCACGCTAATCCCGCGATGATTTTTGTAACAAAGAGGTGTCAGGTACAAGTGGATGCAGGTATATCTGTCGGCTGACAGGCTCTGAACACGAAGTTGGCTTGTTCTCCCGGTTGAAACAGGAGTTTCTTTATTAGATCCCAGTACCTTGGCAGCTAGTTCTGGTCTAAGCTCATGTTGATACAGCACTATGGTAGGCGTTTGATACGTGAACGAGATGTGTGATGTGAACCAATTATCACGTCGGGGTCACCAAATGTTTAAGGTGCTTTTACCTTATAGTTGCAGAAAAGCCAAAAGTTCTTGTACCTTGACTTGTGTTATGAGGTGTGCGCAGTACTTGAACCACCACACCAGGAGTTTGCTGAAACGTAAAGAGATTAGCAACATGATTGATACTAGTAAAAACACCGCCGAAAGTTTTTGATAAACTGAACCTCTATTTCTTTCAAATTCTGATTTTTATCCAATAAATTACATAACTATGTGAAAAATACAATTAGCAAAACGTTTACTCAGTAAAAAAGAAAAACAAATTTTATCATCTACATAAATTCTCACGAGCCGTGCCAAGAAAACAAAGTGTCATCTTGCGTATTCTTACAAGGCACCGCGGTAGTGAAAAACAAAAGTGTCAGTTTACGTCTGGCCTGAATCTTTCTGATTTTCTTATCAGCAAATTCTTCTATGACTCGTGAGAATTTATGTATTTACATGAATGCATTGAATGTGAATTGAATATGTTTTGTTTTGTTGAATATGAATTAAATATGTTTTGGATAAACATAATCCTTACATTCTAAAATACTTGCAGTGTTCTTATGGAAAAGTGACAAAAGTTTGATTTGAATAGCTCCTCCGCCCTAAACTACTATTCATACAGAAAAATGGTGTTCTGTTAATCTTAAGCTTGCTTTCTTATCTTCCCAACCATAATAAAATTTTCATACCTTTCCTTATTAAATTTATTTAAAAAAAATTATCTTAATCAAATGACTACGATTCCTCAAAAAAAAATTCTCAGCTGAGTAATCATTGTAATCTCGCTGTGCCGTCATTGCATGCTGTGGGCTGATGATATCGAATGTAGCTGCCTACAGATTCGGACTCCGGATGCACATACACACATGCAATTATCACTCAGCTGAGAGGTATTGAGCGTAAAATAGTAAGGTTACTTTGTAATCAAAACTATTTTATTATTTTGTTAAGTAAGGTTCATAGGAAGTGTATCCTTTGGGAAGGTATGGAACCAAGCTTTAAATTACTAGAAGACTATTTTCCTTTATGGATAGTAGTTTAGGCTCTATGGCATATATAAAGCCAATGTTTAGCACTTTTCCATAAGCATCAATATAGAACATTTTAGAAATGGGACTAAGCACGCACACATATAGATTTGTGTTTCATGGCTTGGGAAGCATTCTCGAGAGTTTTGGTTCTACTGATGGTTCTAAAAATTCTTTATTTATGTTATACTTTATGCAAATATTATGTAATGCACTGCAAACATTGATGATCTGACCAGCTTTTTCTGTGCTGTTCTGCAACTAATAGGCAATGAAAACGACCAACTGTTGTTTCAAGTTAACATCGTGCTTTATTATGACTCTTATTGAATTCGCTTTCATGTGACTCCTCTGCAGGAAATCTGCAGGGAGTTAAAAGCCACGGTGTTATATTTGTGGCGGGGTTGATTTATTAACTAACACTCGTGTTGTTGGTTTCCACCTTTTTTTTATTAACGCACAACAACTACAAATTTTCCTTTACAACTCTTCTTCTACTTTACAATTTTTCCTTTATCGCTATCGTTCTTTTTCTACAAATAACACTTTACAATTTTTCCTTTATCGCTATCGTTCTTTTTCTACAAATAACACTTTACAATTTTCATCGGTCATTTCGCTGACCCCGCAGTTCAATTGCAAAATTGCTTAAATTGTTTATTTGCAATTTTCAATTTCACGTCGAGTCCAACAAACCGGCAACGAAAATCATACCTAAATTGTCGACCTTGCACTTCATTCTTTGAAATTTTATCCGTTTCTTTATTTTTATCAAAGAATTAAAATGCAAAGCCGAACAGGCCACGCATAGATATTTCGAGGTGGAATATAGTACACAGGTGAACGAACCGCTGATGCACTGCGTTTCACCCGGTGAACAACCTCTGACGCAGCTATGTATGTACATATATATATATTTATTTACAATGCTTGCAAGATTCCCAGATTTTGGGAATCTGTGTTGCAACAATTAATTATTATCAATATCATATCTCATATGTATTCATACTGCTTACACGATTTTCAGATCGGCCATGTGTATACATATGTATATGTGTATGTACATATATATACTTATTTACAATGTTTGCAAGATTCCCAGATTTTGGGAATCTGTGCTGTAACAATTCCTTCCCCGTTGAAAGAAGAGGATTATTCTTTGGAGAGGAATAATCCTCGCGGGAGAAGGGTGAATGCGAGTTTGTATCTGGGTCGCCTCAGGATGTTGGGGTTTAGGTCGCTGTTTTCTCTTTGATATAATATTGTTACGTGCCACAAAGTGAATCAAGCGACATCTGTTAGGAATGGAAGCAACTTTAGGTTAGTGTCATCTTAGTAAACTTTGGGTTCGGAGAACGGAATATTCAGGAAGGTTCTAGGATAATTCGTAGAGTATAAATACGGCGCTCTGACAGCTAGGAGGCGGAGTATTATTTCAGACAGCGAAGTGAACGAAGTAAACTATTGGGATTGCGATAATTAGAAGTACAGTACTAGCGATAAATAAAGAGTTGATTTGATAATTATTTGTGAATTTGTGAGAGTAAACAGTAAAGTTAAATAAAGAAAGAACTTTTGAATTATATTTAAAATATTGTGTTTTAAATAACGAACTAAGGCCACGCTCGTAACAACTGGTGTCAGAAGTAAAATAAAATCGCGAAATAAAGTGGTGGCATTTGACTTTGAAATTCAAAGAGTGATTAATTTTGTGAAATCGCGCAAGAATGGGACGCAAACTAGAGGAGCTTCGCATACAGGAATTGAAAGTGGAGTTGGGGAAGCGGTCATTACAAACGACTGGCCTAAAGAATGTTCTAGTCGAGCGACTTAGACAAGCTTTGATAGAGGAAGAAAAGAATCCTGAGACATTCGTTTTCGAAGAAGAACCAGAAATTGAGGAAGAGCGTGCAATGAACATAGAACAGCTTTTAAGTACTTTAATGAGCAAAATGGAAGCCCGTTTTGATGAACAAAAGAATTCTCTCCAGGAACACAAGAAATCTATAGAAACCCGTTTGGACGAACAAAAGAATTCTCTCCAGGAACAAAAGAATTCTATGGAATCACGTTTAGATGAGCAGAAGAATGCTTTGGATGAACAAAAGAATTCTATGGAATCCCGTTTAGATGAGCAGAAGAAATCACTGGAAACGCGTTTGGATGAACAAAAGAGTTCTCTGGAGAATTGTCTAGAAAGTCGCTTAGAGGAACAAAAGAATTTCCTGAAAAACTCGTTAGACGAACAAAATTTAAAAATTGAAGGAATCGAGCAAGAAGTGGCGGAAGTTCAACAAAAAGTGACCGAACAGCTTGACAATTTCAAATCAGATTTGGAGAAGATGAAGCATCGACAACCACGGTACGAAGGAATTGAAATATCCAATGCAGGCAGAATGAAACCTCCAATATTTGATGGACAAAATTCGTGGCATATTTTCAAGAGACAATTCGAGGCTGCTTCCGAAGTAAACGGATGGAATGATGCAGACAAAGCTACAGCTCTGGTATTAGCACTTCGAGGTTCTGCATCAGAGCTTTTACAAACCATACCGATAGAAAGGCAACGTGATTATACTTCATTAGTACAGGCGATAGAGTTACGTTATGGAGATGAACACATGCAGCAAGTATATCGCCTACAGCTACGCAACAGGATTCAAAAGCATGGCGAATCACTACAACAACTGCAGGCTGATGTGGAAAGATTAGCTTATCTCTCATACTCTAGCGTAAATGTGGATTTCCTTAATGAAGTGGCAACAGAAGCATTTGTGAACGCTATTGCAGATCAAAATTTACAACAAGCGTTGAGGCTAGCAGGAAAGAAATCAACAGCAGAAGCACTAGCCTATGCACTAGCGTATGAATCTGCCAGGCAAGCTTCTCGAAGTGCAGTACGAGTGAGAGAAATTTCGGTGGAGGAATGTACTTGTAATAGAATGCAGAGCAATTCAACACGCGGTATTCTGCGATGCTGGAATTGTAATAGACCAGGACACCTCCAAAGGGACTGCAGAAAACGCCAACGAATGGAAGCGCTAGAAGAAGGGCAGAGATATCGAGCTGGGCAAAGATATCGAGTTGGGCAGCAGACTCACAGCAGAATACCGTCATCAGAGACCACTCCTTCGCGTGGTGTCATTCGATGCTGGAAATGTAGTAGACTGGGATACCTGCAAAACGACTGTAGGAAACAAGGACGAATGAAAACAACAGAAGAAGAAGGGAGAAGATGGCGAGCTAGAGAGCAAGCTTTCCGTGGAGAGACTAGACTGCAACCTCATGACTTTGAAATCCCATACCGCAAAGGACGTATCCACGGATATGCAGAAGCTTTTTCACAACGTCCATGCAATCCTGAATGGAATCATTGCGGACGGATGGAAGAAAAAGATGACGATGACTACAATGATGATAACGAAAGTCGAAAGAAGAAAGGAAAGAAATCCAAAGATGATGATGATAACGGTGATAAAAGTAAAAATAAAGAAAGGAAAGAAATCCAAGAGCAAGGACAATGAAAGAAAGAAAAAGACGAAAAGTAAAGGGTCTAAAGATGCTGATAATGACGATGATAAGGGTATAATGAAGGTCGGAAAAGGTAAAGATAAAGTTTCTGACGATGATGATAATAAGAAGCGCAAAGGCGGCAATGAAAAGGATGACAACGGCAATCAAAAGGGCAAGAAATTTGAGGACAAAAGAATCAAAGATAAAAGACGAAAGAAAAATCAAAGCATGGAAGAGTATTTCAACAGAACATTAATCAAACATCTGAGGAAGGTCTTCAACTATAATCAACGCGATTGGTTTCGACATATTCCTATATTTCTAATGACTTATATATCAGCTATTTACAATATGACCAGACAAAGCCCATTTAAGGTCATTTTCGGAAAGGAAATGCGCTTACCTAGCGACCTCAAGTTTGGTATACCCAAAGGCGAACAAAAGTTACCAGAAGACTACGTCACAAAGCTCAGACAACGATTAGCTGATGTGCACGAGGCCACGAGACGTTCTCCAAAGTTACCACAACACTGGGAGAGACCGTATGCAGTTAAAACTAAAATTAATAACATGCCATACAAGAATCAGCGCGGTACAAGATGCAAAAGAAAAATCGTTCATCTAGATCGCTTGGGTCAATACGGAGAGCACCACGACCGTGGACCATCTGTTGTTCGGGACGAACAAATTTTAAGAAGGGGGCAGTGTTACGTGCCACAAAGTGAATCAAGCGACATCTGTTAGGAATGGAAGCAACTTTAGGTTAGTGTCATCTTAGTAAACTTTGGGTTCGGAGAACGGAATATTCAGGAAGGTTCTAGGATAATTCGTAGAGTATAAATACGGCGCTCTGACAGCTAGGAGGCGGAGTATTATTTCAGACAGCGAAGTGAACGAAGTAAACTATTGGGATTGCGATAATTAGAAGTACAGTACTAGCGATAAATAAAGAGTTGATTTGATAATTATTTGTGAATTTGTGAGAGTAAACAGTAAAGTTAAATAAAGAAAGAACTTTTGAATTATATTTAAAATATTGTGTTTTAAATAACGAACTAAGGCCACGCTCGTAACAATATATTCTTTCCTTATAGTCTATTACAATTTATTTTATCAATATGTATTAATATTTTTTTTTTTTTTTTTTTTATAAATTTAGTTTACATACTTTTACTCTAATCGTATATTATTTCATATATATATATACTTATTTTATATATTACTCACATTGTTTTTTTTTGTTTTTACTGTATCTCATGTTCTATGTTTTCTCCTCATTTTTTTTGTGTTAATTTTTCACACATATGTATGTATGTATATTTTTTAATGAGAAAGAATGAGGGTAATCTTTTCTTATTATTTTTTTGTAACTATGTTCTGCAGTCGGTCAGAATCTTCTATTATCTTATCTGCCTTTTTGTTTTGTTTTTTGTTTTGTGTTATCTAATTAGATGAGTTTGTGGTAACCTTGAATTTGCTCGTTGTGATAGAGCGGTACTGTAATTTTTTTTTTTTTGTGTAGGTACTGTTTTATTTATTTAACGTTGGTTGGAGAAGGGTTCATATTTCTATTCTCGTGGTACTTAGCTTTAGGATACGGATTCTTTTCCCTTGTTTTTGTGATGATCTGGCGTTTTGGGGTTTTTAGTTTTGAGAAATCAAGCTCATTTTGATCATTCAAAATGTTGCTTTGCGAGACAATACGTCGTCTGCCACTAGTTCCGCCGCCAAAATTAATCGCTAGGGCTCGGGGAATCTTGGTCCTCTCAGTCGTTCCCGACTGGCAGGGACATCTTCGGTTATTGGTGCACCAGAGAGGTCGACGCACGCAGGCTATATGGATGGCTGAAGCCCGTGCACATTGTTATTATCAGGTGGACTTCAAGATCTTCCCCCATGGAGGTCAGGCTTTGTCTGCCGCTGGTAAGTGTTGATTTTGTGGAATATTATTTTTGTTCTTGTTTCTTTTTTCTTTATAAAGTTACATTCCCCCTTTTTTTTCTTTCCAGGAGGAACTTTTGTACTCTCAGGAGAATTTGGCGTTTGTGGTTGCTGTACTCCTGCGTGGGATCTAGTCCAGCACTACGGGCGCTGCCTTAGTCCCTCCCCCGAGCTCCAGCCGTGTTATGATGTGGATGAGGACGTGGTGCCCCTGGAGTCGAACCGAGTTGAGGAGTATTGGGTTTAATAGTGTACAAAAATTCTTGTGTAATAAAGGATTATGTTGAAAAGATGTGTTTTGTTATTTCTTATTCAATTCCACCTCTCAAGTGTGTGTGTTTTTTGTTGTTCTTTTTTTTTTGTGTTATCGTAATGATTTCTCGATTGTATTTAGGATTTTTGTTTTAAACTCTCTTATTCTAAGAGTTATTAACGAACGGGTACTGATTTTATTTTTTCTTTTGAATGTTTTCTTAAAATTTTTAAACTAAAACGACACGTGTCAACTACTAACTGACATACATATACAATCTACTACAAACCTATGTCTGTTTACTATAAAGTAAAACATAACAATTGGAATTAAATTAAAATTTCAGTAGATTTATCTTTTCTTTTTTTTTTTAAATTTTGCTAAAGTGTGTAGTGTAGTTGTGTCGTTATTATTTTATTCCTATATATGTATATATATATTTTTTTGTTTTTTACATAATGTAATTATTTTATTCTATGCGTATATATGTATATATACTTATTTATTATTCGTTCTTATATTTTTTTTTAATGTAACTAATATCTTTATTAGTATTTCTACTTATCTTTTAACATCGTCTCTATCGCTATTGATCTTGAAGCTTAATCTGGCTATTCTACTAGTCTAATTATCTTTACAACAAACTTTTTTTTTGTGTCGTTAGTGCCAACGTCCGCGATTTATTTTTCCACTAATTGAACTGTATTTTGTTTCGGCGTATTCACACGCCTTTGGGGCTCTGGGCAAGCATAGGTGGGTTACTCTGGAAGGTCATTTTTTGGTGTTGGTGACGCATTTACTTTATATATTCTTTTGAATATATAAGGGTAAATACACTTTATCACGCCGTATATGATAAGGGCTAGAACTAGTAAGCTGGTGCAGGATATGGATGTGGTTGCCAATAGTCGGAATGTTTTTTGCGTTCCTTTTTCGGTCAGTTTGCTAATTTTTGCCTGGATTTCTTCCAACGAAAACTTGGTTTTATGTATAAGCTCGTTTGTTTCGTCTCCCCTTAATAGTTCTAGTTCCGACGTTGGACCTTTGGATGCTTCGGGGAATAACTGCGTTAAATTAACTTCAAAATTGGAATCCGCTAGTGAGGGAAAATATGCTGGTTAGGATCTCTCCTTCATAGTATAACACTTGTGCTCCTATTTGCATTTGGCATTGTTGTGTCAAGTCTAATATTACTTGACCTTTTAGTTTGGAGATAGTATACCGATTTAGGCAAGTAATGTGAGCTACGGTGGGGTTGACGAATGAAAATAGCCAAGTATTGGGCTTGTTAAGCTTAATTAAAATGTCACGTTCGGGGATCTGTACCCTCAGGACACAGTGTGGGTTTTCGTTCAACGGGTTCAAGAGTAATTTAATTATACATTCCTGGGAGGATGCCGCTCTCGTTATGGGTGTGTTTAATCCTCCTTGCATAGGTATTTTCTTGCCTGGTGTGTGTAATTTTCTTGAATGCTTTGAAATTTTCCAATTTCAGGAGCAGGAATTCCTCCGTTTGAAACTGGCTAGTTATGTGCGAATACTCTATGTCAGGTATTAGCGAATGGTCAGACTCGGTGTGAATTGGAAAACAGCGAATTTGGTAGAGTTTCATGCTAGGAATATTGAATATTGGTAGTGTTATCCTCACAATTAATTTATTACCTATGAGATCAGATTGGGCTCCTGATGTTTGGTATAACATCGAAAGACAGTTCTGTTGATTTAGGCACTCAGCGTGGGTTTTATGGTATATATCTAAAAGAGTATTGGGAGATACTAGCAAAGGGTGTATATGATTATTTTTGCTGGTTATTATTATGTCTAGCAGAGACTGCTGACGAAACTCGACTCTACCACTTGGAGTAGTAGGCTGGATAATATTTCCTGCCTCAATTGCCTTCTGGTCAGATCTTCTGTTATGTTATGTAAATCATTTAGTTGGTAAGCTATTTGCCTTTGTCGGTCCATGATCATTATTAAAGGCTTCTGGATCTGTTCCAATGCTGTCTTCACCACGCTTATTTGTTGTTTTTCCAGTTCAGATAGTGTGTGTGCATTGGTTTCGACTTCCTCTAGTCGGCTGTATATGTCATCTTCGTTTTTGCTGTCCATAGTTCCGAACAGATAATGCATGGCTTTTCCTACCCCATCGAAAAACGATCGCTTTGTGCGTGATTTGGGAACTAGTTGCCTTATTGTGCTCGTGCGTCGTTTTATATTTTCGATAATAGCATGTACCTGCTTTTGCTGAGTGTTACAAAAATCTTCTTGCTTAGTGATATTCACACATAATCGATGCACTAGGTGTTCCGCGTGCTCTGCAAGTGTGGTTTGATTTTCTAACTCCGCTAGGTCTAGTTCTGCAAATATGTTCCATGTTGTGTGGTATACCATCAGCGTTCCCAGGTCTTCCAGTAGAATTCCTGTGTTGTTAAGTGGGGTTACTCTGTAGGATTCCTCTGTTATTTCTCCCGCCGTGAGTTGAAGAAGCAGTGTGAATATGAGTAGTGATTCCATGCCTAGAGGAAAATGAGGTGATTTAGGGCAATGTCTTGGCGGTGTCACCACAGTGGTATTTACACGCTTGTGAAGGTGAACCGGTCGTAGCTACCACCGCGAGTTTCAATAAAAGATAGGCATATATATATTATATATTATATGTATTATATATAAATTATTGGAACCCTTGTCTATACAATTTTGTTATTCTGGTACTTGGGGTAATAGATTAAAGGCCGTTGCACGAAACTAAGTCCAGGGGAGGGCCACAAGGTTAGTTTAAAAAGTCGGCGAGTAACAGTAAAGAAAGTTTTGTCAAAAGACAGTAAACAAAATTTTGGAGGGAGGTTGTAGAATATCGATCAAGTTAGGACATATTTAACATTATGAGGTGTTTTTTACTCATAGTAAATTTTTAGGCGGTTATTATGTACAGTCACGAGCCTTTTTCCCTTTTTTATGGTTGTATTAACTGGGCTCGTGATTGCGGTTACCTGATATGGTCCTACCCAGATTTGACATGATATGCTTCCGACTGTCGCTCTTGAGTAGTACTTTGTCTCCTACGTGGAAAGTAAGGGGGCGTATTGTTTTATCGTAATACCCCTTAGAACGTTTCTTGCTAGCGGGAAGATTCTTTCGAGCTGTAGCATACGATTTATGTAGCTTATACCTTAGTATATTGTAATAGCTTTCATGGTAATAAACGGGTTCAGGGTCCCGTTTTATATTTGTTGGGACGTCCGCTGTAAAGCCGTAAAGGCAGTCCATTGGGGCCAGTTTCGTACCCTCGTGTACGCTGCTATTGTACACGAACGCAGCGGTTCGTAGATATTGATCCCATGTTTTGGGATTTTCATCTACGATGGTTCGCAGGTACTCTATAAGGGGTCTGTGGGCACGCTCTAGTGCTCCATTAGACTGGGGATGATAAGCTGAAGTTTGTAGCTTTTTTACCCTTAAGAGTTTACATACCCTTTTGAATAGTTCACTTAGGAAATTGGATCCCTGGTCAGTGACTATTCTTTTGGGAATACGGTAACGCGTGACGATTTCGTCGAAGAAAATTTTGGCTACTGTAATTGCTTCCCCGTTGGGTATGGCATACCAATCGACGAATTTGGTGAAATTATCTTGAAAGGTCAGGATATATTTATTACCTGTGGCGGTTTTCTCCAAAGGGCCCACAATGTCCAGGTAGACCTTGTCTGCTATGTCCGTTATCATCATTGGCATTCGAGTTTGAGGGGAAGCTTTCATAGTCTGACACTTTGGGCATTTCTTAATGTATTTTGTAATATCACTTAGCATATTTCTCCACCAGTATTTGCCTCTAATTCGCTTGTAAGTTTTTATTACACACTGGTGGCCACCGAAGGGAGAATGATGATAATCCTTCAATATTGTCCTGATTTCCTCGGGGTTTGTGATTATCTCAGGGATTTTTGGTGCCCTTATTTCCTGCGATTTTTCATCGAGTGCGGTAGGGGAGTTTGAGTGTGTCTCTGTTGATTGGAGTTCATCTGTTTCTGATGAGTGTTCCTTATTTTTCTTAGTAGGATTCTGTTTTTCCTCCTGTGCCTTTTGTTTTTGGGCTCGGGTTACTACGTAGCATTTAGCGGGTTGTTTTTTTCTTGTGGGTGGTTTACTGTCCTCCACATCGGATTCCATACGATGGTGGACTGTGGCCTTTATCGTTAATGTGTTGCCTGAATTGTCTTCTTTGACTTTTTGTGGGATTCGACTTAGTGTGTCCGCATTCGTATTGTACTTTTCGGGCTTGTATTCGATGTTATAGTCGAATACTGACAGCTTGTGGTGAAATCTCACCAAACGTGAAGTAGGGTCTTTAACATTAAAGACTCCTTTCAAGGGCTTATGGTCAGTATAGACCGTGAATTTCCGACCTTGAAGGTAACATCGGAAATTTCAAGTTGCCCATACAATGGCCAATAACTCCTTTTCAATAGTGGAGTAGTTTTTTTCGGCCTTGTTTAGAGTACGGCTGGCATAGGCGATGGGCTGGTCATTTCTCACTTCTCCTTGAGAAAGAGCAGCTCCTATGGCCTCATTACTAGCGTCTGTGGTGAGATTGAATGGTTTCGAAAAGTCCGGATAAATTAAAAGTGGTGGAGAGACTAAAGCTTTTTTAATGGTTTGAAATGCTTCCTGACATTTCTCGGTCCAAGTGAATTTTACATCTTTTCGAAGTAAATTCGTTATTGGACGTACTATTTTTGAGAAGTCTGGTATAAATTTCCTATAATAATTGGCAAGTCCTAGGAATGATTGGACTTGCCTGACAGTTCGCGGAACAGGGAAAGTTTGGACGCAGGCCGTTTTACTGGGATCAGGAAGTGCTCCGTCGTTAGAGCATTTATGTCCCAAATAAACGACCTCTTTTCTCAGAAACTGACAATTTTCAGGCTGTAATTTGAGATTGTTTTCCCTTAGTCTATCGAAGACTTTTCGAAGTTTGTTGTTGTGATCTTCTAAATTTTTACCGTAGATGACGATATCATCCAGATAAACGAAGCACTCCAGGACGTAGCTGGGGCTCCTTTTAGCCCGAATGGCATTCGTTTAAACTCGTAGTGCCCATAACTTGTGCTGAAGGCTGTTTGTGGTCTATCTACGGGATCCACGAGCACTTGGTGATATCCGTTTGCTAAGTCGAGTGTCGTGAAATACCTTGCGTGGCCCAACTGATCGAGAATGTCCTCGATTCGAGGGAGTGGAAAAGCGTCGCCTTTATCTTTTCGTTTAATTTACGAAAATCAACCACGACTCGCCACCTTTTCTCACCGTCTGGGACCGCCTTCTTGGGGACCACTAGAAGGGGTGAATTCCAAGGGATTGTACTTTGCTGGACAATGTCATTCTCCAGCATTTCTTTCAGTTGCTCGTTTATGACTTTCCTTTGAGTCTCAGGTAACCTGTACATTTTCTGGCTAATTGGTGCTTGATCTTGCACCAAAGGTATTCTGTGCGTGATAGCATTGGTGTGGGTGAGTTTATCGCCTTTAAGGAAAAAAATATCATTATATTCATGACAGAGTGTCGATATCGAAGATTTTTCATCTGTGTTTAACGTTTCGTCTAGCTTGAGTTCCTGCTCTAATGTCTCGAAACGCGGGTGATTGTCTAATTCATTCGGCTCGTCATATGTCGGGTATAAGTATCTCACGTGCTGTAATATGGCCGTTTTATCTGTACAGTCGGTTGTTTGCAGAACTTTTCTCTTCTTCACTGCTTGGGACTTATAATTATCATTGATTTCTCTTGAGGATACGAATTTATCTTTTTGTTTAGATGACATGGGGCCGTTATGCATTTTATAAGTTTTACCAGGCTAAGTGCGGTCTCCATAGGTGTTATTTGGGCAGTTCGGCCGCGTTGAGCACTTAGATCTAAACTTTGTTGGATGGGAAGCCATACGTACCTTGGGACTACTTTTGAGCTCAGGTTTTACGGGTTTTTTACACAGTGCATTAGTTGTGCCATTTTTTGAGGGATAGATGTAGTGAAAAAGATAACTTAAAATAGAAATTAAAAGTAGGTAATAGTTTTATTACTTACGGACGATGAGGTGCGTTGTTCCGTGTAATCGACAGGTTGTTCAGGACTTTTAGAGTGTCTGTTTGCAATTTTGGGTGGCTCTTGTGGCCATGTCGCAAACTTATCACTACGGTGTGGTGGAGATTTTTGTACCGTAGATTTTGAATTATTCTCCCACGCGCCTTTAAACTGTATGCTATTATGGACACTCGAGGGTTATTCAGAACTTCTTGGTGGATTGAGGGGGTTTACTTTGTAGTCGTTTGTAGGGACTACTTGTAATGCCAATTCTGAAAGAACTACTTGATGGTTAGCAATATTGAGGATACCTACTAGCGCTGTTTCTTCCCCGGTACGAAGTAAGCTATTTGCCTGGAAAACTCCGTCTTCTATCTCTTGCGATAGGCAGAGCATTTCTTTCTCCACTTGTAATGGGATTCTGGCAACAATGTGTGACCGAGCAGGTAGGCAAATAGGTTCTTTCAAAGAGACCTTATACTTCCTTATTGCGTCGGTTCCATTGATGTTATCCGGATTGTTAGCTTCGTATTCCCGTAACTCATTTTGAGTTTGACAGCCCGCATTTCTCGTTTGGGATGCCTTGGAGATACTGCAGGTGGATAATTGTACCGTCACAGGTTGTATCTTATCTGCCTGTTCTCTCACTTCGACTGCTTTCTGCGGGTGCAGTTTTTCCGTTGCTAAAGATAGAGGCAATGCGAATTCCTCTGGACTGGTTTCGGTGCGAGGGAATCTTAGGGTGCGGTTAGGACCTTCAACATTACAGTTTTTCAATAGGAAGTCATTACCTAGAAGTCCGTCGTCGGAAAGACCGGACAGTTTTGCACAACTTGGAATCTGCAGGCAATTTTGTTTTTTAAATTGAAATTTCCTTGACAGGTCCCCAGTGTCTTTCCAGTGCCAAAAGGGGTCTGTAATTTATAGGTTTCTTCTGTGCTGATTGAATCGAGACCTTTTAATGCATTTTTCTTTATTGAACTAACCTCAGCGCCGGTGTCTACTACTAATTTTGCTTGGCCGTTCAGGCCGATATCTAATGGAAGATTTACTGTAGGTACACCCATTTTGGGCGACTGAGGGGACCCTAATTTACTTAATGGGATTTTTAAAGTCGAGCCGGGAGTTTTGGGCCGACTGTATGTCGTTTCCCTGACTCTGAGCTTCCCATTTTTGCTTTTGTCGGCATTAATTTAAAGTATGTCCACTTCGACCACAGAAGTCACATTTGAGCCGCACATTGTAGACACGGGGTTTTTGCTGATTACGAGAATCTCTTGGTTTTTGGGGGGTTTGAATATTTGTTGGGAGTTCACGGTTGCGATTGCATTCGCGAACATCATGACCATATGCTTTGCACTTTTCACAATACGGCGTATTTTTTCGCTTGAAACAGTCAGTGTACGTATGTCCTCTTTTATTACAGAAACTACAGTTAATGTTTGGAAGGTTATTTTTATTATTTATTACATTTGTATTTGCTTGTCTGTAATGGTATTCTCTGCCTCGTGTATTTTTTGCGTTTGAGGCTTGTGTGTACTGTGAGGCGTTCGCAATTGAGTGTATTGCTGGAACTGATGGTGCCTGATAAACAACTGGGGTGTGTGAATAAGCTTGTGGTGAGTTCGTAACTAACGGTTCATAATAACCTGGCGGAATTAGTGTGGGTGAGTGGAGCTTAAATGCGCTTTGTTGGAGCCTTTCCATATCCAACGCATTTTGTATTAGGTTTTCGAGTGTTTCATTTCCTAACGTCAACAAATATTGACATAAATGTGGATTATGAACACCAGTCTTAAGTGCATTTTTAGCAAAGTCCTCCAACTGTTTTTTAACCGCTGGGGCATCTGTTTTACTGTACTTAGTTTCTGCCGCATCTTCGCAGAGAGCTAGCGATTGTTTCAATCTCGACGTGAAAGTGGCCAGGGCTTCCTGCGGATATTGGGGAATAGTAATTAATTTATTTACTAACTCTTGATAAGTTTCTCGAGGTAGGTATGCTCGATTGAGCCGTTCTTCTACCTCCTTGAAGGTGGTCGGGATGTTTGGGGCGAACAACTGGTATGCTTCGCCCCGAGGAAAATTTGAAGGAAAGCTGTTTGCTCTTCTACTGAGATGCACTAGGTCACCTGCCTACAGCAACCCAGAAAGGTTTGGAGCTCTAGGCTCAATCTTGGGTGGGGTTCGCCCGAAAAAAAGGAATCATCTGTGCTGCCAGTTTGGCTACTTTAGCGTAATCTGTCATGTTTGACTTCGACCCTTTTTCAATATCACCTGGTTGGTGAGTATATGACACTGTTCCGGTTCTAGTTTCGTCTAAACTGGTTTCCAGAAGGGAATCGCCCAGCCAATTCAAAACTACTTCACTCGCGGATGGCTCGCTACCACTGACTTCACTTTCACTTAAGTAACCACTATTTTGATTTATTTCTAAATCGAGCGAGTGCAAAAATTCTCCAAACTCTTTTAAGTCCTCCTTGAACTTCTCTGTATTTTCTTTAAATTTTGTTATCTGTGCAAGCCTTTGTTCGCGAGACTTTGCGAGTTTTTTGTCAATTAAGTCGCACTGGATTACAGAGAGTTCGGAGGAATTTCGCACTTTCTCTCCTATTATTTTTAAATAAGATTCTAAATCTAAATTTTTATCTCTTACTTGTCGGGGACCTGTCAGGGTTGTCCCGCTCCTGCGTGTTACTCCTTGGCTTGTTGGGGCTATTAGCGTCGCTCCCTCTATTGTATATGTTGCTCCCTCGTGTTTGTAGCTGTTCCTCCCTCGTTGCTTCCTTTGTACCGGGGCGGAACTTTCTGCGCGTCGCCCGGCGAGGAAGTTTGTGGTGAAGTTGATAATTGGCCTTCCAGCGGTGTTTCTTGGTGAGAGCCTTTATCGCTCATTTACCTCCGTATCTGAGATTAGCAGCTAGGGGGGTTTCTGCCGTCTTAGTTCCCTTGGATCTAACTGAGAGGGGAACGAAGAGCTGTTGTTTGTCTTTTCTGCGTGCCTTGTTTCGCTGTCGGGGGGCACTGGGCCTTCTTAAATTCCCCTGGATCTAGCTGAAAGGGGGGCTTAAAGCCGTCTTCCATTTCCCTTTCAACTCAGGATCGTCTCGTCTAATTTGCTGAAGTGGTGCATTGGCTGTGCTGTATCTCCAGAGATGGCTGAGCTGTGGCGATTTTTTCAGTTGCTGAGTACTTCCTGAACTCCGGCGTTGGTGCTTTGCACTTTGCTGAGGGGGTGGCTGCTTGTTTTCCTAACAGAGGCAGTTAAAGTTGATCAACCCCGAGTGTTGGGGGCGACAAGATCTAAACACCCCTGAAGCCAGACTCAACTCCAGGCGAGGGTAGGGTGCCTTGCCCAGTGTTTACTCTTGTCTGATTAACCCTTTGATTCTCTCGTAAGATAGTTCAAGCTCTTAAATTTTTCGTATATTTATGAAAAACAGGCTTCCCCTATCCTACCGGCTGCGCCAATTGTTATATTTGTGGCGGGGTTGATTTATTAACTAACATTCGTGTCATATGTATTCATACTGCTTACACGATTTTCAGATCGGCCATGTGTATACATATGTATATGTGTATGTACATATATATACTTATTTACAATGTTTGCAAGATTCCCAGATTTTGGGAATCTGTGCTGTAACAATTCCTTCCCCGTTGAAAGAAGAGGATTATTCTTTGGAGAGGAATAATCCTCGCGGGAGAAGGGTGAATGCGAGTTTGTATCTGGGTCGCCTCAGGATGTTGGGGTTTAGGTCGCTGTTTTCTCTTTGATATAATATATTCTTTCCTTATAGTCTATTACAATTTATTTTATCAATATGTATTAATATTTTTTTTTTTTTTTTTTTTATAAATTTAGTTTACATACTTTTACTCTAATCGTATATTATTTCATATATATATATACTTATTTTATATATTACTCACATTGTTTTTTTTTGTTTTTACTGTATCTCATGTTCTATGTTTTCTCCTCATTTTTTTTGTGTTAATTTTTCACACATATGTATGTATGTATATTTTTTAATGAGAAAGAATGAGGGTAATCTTTTCTTATTATTTTTTTGTAACTATGTTCTGCAGTCGGTCAGAATCTTCTATTATCTTATCTGCCTTTTTGTTTTGTTTTTTGTTTTGTGTTATCTAATTAGATGAGTTTGTGGTAACCTTGAATTTGCTCGTTGTGATAGAGCGGTACTGTAATTTTTTTTTTTTTGTGTAGGTACTGTTTTATTTATTTAACGTTGGTTGGAGAAGGGTTCATATTTCTATTCTCGTGGTACTTAGCTTTAGGATACGGATTCTTTTCCCTTGTTTTTGTGATGATCTGGCGTTTTGGGGTTTTTAGTTTTGAGAAATCAAGCTCATTTTGATCATTCAAAATGTTGCTTTGCGAGACAATACGTCGTCTGCCACTAGTTCCGCCGCCAAAATTAATCGCTAGGGCTCGGGGAATCTTGGTCCTCTCAGTCGTTCCCGACTGGCAGGGACATCTTCGGTTATTGGTGCACCAGAGAGGTCGACGCACGCAGGCTATATGGATGGCTGAAGCCCGTGCACATTGTTATTATCAGGTGGACTTCAAGATCTTCCCCCATGGAGGTCAGGCTTTGTCTGCCGCTGGTAAGTGTTGATTTTGTGGAATATTATTTTTGTTCTTGTTTCTTTTTTCTTTATAAAGTTACATTCCCCCTTTTTTTTCTTTCCAGGAGGAACTTTTGTACTCTCAGGAGAATTTGGCGTTTGTGGTTGCTGTACTCCTGCGTGGGATCTAGTCCAGCACTACGGGCGCTGCCTTAGTCCCTCCCCCGAGCTCCAGCCGTGTTATGATGTGGATGAGGACGTGGTGCCCCTGGAGTCGAACCGAGTTGAGGAGTATTGGGTTTAATAGTGTACAAAAATTCTTGTGTAATAAAGGATTATGTTGAAAAGATGTGTTTTGTTATTTCTTATTCAATTCCACCTCTCAAGTGTGTGTGTTTTTTGTTGTTCTTTTTTTTTTGTGTTATCGTAATGATTTCTCGATTGTATTTAGGATTTTTGTTTTAAACTCTCTTATTCTAAGAGTTATTAACGAACGGGTACTGATTTTATTTTTTCTTTTGAATGTTTTCTTAAAATTTTTAAACTAAAACGACACGTGTCAACTACTAACTGACATACATATACAATCTACTACAAACCTATGTCTGTTTACTATAAAGTAAAACATAACAATTGGAATTAAATTAAAATTTCAGTAGATTTATCTTTTCTTTTTTTTTTTAAATTTTGCTAAAGTGTGTAGTGTAGTTGTGTCGTTATTATTTTATTCCTATATATGTATATATATATTTTTTTGTTTTTTACATAATGTAATTATTTTATTCTATGCGTATATATGTATATATACTTATTTATTATTCGTTCTTATATTTTTTTTTAATGTAACTAATATCTTTATTAGTATTTCTACTTATCTTTTAACATCGTCTCTATCGCTATTGATCTTGAAGCTTAATCTGGCTATTCTACTAGTCTAATTATCTTTACAACAAACTTTTTTTTTGTGTCGTTAGTGCCAACGTCCGCGATTTATTTTTCCACTAATTGAACTGTATTTTGTTTCGGCGTATTCACACGCCTTTGGGGCTCTGGGCAAGCATAGGTGGGTTACTCTGGAAGGTCATTTTTTGGTGTTGGTGACGCATTTACTTTATATATTCTTTTGAATATATAAGGGTAAATACACTTTATCACGCCGTATATGATAAGGGCTAGAACTAGTAAGCTGGTGCAGGATATGGATGTGGTTGCCAATAGTCGGAATGTTTTTTGCGTTCCTTTTTCGGTCAGTTTGCTAATTTTTGCCTGGATTTCTTCCAACGAAAACTTGGTTTTATGTATAAGCTCGTTTGTTTCGTCTCCCCTTAATAGTTCTAGTTCCGACGTTGGACCTTTGGATGCTTCGGGGAATAACTGCGTTAAATTAACTTCAAAATTGGAATCCGCTAGTGAGGGAAAATATGCTGGTTAGGATCTCTCCTTCATAGTATAACACTTGTGCTCCTATTTGCATTTGGCATTGTTGTGTCAAGTCTAATATTACTTGACCTTTTAGTTTGGAGATAGTATACCGATTTAGGCAAGTAATGTGAGCTACGGTGGGGTTGACGAATGAAAATAGCCAAGTATTGGGCTTGTTAAGCTTAATTAAAATGTCACGTTCGGGGATCTGTACCCTCAGGACACAGTGTGGGTTTTCGTTCAACGGGTTCAAGAGTAATTTAATTATACATTCCTGGGAGGATGCCGCTCTCGTTATGGGTGTGTTTAATCCTCCTTGCATAGGTATTTTCTTGCCTGGTGTGTGTAATTTTCTTGAATGCTTTGAAATTTTCCAATTTCAGGAGCAGGAATTCCTCCGTTTGAAACTGGCTAGTTATGTGCGAATACTCTATGTCAGGTATTAGCGAATGGTCAGACTCGGTGTGAATTGGAAAACAGCGAATTTGGTAGAGTTTCATGCTAGGAATATTGAATATTGGTAGTGTTATCCTCACAATTAATTTATTACCTATGAGATCAGATTGGGCTCCTGATGTTTGGTATAACATCGAAAGACAGTTCTGTTGATTTAGGCACTCAGCGTGGGTTTTATGGTATATATCTAAAAGAGTATTGGGAGATACTAGCAAAGGGTGTATATGATTATTTTTGCTGGTTATTATTATGTCTAGCAGAGACTGCTGACGAAACTCGACTCTACCACTTGGAGTAGTAGGCTGGATAATATTTCCTGCCTCAATTGCCTTCTGGTCAGATCTTCTGTTATGTTATGTAAATCATTTAGTTGGTAAGCTATTTGCCTTTGTCGGTCCATGATCATTATTAAAGGCTTCTGGATCTGTTCCAATGCTGTCTTCACCACGCTTATTTGTTGTTTTTCCAGTTCAGATAGTGTGTGTGCATTGGTTTCGACTTCCTCTAGTCGGCTGTATATGTCATCTTCGTTTTTGCTGTCCATAGTTCCGAACAGATAATGCATGGCTTTTCCTACCCCATCGAAAACGATCGCTTTGTGCGTGATTTGGGAACTAGTTGCCTTATTGTGCTCGTGCGTCGTTTTATATTTTCGATAATAGCATGTACCTGCTTTTGCTGAGTGTTACAAAAATCTTCTTGCTTAGTGATATTCACACATAATCGATGCACTAGGTGTTCCGCGTGCTCTGCAAGTGTGGTTTGATTTTCTAACTCCGCTAGGTCTAGTTCTGCAAATATGTTCCATGTTGTGTGGTATACCATCAGCGTTCCCAGGTCTTCCAGTAGAATTCCTGTGTTGTTAAGTGGGGTTACTCTGTAGGATTCCTCTGTTATTTCTCCCGCCGTGAGTTGAAGAAGCAGTGTGAATATGAGTAGTGATTCCATGCCTAGAGGAAAATGAGGTGATTTAGGGCAATGTCTTGGCGGTGTCACCACAGTGGTATTTACACGCTTGTGAAGGTGAACCGGTCGTAGCTACCACCGCGAGTTTCAATAAAAGATAGGCATATATATATTATATATTATATGTATTATATATAAATTATTGGAACCCTTGTCTATACAATTTTGTTATTCTGGTACTTGGGGTAATAGATTAAAGGCCGTTGCACGAAACTAAGTCCAGGGGAGGGCCACAAGGTTAGTTTAAAAAGTCGGCGAGTAACAGTAAAGAAAGTTTTGTCAAAAGACAGTAAACAAAATTTTGGAGGGAGGTTGTAGAATATCGATCAAGTTAGGACATATTTAACATTATGAGGTGTTTTTTACTCATAGTAAATTTTTAGGCGGTTATTATGTACAGTCACGAGCCTTTTTCCCTTTTTTATGGTTGTATTAACTGGGCTCGTGATTGCGGTTACCTGATATGGTCCTACCCAGATTTGACATGATATGCTTCCGACTGTCGCTCTTGAGTAGTACTTTGTCTCCTACGTGGAAAGTAAGGGGGCGTATTGTTTTATCGTAATACCCCTTAGAACGTTTCTTGCTAGCGGGAAGATTCTTTCGAGCTGTAGCATACGATTTATGTAGCTTATACCTTAGTATATTGTAATAGCTTTCATGGTAATAAACGGGTTCAGGGTCCCGTTTTATATTTGTTGGGACGTCCGCTGTAAAGCCGTAAAGGCAGTCCATTGGGGCCAGTTTCGTACCCTCGTGTACGCTGCTATTGTACACGAACGCAGCGGTTCGTAGATATTGATCCCATGTTTTGGGATTTTCATCTACGATGGTTCGCAGGTACTCTATAAGGGGTCTGTGGGCACGCTCTAGTGCTCCATTAGACTGGGGATGATAAGCTGAAGTTTGTAGCTTTTTTACCCTTAAGAGTTTACATACCCTTTTGAATAGTTCACTTAGGAAATTGGATCCCTGGTCAGTGACTATTCTTTTGGGAATACGGTAACGCGTGACGATTTCGTCGAAGAAAATTTTGGCTACTGTAATTGCTTCCCCGTTGGGTATGGCATACCAATCGACGAATTTGGTGAAATTATCTTGAAAGGTCAGGATATATTTATTACCTGTGGCGGTTTTCTCCAAAGGGCCCACAATGTCCAGGTAGACCTTGTCTGCTATGTCCGTTATCATCATTGGCATTCGAGTTTGAGGGGAAGCTTTCATAGTCTGACACTTTGGGCATTTCTTAATGTATTTTGTAATATCACTTAGCATATTTCTCCACCAGTATTTGCCTCTAATTCGCTTGTAAGTTTTTATTACACACTGGTGGCCACCGAAGGGAGAATGATGATAATCCTTCAATATTGTCCTGATTTCCTCGGGGTTTGTGATTATCTCAGGGATTTTTGGTGCCCTTATTTCCTGCGATTTTTCATCGAGTGCGGTAGGGGAGTTTGAGTGTGTCTCTGTTGATTGGAGTTCATCTGTTTCTGATGAGTGTTCCTTATTTTTCTTAGTAGGATTCTGTTTTTCCTCCTGTGCCTTTTGTTTTTGGGCTCGGGTTACTACGTAGCATTTAGCGGGTTGTTTTTTTCTTGTGGGTGGTTTACTGTCCTCCACATCGGATTCCATACGATGGTGGACTGTGGCCTTTATCGTTAATGTGTTGCCTGAATTGTCTTCTTTGACTTTTTGTGGGATTCGACTTAGTGTGTCCGCATTCGTATTGTACTTTTCGGGCTTGTATTCGATGTTATAGTCGAATACTGACAGCTTGTGGTGAAATCTCACCAAACGTGAAGTAGGGTCTTTAACATTAAAGACTCCTTTCAAGGGCTTATGGTCAGTATAGACCGTGAATTTCCGACCTTGAAGGTAACATCGGAAATTTCAAGTTGCCCATACAATGGCCAATAACTCCTTTTCAATAGTGGAGTAGTTTTTTTCGGCCTTGTTTAGAGTACGGCTGGCATAGGCGATGGGCTGGTCATTTCTCACTTCTCCTTGAGAAAGAGCAGCTCCTATGGCCTCATTACTAGCGTCTGTGGTGAGATTGAATGGTTTCGAAAAGTCCGGATAAATTAAAAGTGGTGGAGAGACTAAAGCTTTTTTAATGGTTTGAAATGCTTCCTGACATTTCTCGGTCCAAGTGAATTTTACATCTTTTCGAAGTAAATTCGTTATTGGACGTACTATTTTTGAGAAGTCTGGTATAAATTTCCTATAATAATTGGCAAGTCCTAGGAATGATTGGACTTGCCTGACAGTTCGCGGAACAGGGAAAGTTTGGACGCAGGCCGTTTTACTGGGATCAGGAAGTGCTCCGTCGTTAGAGCATTTATGTCCCAAATAAACGACCTCTTTTCTCAGAAACTGACAATTTTCAGGCTGTAATTTGAGATTGTTTTCCCTTAGTCTATCGAAGACTTTTCGAAGTTTGTTGTTGTGATCTTCTAAATTTTTACCGTAGATGACGATATCATCCAGATAAACGAAGCACTCCAGGACGTAGCTGGGGCTCCTTTTAGCCCGAATGGCATTCGTTTAAACTCGTAGTGCCCATAACTTGTGCTGAAGGCTGTTTGTGGTCTATCTACGGGATCCACGAGCACTTGGTGATATCCGTTTGCTAAGTCGAGTGTCGTGAAATACCTTGCGTGGCCCAACTGATCGAGAATGTCCTCGATTCGAGGGAGTGGAAAAGCGTCGCCTTTATCTTTTCGTTTAATTTACGAAAATCAACCACGACTCGCCACCTTTTCTCACCGTCTGGGACCGCCTTCTTGGGGACCACTAGAAGGGGTGAATTCCAAGGGATTGTACTTTGCTGGACAATGTCATTCTCCAGCATTTCTTTCAGTTGCTCGTTTATGACTTTCCTTTGAGTCTCAGGTAACCTGTACATTTTCTGGCTAATTGGTGCTTGATCTTGCACCAAAGGTATTCTGTGCGTGATAGCATTGGTGTGGGTGAGTTTATCGCCTTTGAGGAAAAAAATATCATTATATTCATGACAGAGTGTCGATATCGAAGATTTTTCATCTGTGTTTAACGTTTCGTCTAGCTTGAGTTCCTGCTCTAATGTCTCGAAACGCGGGTGATTGTCTAATTCATTCGGCTCGTCATATGTCGGGTATAAGTATCTCACGTGCTGTAATATGGCCGTTTTATCTGTACAGTCGGTTGTTTGCAGAACTTTTCTCTTCTTCACTGCTTGGGACTTATAATTATCATTGATTTCTCTTGAGGATACGAATTTATCTTTTTGTTTAGATGACATGGGGCCGTTATGCATTTTATAAGTTTTACCAGGCTAAGTGCGGTCTCCATAGGTGTTATTTGGGCAGTTCGGCCGCGTTGAGCACTTAGATCTAAACTTTGTTGGATGGGAAGCCATACGTACCTTGGGACTACTTTTGAGCTCAGGTTTTACGGGTTTTTTACACAGTGCATTAGTTGTGCCATTTTTTGAGGGATAGATGTAGTGAAAAAGATAACTTAAAATAGAAATTAAAAGTAGGTAATAGTTTTATTACTTACGGACGATGAGGTGCGTTGTTCCGTGTAATCGACAGGTTGTTCAGGACTTTTAGAGTGTCTGTTTGCAATTTTGGGTGGCTCTTGTGGCCATGTCGCAAACTTATCACTACGGTGTGGTGGAGATTTTTGTACCGTAGATTTTGAATTATTCTCCCACGCGCCTTTAAACTGTATGCTATTATGGACACTCGAGGGTTATTCAGAACTTCTTGGTGGATTGAGGGGGTTTACTTTGTAGTAGTTTGTAGGGACTACTTGTAATGCCAATTCTGAAAGAACTACTTGATGGTTAGCAATATTGAGGATACCTACTAGCGCTGTTTCTTCCCCGGTACGAAGTAAGCTATTTGCCTGGAAAACTCCGTCTTCTATCTCTTGCGATAGGCAGAGCATTTCTTTCTCCACTTGTAATGGGATTCTGGCAACAATGTGTGACCGAGCAGGTAGGCAAATAGGTTCTTTCAAAGAGACCTTATACTTCCTTATTGCGTCGGTTCCATTGATGTTATCCGGATTGTTAGCTTCGTATTCCCGTAACTCATTTTGAGTTTGACAGCCCGCATTTCTCGTTTGGGATGCCTTGGAGATACTGCAGGTGGATAATTGTACCGTCACAGGTTGTATCTTATCTGCCTGTTCTCTCACTTCGACTGCTTTCTGCGGGTGCAGTTTTTCCGTTGCTAAAGATAGAGGCAATGCGAATTCCTCTGGACTGGTTTCGGTGCGAGGGAATCTTAGGGTGCGGTTAGGACCTTCAACATTACAGTTTTTCAATAGGAAGTCATTACCTAGAAGTCCGTCGTCGGAAAGACCGGACAGTTTTGCACAACTTGGAATCTGCAGGCAATTTTGTTTTTTAAATTGAAATTTCCTTGACAGGTCCCCAGTGTCTTTCCAGTGCCAAAAGGGGTCTGTAATTTATAGGTTTCTTCTGTGCTGATTGAATCGAGACCTTTTAATGCATTTTTCTTTATTGAACTAACCTCAGCGCCGGTGTCTACTACTAATTTTGCTTGGCCGTTCAGGCCGATATCTAATGGAAGATTTACTGTAGGTACACCCATTTTGGGCGACTGAGGGGACCCTAATTTACTTAATGGGATTTTTAAAGTCGAGCCGGGAGTTTTGGGCCGACTGTATGTCGTTTCCCTGACTCTGAGCTTCCCATTTTTGCTTTTGTCGGCATTAATTTAAAGTATGTCCACTTCGACCACAGAAGTCACATTTGAGCCGCACATTGTAGACACGGGGTTTTTGCTGATTACGAGAATCTCTTGGTTTTTGGGGGGTTTGAATATTTGTTGGGAGTTCACGGTTGCGATTGCATTCGCGAACATCATGACCATATGCTTTGCACTTTTCACAATACGGCGTATTTTTTCGCTTGAAACAGTCAGTGTACGTATGTCCTCTTTTATTACAGAAACTACAGTTAATGTTTGGAAGGTTATTTTTATTATTTATTACATTTGTATTTGCTTGTCTGTAATGGTATTCTCTGCCTCGTGTATTTTTTGCGTTTGAGGCTTGTGTGTACTGTGAGGCGTTCGCAATTGAGTGTATTGCTGGAACTGATGGTGCCTGATAAACAACTGGGGTGTGTGAATAAGCTTGTGGTGAGTTCGTAACTAACGGTTCATAATAACCTGGCGGAATTAGTGTGGGTGAGTGGAGCTTAAATGCGCTTTGTTGGAGCCTTTCCATATCCAACGCATTTTGTATTAGGTTTTCGAGTGTTTCATTTCCTAACGTCAACAAATATTGACATAAATGTGGATTATGAACACCAGTCTTAAGTGCATTTTTAGCAAAGTCCTCCAACTGTTTTTTAACCGCTGGGGCATCTGTTTTACTGTACTTAGTTTCTGCCGCATCTTCGCAGAGAGCTAGCGATTGTTTCAATCTCGACGTGAAAGTGGCCAGGGCTTCCTGCGGATATTGGGGAATAGTAATTAATTTATTTACTAACTCTTGATAAGTTTCTCGAGGTAGGTATGCTCGATTGAGCCGTTCTTCTACCTCCTTGAAGGTGGTCGGGATGTTTGGGGCGAACAACTGGTATGCTTCGCCCCGAGGAAAATTTGAAGGAAAGCTGTTTGCTCTTCTACTGAGATGCACTAGGTCACCTGCCTACAGCAACCCAGAAAGGTTTGGAGCTCTAGGCTCAATCTTGGGTGGGGTTCGCCCGAAAAAAAGGAATCATCTGTGCTGCCAGTTTGGCTACTTTAGCGTAATCTGTCATGTTTGACTTCGACCCTTTTTCAATATCACCTGGTTGGTGAGTATATGACACTGTTCCGGTTCTAGTTTCGTCTAAACTGGTTTCCAGAAGGGAATCGCCCAGCCAATTCAAAACTACTTCACTCGCGGATGGCTCGCTACCACTGACTTCACTTTCACTTAAGTAACCACTATTTTGATTTATTTCTAAATCGAGCGAGTGCAAAAATTCTCCAAACTCTTTTAAGTCCTCCTTGAACTTCTCTGTATTTTCTTTAAATTTTGTTATCTGTGCAAGCCTTTGTTCGCGAGACTTTGCGAGTTTTTTGTCAATTAAGTCGCACTGGATTACAGAGAGTTCGGAGGAATTTCGCACTTTCTCTCCTATTATTTTTAAATAAGATTCTAAATCTAAATTTTTATCTCTTACTTGTCGGGGACCTGTCAGGGTTGTCCCGCTCCTGCGTGTTACTCCTTGGCTTGTTGGGGCTATTAGCGTCGCTCCCTCTATTGTATATGTTGCTCCCTCGTGTTTGTAGCTGTTCCTCCCTCGTTGCTTCCTTTGTACCGGGGCGGAACTTTCTGCGCGTCGCCCGGCGAGGAAGTTTGTGGTGAAGTTGATAATTGGCCTTCCAGCGGTGTTTCTTGGTGAGAGCCTTTATCGCTCATTTACCTCCGTATCTGAGATTAGCAGCTAGGGGGGTTTCTGCCGTCTTAGTTCCCTTGGATCTAACTGAGAGGGGAACGAAGAGCTGTTGTTTGTCTTTTCTGCGTGCCTTGTTTCGCTGTCGGGGGGCACTGGGCCTTCTTAAATTCCCCTGGATCTAGCTGAAAGGGGGGCTTAAAGCCGTCTTCCATTTCCCTTTCAACTCAGGATCGTCTCGTCTAATTTGCTGAAGTGGTGCATTGGCTGTGCTGTATCTCCAGAGATGGCTGAGCTGTGGCGATTTTTTCAGTTGCTGAGTACTTCCTGAACTCCGGCGTTGGTGCTTTGCACTTTGCTGAGGGGGTGGCTGCTTGTTTTCCTAACAGAGGCAGTTAAAGTTGATCAACCCCGAGTGTTGGGGGCGACAAGATCTAAACACCCCTGAAGCCAGACTCAACTCCAGGCGAGGGTAGGGTGCCTTGCCCAGTGTTTACTCTTGTCTGATTAACCCTTTGATTCTCTCGTAAGATAGTTCAAGCTCTTAAATTTTTCGTATATTTATGAAAAACAGGCTTCCCCTATCCTACCGGCTGCGCCAATTGTTATATTTGTGGCGGGGTTGATTTATTAACTAACATTCGTGTCGTTGGTTTCCACCTTTTTTTTATTAACGCACAACAACTACAAATTTTCCTTTACAACTCTGTTTCTATAAATAACACTTTACAATTTTTCCTTTATCGCTATCGTTCTTTTTCTACAAATAACACTTTACAATTTTTCCTTTATCGCTATCGTTCTTTTTCTACAAATAACAATTTACAATTTTTCCTGTACTTTTTAACGACCAACAAAGTCCGCGAGGTGACCCCGATCTTAAATATCTCTCGTTTTTCTTTTCTTTTCAAACGCGTGACAATCCACTTCGCGAATTCAGATCACCTCACTGGGCTTTTTCTTTTTCAGGTGCCCAGTCCACCTGTACAATCATCGGTCAGTTCGCTGACCCCGCAGTTCAATTGCAAAATTGCTTAAATTGTTTATTTGCAATTTTCAATTTCACCTCGAGTCCAACAAACCGGCAACGAAAATCATACCTAAATTGTCGGCCTTGCCCTTCATTCTTTGAAATTTTATCCGTTTCTTTATTTTTATCAAAGAATTAAAATGCAAAGCCGAACAGGCCACGCATAGATATTTCGAGGTGGAATATAGTACACAGGTGAACGAACCGCTGATGCACTGCGTTTCACCCGGTGAACAACCTCTGACGCAGCTATGTGTATACATATATATGTATGTACTTATATATATATTTATTTACAATGCTTGCAAGATTTCCAGATTTTGGGAATCTGTGTTGCAACAATTAATTATTATCAATATCATATGCATTCATACTGCTTACACGATTTTCAGATCAGCCATGTGTATACATATATGTGTATGTACATATATATTCTTATTTACAATGTTTGCAAGATTCCCAGATTTTGGGAATCTGTGCTGTAACAACGGCTGCAACGGATACTCAGCATATTCTAATTAATAAATGTAAGAGAGTATATCTTGTTTTCTTATAACTTTCCTATTAAGAAATATCACTAAGAACTAAATTTATTAACTAAAAAGAATTACCAAGTAATTGGCTACTTCTGTCTCCATTCCGATAGTTGTTTACAAAATATCTAGCGGCATAGCTGGACTTCCAGATAAAAGAGTCATGGCTGGCTTCTGGATGTCTTCCATATACATATCGAATTTTTTTCTTTTGTTAAACACATATAAAACAATTTTAAAATGTAAAGAATAAAATATAATTGTTCAATATTATCTTTACAATCATAGCGTTCATGCGCAATATCCTTCCTTATTTCGCTTAACACATACAAGAACGCTGGCTTATTAAGCCTAAAATTTCTCTTAAATCTAAAGATAGCATTCCTAGTACTTGTATTATTATTATTCCTAGTACTCGTAGTCCGGTAAGTCCATAAAATTTCCGGCTTTATTCCTAATTGTTCTCCGTATTATACTTAATGGTATTTCCTCATCGTCCTCTAAATAAAAAAATAACGCGATGGTGTCGATAATAATTTATTACCTATTACTTTTTTTTAATTCGATTCGTAAAAATGCACCGTATCCCCACTTTATGCTTGACATTTAAATAAATCATCAGCTGATAACATTTTCGAAAGTTCAAAACTGATACTCAGTGTGGCCGGCGGGTTAAATAATCGCATCGTGAAGAGGAAGTGAGTCTTACTTGCGGCGGGAATCATTAATCCGTCGGATTGAACAATAGGGGCCAATATAATTAAATTAAATTCAAAAAAGAATCCAATAAAACAGAGACTAAATAGACTCGAGAACCCGCTGAATCTCTCTCATTGCAACGCGGAAGAAGCCCAAACAATTCTAGATACTTGTCGAGAGTACAATGATATATTCTATCTAGAAGGGGATTTCCTAACTTGCACAAGTGCAGTTAGGCACCAAATACCTACGCTACCTGAAAAAGCCATTATCGACATAAGACCTTATAGATGTCCATAATCTCAGCGTACTGAGATTAATTCACAAATAAATAAAATGCATAATGAAGAAATCATAAGCCCTAGCTCTAGTCCCTGGAACTCTCCTCTACTTCTAGTTCCGAAAAAAACCTGATGCTTCAGGAAACAAAAGATGGAGAGTAGTTGTCGATTTCAGGCACCTCAGCGATGTCTTTCCCTTACCCAACATTACTGATATACTAGATCAGCTGGGCAAAGCTAAATACTTTAGTACATTGGATTTAGCTAATGGCTTCCATCAAATTCAAATGGATGACCATGATTAGGAAAAAACTGCTTTCAGCCGCTTTTCAAAGGGTGATGAACAATGTTTTAGTCGGACTCCAAATCATGGAATGCTTTGTATACATGGGCGACATAATAGTCTATGGATACAATTTGACAGAGCATAATGCAAGAATCCAAGATGTTTTCAATTGGCTTAGAGAAAATAATCTTAAGCTACAGCCTGAAAAATGCAATTTTCTAAGCAAACAAATAGCTTATCTTGGAAAATTGGTCACAGAAAACGGAGTAACACCGGACCCCTCTAAACTAGAATCAGTTCAAAATTTTTCAGCACTCGAAAAGCAAAAAAGACATGAAGTTTTTAGGCTCACGGCTCTATTAAAGAAAGGTGCTACTTACATCCCATTTGTTCCGTTCCGTTCTGTGACGAAGCTTTCACGCTCATGACAAAAACTATTAAATCCGCCTGTTTTGTAATATCTTCGCTTTGACGAAGAATTATTAGTTACTTCAGACGAAAGTAACTATGCAATCGGCGCAGTTTTATTACAAGGGAAAATCGGAGAAGACAAACCCATCTGTTATGCCAGCCACACTTTAAATACGGCTGAGACAAGATATTCGACTATAGAAAAGGAGCTATTAGCAATAATATTCGCGGTAGAACAAATTCGTCCTTACCTATATGGTCGAACATTTACGATCATTACAGATCAGAAGCCTCTTACATGGCTAATGAATCTCAAATATCCCACTTCCCGAATGATGAGGTGGAGGATCAAACTACATAGAAGAGTATGACTACAAGATCATTCACAAATCAGGGAAATCTAATCTTAACGCTGATGCACACAGTCGTATAATGCCAGAATCAAAAAACATTCAAGTCATAACTAAGAATCAACAGAGAGCACAATCAAATCAGACTGCCAAAATAATAGGAGAAAATCCAAACAATTTACTAGAAACACGGAATATCAAAAGAAAATATTTCATAATTCCGACAGTAAGCACCACATTTGAAAATTTATTAAAAACTTTTCTACCTGATAATTATCAAATTCCTTTAGGAGAAATCAAAGAATACAAACAAGGGTATACTACGCATATAGTGGGGCATGCACCTCTTCCGTTCAAAGAGAAAAAAGATCAGAAAATAACATGAATTATATTTAAAAATTTCAAAGAATTGTCTACAAACGAAGAGATAATTCCAATTGCAATTCCAATTATGAACAGCACTTCGTACTTCGAGTTGAAGCTCATATGTTCTGAAGAATTTAAAGTTTCCGCCACAAGGCCTATTTTCTTCAGCAATAAAATAGTACAATTAAAAGACCCAGCAGGTAATTAGGGATTACCATAGCACTCTTTTAGGCGGTCATCAGAGTCAAACGAAGACTTGTAACCTCTTCGCTCTATTCGCAGCTCCCTAGGTACATAATTCGGAGGTCAAACGAAATACAGATATTTGGTTTACTTTTGATAACCACAAAGGCAGCCGACCTAAGGCGCAGTGGGCGCCAGGTTCATTAGAGAAGAGCTCTCCATTCGTTAGGTACCGTGGCCGTACTGATTCTTACGTCTACAATATTCCCATAATATAGCAGGAGATAACCTTATAAAGAATAAGGAGAAATCCAAAACGTACTATGAACTCGGCTATGTGGCGAGAGTGTGGGGTGAGTTCACCAAAAACCCTGCACTGGCACGTTGCCATTAACAAAAATATATATCGTGCCTAGAGGAAAAAAACGACGAACGAAGAACGAAAATCAACCAACCGCCACACACTCAGGTCCTGAAAGGACCGCATACGCCACTCACCTGAAGAGTATCCTAAGGGATCGGATGTTAGGATCCCTTGTGCTATCCTCGGCATCCTATGACATCGTGGCATTCTGGTTGCGATGACCCTTTTTTTTGTTCACCTGTGTAGAGAGAAACTCCGGAGAAGGATAGAGAAGGGAAACGAGCAGAGGTCTATTTCATACTACATATTTTATTCCGAACCATTGTTGACTACAACTATCTTTATTATTATGTATTTTTTTTCTTATAATCACCCCCGTAGCTCTAAGAGAGGATGGGCGTCCTCTGATGAAAGCCAATTCCGTCTTGGGATCGACCCACTGGGACTTCCGCCATTCGTTGCTAAGTAATTTCGGCGCCTTTGATCAAAAGGCCTTTACTTTACGTTATTCGTATAATTTCGTATCCGTTAGATTCCTCAAGAAGACCTTCTGGAGAACCAGCCAATACTTCATTGATCGAAACGCGCCCGAGGAAGAGTATCCCTGTGGGTGGCGATATTGTTGGGTCGTGCGTGTGTGCTGAGAGCACACAGCGTTTATAATTAAACAAAATCCTTTCTTCTCACTTGATTATTTATTTTTGACGGAAAATCTTTTTATTACAAATTTCAGCTCTTATTATTTGTTTCGAGTCACTGGATAAAATTATTTTAGATACAAATTCCTTTGATTGCAATTTTCTATTTTTATTATTCGATTCGAGTCACTCGATAAAATTATTTTAGATACAAATTAAATTTCAATTTTTATTATTCGATTCGAGTCACTTGATAAAATTAGTTTGGACACAAAATCTTTTTATTACTAATCACAATTTCGGCGGATTTTAAAAACGACTCCGCGAGGTTTGGGCTTGATCGCCCCAGGTACTCACGATTGCTTTGTTATGGTAGTATGTAGAGTGATTGGCTTGGACGTGAAGTCCAGACTGCTAGCATGAGCTGACAGATCACTCGACGGACAGCGTTGACTGCAGGGCGGCACGCTAGATCGCCTCGGCTATTGGCGGCGAGTGTGGGGAGGTTCCACGAAAAACCTGCCGCTGCCGTCTGCCATAATCAAAAAAATTCGTGCCTTTAACCAAAAACGCCGGCACACATTCAGTCCTGAAGGGACCTTTACTTCACTTACCTACATCCAAATCGAAGGGGCAGATAGTATGCCTTCATTGCACGCCCCAACCACCCAACTGACTATGAGGGCAGATAATATCAGAGTCCCTTGTAGATCTGCAAAGAGAGAGACTAGGAGGACCTAGGCGACCTTCATGCGAGAGGGCTCCGGGAAAGTATTCAGAGCATAATTACGTTATAATAGTTCCTTGCCTTAAATATGTTTTAAAGTACAACATTTCTAAATATTAACACTTTCATAGACGTAATATATTCCGCGTTTGTTGTTTGAATTAATTACAGTGATAAAAAGAAATAATAATAATACTACTAATAATAATATTGATAAATGTATACATATATATATATAAAGAAACAAATAACTTCTACGAAAAAAATATTATTAGATAAAGCGCTCTTATAACAGCTAAACATTGTTTCAGAAGAGATTAAATAATTAAATTTGAGGAATCATGCTGGAATCCAGACTGCTTTGAAATGAATTTAGGATTTATGCAATAAAATTTGGAATTTAAAGATAATGAAGAAGTTTTAAAAATTTAGAATTTTAGCATAGAAATACGTTGGCTTAGCGAATAAAATAGAAAGCATGCATTAATTATAAACAATTCAATTTAATGTAGTATACTGGAAAAACCTCTTACTTGGTTAAGTTTGTTTTTTGTTGGTTGAACATTTTTAATAGAAGTATTAAAATTTCTCAAAATTAGTGTAACCTCATCTCTCCTTGGGGGAAAGTTCTCCAATGTTTCAAACATGTCTTTATAAATTTTAACTATTTTGTTCATCCTGATTGTGCAATATCTATTAAATTAGTATTAGTTTCGAACTCTTTTGATGTTATTCTAACAATCTCTTTATTTTCCTTGACAGTATCACTGGAATAAATATCCTGGAGAGTTTTACACATTCCACTGGACATTAGAAGTAAAAATTGAAAGGAATCATCTACAGTAATTCCACCAACAATTTCCGTTTGAGCTATAATAGGTTCACTTATAAATCACAATCTCTATAGCCTCCTTTGCCTGTATAATATCCTAAGCATCTGGTGCTATAAATGGGAACTTTTCTTAATTTTTGTATATCAAAAGCAATTTGCCTTAGCCGTAGCATTTCATCGTCGTTTAATAAATTATGGTCCACAGAAAATTGAACAAATCACGGAGCCTTATTTTCATCACGTTTACAAAGTAATATTCTACACATTCCGACATTGCAAACATAAAGTCTGGAACTATAAATCAAGCAAAGTGCTGCACTGGTACAAGTTGAAAGTTCTCCATGAATTTTACGTAATGCTTTCAAATTTTCCTCACGAAAATTGTGCTTCTCAGATATTTGACACTGTAAAACAGCCCTTTATATCAGATAACGGAAAGCACTCAAATAAATTATGTGACATTCCGCAACTTATCCATCGGTTCTTAATGTAATATTGCATTTAATTGAGGAACTATGTCGTCTCCAAGCAGTTGCTTATGCTTGACAGATTCAACCTGAAGTACTTTCGAATATATCTTTAGGGTAATGCGGGAAATTTTCTTCAAGATTTATTTCCTCGCCGATGGACCACGGAATTCTTCTTTTATCAACTCCTTGATGTTTCCACTAGAGAAGATTTTGACACGACAAAGAAGATTGTCTTCTTCTTCCTTGTCACAACCAGCATGCCACACAGAGCTCGTTCGTCGAGTTTGGGGTGTGTTCAGCTGTCGGTTTCCACAGGCCGGCATACATGCTGCAGTAGTTCTCAGTGTAGCATATTGCTATATGCAATACGCTACGACCATAACAAGGCAGCGTGGTCTAGACCACCCGTGGTTCAGACAACGCTGAAAAATGGTGGACTAAGCTAGCCGGTCTTAAACATAGGCCTCATCGATGCGGGCGCCCAATGTGTGTCTCGACAAATGACCCAATGAGCGTTCCTCATTACTTGTACTTGACTACGACTGTCGCTCCAATTGACAGATGACGCATCGAGGACACATCCCCGAAGTTTCGTCAGTCGTTGATCAGACCTCGACACCCTTCTTCGTTTTGGAAACCAAAAGTACATCGACAAGTTGGTAACCTAAAAAATCCAGTCGATCGAAGCCCTTCTGCCCTCCTCCACAGAGATGCCGAGAAGACCCCGCTATCAGTAACCTAACCAACTGATCGCTAAGCTTTCCCGGCACAGTATCTCACTCCGATCTCAGACCGGCGATTGTTCAAGGGTGTGTCTCCAAGGCGTCATCGAAGTAGTGACGTTGCCGATATCATCCCTTAGATTGATAAAGACCGTATACAGGGTTGAATTCCAACAGGTATATCACCCACCATTGACGGGGCAATAGGAGGGCTTCGCGATATCCTATGGTTTACCAGTGAAGCTGGCTGGATGCCTTCTTAGGGCTACCAGGATCCAGATTTGGTACTACCATGTCCGACGGTTGCCGATTAACGAAACGTTGTAGACGGACAGGCAAAGAAAAATCCTCCTAATGAGGCCGATCCGGAAGGGACTATAAAAAGTTTAACTACTCATAAAAGGTAGAGGTGTGTTGACGAGGTTGAATTCCAACAGGTATATTACCCACCATTGACGGGGCAATAGGAGGGCTTCGCGATATCCTATAGTTTACCAGTGAAGCTGGCTGGATGCCTTCTTAGGGCTACCAGGAATAAACGTGGCAGTAGATAGATGACGCTTCTAGAATGGTTATCACTGCCTGAAGTCCTTGGCGTGATAGACTCCTAACAGTTTCCCCTGCAGATCCTCAAGCTCATATAAGGAGTTTACTTTCTTGGCTTTAACCCGACACTTAACAAATTTTCGTCCTAGTTTAGCACTAGTCTGCTATTGGAGGTTGCTTTAGGAAAAATTCGGTCTGAATACCTCTTGACCCACTCTGAACTCAACAGGCTTCGCCCTGAGATTATAGGCTTTTGAACCCTGTTCAAACGCATGGTGTAAGTTCTCCTGCACTCCCGCACGGTTCAATCTCATTCTGTCTTCAGCATCTACTCTCAAAGGATCATTAAGAGTCCCAAGACTCCTCAAGATGGAATAGGAGCTGCCATGTCCAATCATTTGCTGACCGAAAAGTGTTCGACAAGGAGAGAAAGCAGTTGCTTGGTGGAAAGAGCTCCTGAGGGAACTGGCTATCTGGCTCAGCTTCTCATCCCATTTTGTGTGTTCCTTCCGAATATATGCTCTAATCCCTGACAATAGAGACTTGTTTACTCGCTCTGAGGAGTTTGCTTGCGGCGAGTAAATTGCCGTTCGCTAGTGTTTCACCCTATACTTGTCCAGTAATTTGGTAAACTGAGCCGAGCAAAACTGGACTCCATTGTCAGAGACGATCGTTTTCGGGACTCCGAACACATGGAACACTTCCGCTTCGATAAAGTGGCACACATTGAGTGTATATGCTTTTCTCATAGGTTTGAGAATCGGGAACTTTGAAAAGTAGTCAAGATCTATTAAGATGCAGATATTTCCTTTCACTGACCGCCGATATGGACCCAGAAAATCGATGTACAGCTTTTGCCATGGTCGTTCTGTCAGAGACTGGACTCTCATAGGTGGTTTCAGAATAGTACTGAGGGCCTTAATCTCTTTACATACGTCACAGTGGCCTACGTATTTTCTGACATCAACTGTCATTCGTGCCCAGTACAAGTGTCGGGAGTCTCAGAGGTTCCAGTGTTTTCCCTATACCTCCGTGAGAAGCTAGTGGCGGATCATGAGCTCTTGAAATAACGTCGGAGACAAGCCCTCGTGGAATCCAAAGCTCCCAAGCTTCTTCTTCCTGAATCGGATCGCCTGTTCTCGGAACAGTCCGAATGTAAACGAAGCCATCCCTGACACAAAGATCTGGTAGTTTGCCAGACGTCATTTTAACTTTATGCCTCAGTTCCTCATATTCCAACGAGTTGAAATATGGCGAACTAAGGTCAACTTCTGGGCCAGGATCTTCGTTTGTGGACAGACTGTCGCAATGAATGCGTGACAGCGCATCAGGGACGACATTCAAGCTTCCTTTTCGGTGAAGTCGAAACCCTGAAGCTTCAAACTCCACCGAGCAAGTCTACCGACGAAGTCCTTTTGAGACATCAGCCATTTCAAACTCTCATGATCAGTCACTATCTTAAACGGCATAAGTTCTATTAAGGGCCGAAACTTCTGTGCACTTAAGATTGCAGCTAGGCATTCCTGCTCTGTGACGGTATAATTTCTTTGTGCTGAGTTCAACTTTTTCGAGACGTAGGCTATTGGCTTCTCGTGGCCATCATCATCTAGTTGAAACAGCACTCCACCAATACCTTGTTAGCTCGCATCGCACTGTATAATGAACGGCTTGGTGAAATCTGGACTCCCTAGGAACGGAGCAGAAGTTAGTTTTTGCTTCAACAAATCAAGAGACGTCTGGGCTTCAGGTGTCTACTTGAACTGACTAGGGTTCTTCAATGTGTCAGTTATGGAGGCAGTTAAATCAGCATAGTTCGGGATGAACCGTCTATACCATCCCGCCATACCTAGTAGGCGTCGGGCTTGCCGACAAATTTTAGGTGACGGATAGTCAACTATGGCTGAGATCTTATCTGGGTCAGTTCTGATTCCTCCTTTCCCGACTACAAAACCCAAGTATTTAGTCTCCTTAATGCAAAACTTACTCTTCTCTACGTTGATAGTGAGGCCAGCTTTCCTCAAACAATCCGCTACACGGGATAGCAATGTGAGATGAGAGTCTAAGTCTGATGACAGAATCAATAAATCGTTCGTAGACGAGAACATTTTCACGAAGATAGAAAGGAATGACTTTATCCATGAGGCGGCACATCGTTTGTGGAGCGTTGCATAGGTCGAATGGCATCACTGTGTACTGATAGAGAGGGTGACCAGGCAGAGTAAAAGCGGTCCTCTCTCTGGAATCAGTGTCTGGTGGGATCTGCCAGAACGCATCCTTCAGGTCCAAGCTTGTAAATTAGTTTGCCGGAGGAAGCCGACTCAGAAGCGCATCTATCTGCGGTAGCGGATAGGCGTCATTCTACATAACGGAGCTGACCTTTCTGGCGTCAAAGCAAAGCCGAACCTTCCCAGGCTTCCGCACTAGTACAACTGGAGAGCTCCAAGGACTCTGGCTCTCCTCTATCACACCCAGTAATAGCATTCGCTCTAATTCAGCATCCATCAAACTCTGGACCGCCGGTGAAATCGGATAAAAGCGTTGTTTTATCGGAGCTGCGTCATTCGTCTCAATCTTGTGAGTAACCAAATATGTCTTTCCCAGGACTAAAGAGGCGAAAGGAGGGAAAAGCTGTTTAGTAGTTTCTAGACGCTGTTGATCTCGACTGGAAAGAACATGGCGGTCGGTGTCAGAGGTAGCTAGTAAACTTGGTGTCACTTCTGCAACTATACCTAGGGGATCTCGAGCCAACGCAAATAGACGCCAGAAGTCTATTCCTAGATAAAGTGCCTGTGTGAGCCCAGGAACCACGTAAAAGCGCACGTTTTGGGTCTTACCACGGAAAGTGATGTCCAAGTTCACATGACCATGCACAGTCGTCATGGCACCATTCGCCTACTTGAACCTGTGTCCGATACCTCTTCCATTCAACCTCTGCTTCTGCAAGCTTCTCTAGAGCTCCCTGGCTTAGAATACTGACAGTAGCACCACTATCAAGTAGTCCAGTCTCAGTTCGCCGGAGTAGTCTCACTTCGGCATAGGGTCGAATGTCGTTTGGCATCGACACGGAAATCTGTGCCAATTTTTTTCTTTCCAGTCTCATCCGTCAACAGTACTCCCGCCAATGAACGGTATATCTTTTCTTTCTTGGTCTCATATCCAGATCAGGATACATAATGTCAGCTAACTCCGCTACTGAGGAGAAGATGCGGTCTCTTACTGCATTATATTTCTGCAGACGCGTATGATACGGTGTCAGCGGATGTACAACAGGCTCACGCCCAGTCGTCATAACAGAGTTTGTTGGCCGTTCCAGTACAGTAATGCCATGAGGCCAAATCTCCTGCTCAGTAACCTTGTCAGATAAAACTGCTGTAGGTGTTCTCGGGACATCGAAAATTAAAGACTCTTCCATAGAAGTGTCTATTAATGTCATGGGCTCCCCAGAAGTGAAAATGGAGCTTGAAGATCTGCGGAGAAGTCTATCAGGTTCTCCGTCTCTATCAATCGATCGTTAAGTCTATCAGGTGGTTTGCGGATATCATCAGAGTCACTGAGTGATATCAGTGGACAATTCGGGGATTCGTCGTTAAGGTCTACTACTTGAGCGGACCTTCCTCCTTGTTCAAGGCTTGAACTGGAGTGTTCGTTACAGTTGGTGCTCGGGACGTTGACGCTGGTCGAGAAAAGGTGTTTTGATTCCCGACCCGTGTCAGGTTTTTCTGGGCACCGTGTCCGCAGTTGGGCTTAAAAAACTCTTGCGCCCGCATCCGGAGCAGAACACTTTCTGTCTCACTTGTAGGCAGTCTTGGTAGAAATGACCATGCTGATCGCAATTCCAGCACACTACTGTGTGCCTGGTCGAAATGGCTGACATGTCGCCTAAGCTGGTGTCACTGCCTGTTGCTATTGACAAGGGTTTAAGGTCTGGAAGTCGTCAATCTCGTTGGTTCCGGTAAGGGTTCCAAATACCAGCCGTCGCAATTCGTAGCTGCGTGGCTTGAATTCGAGTAACGAGCGATCTTAACTGTCCTATGGTATCGGTGGAATGCACACATATCTTCTCCTGAATCTCAGGCAGTAGATTAGACTTGACGATTTTCAAGAATTCTTGATCTGGCATGGCGTTTTGCAATTGGTTACGCAGCAAAATGATGGTGATACATGGCGAATAGTTCACCAGGCTTCTGCTATCGCGACATGAGCTGCAATCTGATTTTCAAATCATCTTTGGGCATTCCCCATTCAATCGACAATCTAGTGCTAACAAATTCCCAAGTTGGAAAAGGGTTGTGTCTTAATAGTGACCAGTACCAGTCCTTCGCTGGTCCCGTCAACAACATGAGCATGTTCCTAACAAGGAGATCAAAATCTCCTTCTAGAGCGGAGTGCGTGAGCGCTTCCACTCGAAAAATAAATTCATCTACGGAAAGCTCGGAGTTATTGCCATTGTATGTCAGGTTCCATCTTCTAATAGGACTGCCTGATCGTCGTTGTCCTACACTCGCCGGGATACGAAGAGATGGAGCTGGTGGAGGTTGCACAAAATTTGGTCTAGGCTGACCACTAGGCTGACCAAAAGGTGATGAAGGTCTGTTAAACGAATGCCTATGCGTGTCGTTGCAATCGTGTGGTGGTATCGGTTCACCCATAGAAGGAGGTGGCCGTGAAAAATCGATTGGTGGCATTGCAGCTGCTATTTGACGAATAACGCTACTTGTCAATGCAGTCCGTAATGCATTCAAGCTCTGCTCGAGGCCTTCTTGAACTAAGTCCTGCGGCTGTATGCCTAGACCTGCCAGCAGGGCTGCAGTCGCTGCTGAGTTCTGTCCGCTGCCAGAAGCAGTGCCCTATTTCGTCGCGAGTGGTAACTCAAATGTCGGTGCAGGCTGATTACGCTCGTTACTGACAGGTTTCGCCTTTGGTTTCTTTGAAACGGCTCCCGTATATTCGGTAAAATCATATTGGGTAAGGTGAAGCCGACAGTTTGGACAATTTGCCTGTTCGCCTATCCACGTTCGCAAACATGCTTTGTGGAACACGTGTCCACATACAGTCTTAACGGGCCTTCGTTCGAATGACCAGTCTCTATCTTGACAGATAGAGCACTGTTCAGGCAACCTATTAACACTGTCTGTCGTGGAAGGGGGTGTTCTCACGGTCCCCACCATGATGCAATCTTTCAATCGTACAGTCAAGATTTCAAGACTATTCCAAGGGTTTGGAAGGAATGCCAAGAAGTTCAAAAAAGAAAAAAATCGAATGTTCGAAGAAGACAGCTAAGTCTTCAAAGATCGAGTTACCAGGAAGATCAATGTAAAATTTCAAAATAATTCCAAGAGTTCGAATAAACAAAAATTCAAAAATTACCAAAAGTCTGGAGGAATTCTAGTCGTTGTTACCTAAGTTTCACATATACTTAACGAGATACAAAATTTCAAGACTGGGAGTACTCTAACCTTACAATTCACTACTGGTACTACCACAGTCGTGCAGTCAAAAAATATAAGTGCTAGCCGTATTTTTTATTAAAAAGATTTTAGTGATAACTATGTGAAGAACTACACAGGTCAGACGTTCCGAGAAAAGTATACAAGAAGGAAATTCATAACATTTCTCCCCCACTCTCCAAGAGCCAACTCTCTACATAAAAATCTCTAGGCCGCTCCCTCTCTCAGGTCAGAAATACTGATGTAAGCAAGCGACGTGAATGTGTGCATGAAAAATATTTGAGTTCTTACAGAAATCTGGGAAGAGTCGGGTTGGAGAAGCTAGAGACTGAAAATGATATTAGATATTCTTCAGCCAGGCAGTCAGCAGTAGGCCAATTCCTGATTACTGAAGGTCTCCAGCACCACTTCCATCCTCCAACAACTCTTTCCTTCCTCTTCACCTGATTGTCATGTCTAGATAACCCTCCAACTGGGCAAAGCCATGAATCTGGTCAACTAGTTAGCTGAAAGCCAAAAAGCCGTCTCACAGATTCACGACTCTGTCCAGCCAGTTGGCCAGCAGAGATATGTCTCCGTGAGAGCTCATTCAAAAAATTTGTGTGAGGCCACCTACCATTTCCATGGCAGAAGGCCAGCGGGAAAGAACTTTCAAAAAAATTCAAAAACTAGACACCTGTTCAGACTCGAGGCTTGACCAAAGTCAAATCTAGAGTCGAACGTCAATTCAAAAACTTTCAAAAATCTAAAACGTTATGTTACCAAAAATTTCCAATACCAAACAATTAGACACAGGTCCGCATGTAACTTCCACTAGATATGAGACTTGAGGTCAGTCAAATAGCAAAGTGCCAAATGACCATCTCACTCTAAGTCCCAGTCCCCAGTAAAATTTACACTTAGAACACCGAAGTCTAACTGAGGTGGCCCCACGTTGGGTGCCATTTTGTTATGGTAGTATGTAGAGTGATTGACTTGGACGTGAAGTCCAGACTGCCAGCATGAGCTGACAGATCACTCGACGGACAGCGTTGACTGCAGGGCGGCACGCTAGCTCGCCTCGGCTATTGGCGGAGAGTGTGGGGAGGGAGGTTCTACGAAAAACCTGCCGCTGCCATCTGCCATAATCAAAATAATTCGTGCCTTTAACCAAAAACGCCGGCACACATTCAGTCCTGAAGGGACCTTTACTTCACTTACCTACATCCAAATCGAAAGCGCAGATAGTATGCCTTCATTGCACGCCCCAACCACCCAACTGACTCTGAGGGCAGATATTTTCAGAGTCCTTTGTAGACCTGCAAAGAAAGAGACTAGGCAGACCTAGGCGACCTTCATGCGACAGGGCTCTGGGAAAGTGAAAGGAGAATAAAAAGTATTCATAGCATAAATACGTTATAATAGTTCATTGCCTTAAATATGTTTTAAAGAACAACATTTCTAAATATTAACACTTTCATAGACGTAATATATTCCGCGTTTGTTGTTTGAATTAATTACAGTGATAAAAAGAATTAATAATAATAATTTTTTTTATTTATATATGATCTTTATTTGGTGGCTCTCTGGCTCTTTTTAAAATTCCTTAGAAATAGGCGGCAAAAGGCTCTACAAAGGGTAAAAAAGGCACTAGCTAAACTAAAGTTATAAAAGTCAATAGGGACAAGTAAAACAGTTAAACTAAATAAATGACACAAAACTAAAACAAAATGACACAAAAAGTAAAACAAGTTCAAACAAAATTCTCAAAAGAGTCTAAAACCGGCCACAAGATTTTGAAAAGATCTAAATTATTACGAAAAATTTAAAACCAGTCCCAATTGTGACAATTAGGTGAGTGGCAGTTCCAAGGAGTTCCGAATTTCCAAAATAAACTAATAAAAATTTCCCTAAACGAGCGAATTTCAACATAAAGTTTTGTAATTTAGAACCGAGACTGAAACCGAATTAGAAAAAAGAAAAATCGAACGAACGTAAAAATTTAGCCGGTACCGTTATAGAGTCCCGCGAGGGCCGCCTGTAGTATCGTAGACCTCTACAAACTGCCCTCATCATCCGTCCAGCTTAGCATCTCTAACAGAGTGCTTGTCCTTCCCACAGCACGTGCAACGATTCCTAAGCGGGGAGAAGTCCCGTGGACTAGTGTTGCAAATGCTGTGGCCTGCTATCACCAGCGAAAGACAAGAGCTCCGTCCTGCACCGACGATAGTGGTTGCCATGTGCAGTTGAATGTGTCTGCGTTCGTTGCCAGATATTCAAGACGTAAACGTCTCTTCAACCTGTCAACGAAGTGGTGCTTAAGTGCGTGTGCGTGGTGTTGTGGGTCAGTGTTCTGATTCCCATCTTCGACTCTCATGTAGTACAGGTGAATTGTAGATTTGGCCAGTGTCAACACAAAGCTAATCAAACAATTCACTCGACTACAGACCCTTGGTCCCCATAAAAACGATGTCCTAGTAATGCCGAAATTCGGGTGGATCAACTGACACATACCGCGCACGAGATCCATTAGACCCTGCAAAGCCGGACAAGTGAAGAACCTGTGAAACAGGGTACCTTCACCAGCACAAACTGTGCAAATCCTCTGAACTCGACGGTCGATATGTGACAACTGATTAGGATGCATAAGACTGTGATGCAGCAATTTGAATGCTACATCAGCATCTTTGTAACTAGAAGGATAACTGTAGACTACTCTGCAAGTTATCCCTCCCATCACGCCCATATTCACCCCGAGGTGTGTTCGCCATCTGTTGTATCCTGTATACTCCGGAGGTCTTATGGACATAAGCACGTCACGGAGCACACGTGTTGTAAGTGTGCTGAAAGGTGTGTGAGGTGGTCTGTTCAGAACGAAAGCATCTTCCAACTTAGTGCCAGGGTCACTGGTTCCAAGTTGGCGAAATCTCTCCCACGCAGAAGCAGCCAGGTCGTGTAGTTGTGAAGTGTTAGTGTTTATTCGACAGTTTCCAGAGATATCAATAATATCTCCGAGAACTGTCAGTGTATGCGTGTCAGCTTCAAAACCCCGAGCATTACTGAACACTGAATCTATTAATTCAGGATTAAACCTGATTGGAATCGACGCGAATTGCGTGTACCTTAGAGCATTCCACTGAAGGTGAAATGCTGGCCTGATTCTGCCCCAGGTCTGAATCGTTGAGATTAGATCCTGTGGCCAGTCACGAGGATAAGGTGGTCGAATAGAAAGTAGGTAGTAATACTCCCCTATGCCGATCCCTCCCAGTACATTCACCCACAGTTGAGAAATCAAGCTGTCTCTCTGGCAAAACACTCTTTGGAATGCACGCACTTGGAGACACCTTGATTTCACAACCAAGTTAGTGAGACCTAATCCACCTATCTTGACTGGCAGACAGAGCGTGCTTTCAGCAACCCATCGTTATCCGCACCAAAAGGCGTCTATCGCTTTTGCTTGAAGAAGACCTACGAAGCCTTCATCAAACGTCTCAGACTTTAGCAGATGAGGTAATGGCAATGGACAGCCCTGTCTGATACCTCGATGAAACGAGATAGGAGCCAGAACTTGTCCTTTATGCTTAATCAAAATTGCTGAATCTCTGTACAGTTTCCCGGCGATATCGAGCCACCTGGGCGGAAACCCAAATGCCTCGAGAGTAGTCAAGAGATACTCATGCGAGACGCTATCAAAAGCCTTTTGTTGGTCTAATGAAATCATGGCCATTTGTGCACTTGTCTGTTCATGGTAGGCAAACAAATGCTTGGCTACCGCGATGTTGTCGTAGATACTACGACCAGGTACACAATAGGACTGTTCCGGGTGTATTACCGAAGCAATCACTGAGCGGAGTATCGCCCCTAATGCTTTGCAGACGATTTTGTAGTCTACATTGCATAGGGTTACTGGCCTCCAGTTCCCCATCCGCTGCAAATATCCCTTCTTTGGAATCAAGCGCATAACAGATCTCCTCCAACTAGAAGGAAAGTCTGAATGCGTCTCAATCGCCGAATTGAAGACTTCCAAAAGGTCAGGAATTAATAAATCCCTGAAACGTATGAAGAATTCTGGAGTCAAGCCGTCATAACCAGGTGAAGTGTGTCGCCTTAGATCCTTTGTCGCAGCAATCATATCCTCCAATGTGATTACTGTATCCAGGAGCTCTTTACTGTCTTCAAAGAAAGTGGGAATATTCTCAAGTAATTCATGAGTGGTCGAGGATGTTGTCGACGTCGATTCAGAGTAGAGACTACTGTAGTAGTCTCGAATATATTCTGATAGCTGTTGTCCGTTGAGGACTTGTCCAGATTCATCAATTATCGATTCGACCTCACAAGAAGCAGTACGACGTCTAGTCGCCTGAAAGAAGTACTCAGTTGGAGAATCGCCTTCTCTCAGCCAGCCCGATTGGCCGCGCAGCACAAACTCCAAGCTGTGCTTATAAGTCTGTGTCGCCAAGCGTTCCTTTATTCCATTGAAATAAAGAATCAACCCCGGCTGAGTTGGGAGAAGAGCTGCCACCCGAGAAACCTCGGCCGACAAGCTAGAAGCTTGGCAGCCACTTCGATTGAAACTCGTCTCGATAAAAGACCGAATCTGGAGCTTTCCAACATCCCACCATTGACTGAGAAAACGAAAGTCAGCTTTCCTCTCTTGCCAATCGTGCCAAAAATCAATGAACTCATTGATGAACTGCTCGGAATTCAACAAATAGTTGTTGAATATCCAGTATGCAGTTCGTCTTTCAACTAGAGTGCTGATCGCCACTACAAGAAGATGATCACTAACGGAGCACACTTCATGAGTGACACCAGCGAAATTTTCTAGTATTCCAGGTGAGACGTAAAGTCTATCAATTCTCGAGCCTGCGAGACTTCCATGGATATTTCGCGAGACCCTCGTGTATGATCTAGTCGTAGGATGCACCCAACGATAGATATCCACGAGTCTGAAAACACCGACAAAATTCCTCAACCGAGTAGCATTGACAGAGTTGAACTCAACTCCAGAGTGCCGATCCATTGAGGGATTCAGAGTGCAGTTGAAATCACCTCCGAGGACAGTTTCACCGCTAAAATTCACCAGACAGGACTGAACACTATCAAGAACTTGTTTTGTAATGTCCTGGTCATGAGGAAGGTACACGTTTACTACCTTGATATTTTTGTCTTGAATGACAAAGTCCAAGGAAGAAGCGAAGCCTGGGAAGATATCTGTATAGGCAGGAGACGATAGTATAAATTTGTTGGATACAATGATTGCCACCCCTGAGCCTCGGCGAGGCGCAGGTGTGGCAAACATTGCATAGCCAGATTGTAAATAAGCATAGCGCTCAAGTTGTGTATATGTGTCTTGTGTAAAATTCGTCTCCTGTAGAAGCGCGACGTCTATATCGAACATTTTGACATGTTCGATAGTGCTGTGTAATCTTGTATGAGCACTTAAACCCCCGGTGTTAAGATAGCCTATCATACACATTCAAAGAGATAAGAAGCTCAAACGATGATGGTGCGACGTCTACTGACGAGGAGAGTCAACCAAGCGATGCTCCTGCATCAACTCCTCCACCTTCCTATGAAGTCGTTCTAACCGAGCTACATGGTTGTACTTCCTCCTCTTCTTGGACTCCTGTTGTAGGATTCGAAGCTGAGGAAGTAACAACTCTGGCCTCTCCAGCTCCCTTACAAGAATGCTCCAGATTTTATCTGAGTTCTTCTTGTACTGGAGCTGGGCAAGAATTTCGGAGATCTTTTCCCTAGGAATGTTTTCCATCCCCTTCGAGACCTCAAATTGGCTACCAGTCGAAAAGGTGCTACCAAACGACTCGAAGCCACTGAAGCTCGAGAGACCAGTCTCCTCCAAACCGGTCATTTCGCAGTCCGAAAGCCGTTCTAGAGATGCTTCCGCCTCCCTCACAACAACCTTCGAACCGCGGGCACCACTATCGTCCTCCTCCGAGTAGGGCCGTTTTGGAGCGACTGGCTTTGCTGGCTCTGGAGGAGGCAGCATCACCCAGTCAACTTTCTTTCTCCTCGTCCTCTTTTTTTTTACTAAGTGACTAGTCGACTCATCGTCGGAAGTAGCCGTATTTTCACGTGCCGACGTGGCACCGTTTATAGCCATAATTTCTTTTACCTCTGAGAAAACTTCAGGCACCTTAACCACCGGCTGCTCCGAAACAGCAGGCTGAGTGCCGGGCGAAGACTCCTCCTCCGGAGCCACTACTGTACCAGTGGCTTCCTTCGAAAGAGCCCTCCCATCAGCCTTCCTCCCGCTTCTCTTGGGGCAGTCAGCAATAAAATGCCCTACCAAATGGCAAGCATGGCATTTCGCTTCGGTGCCAACGTCTATCCAGTATCTCGAGCCGGATATGCCCAGGTAAAAGCCCTTTGGAAGCGTACACCCCTTATTTAAGGTGATGGACGCTTCCCGGCCAGTACCGCAGATACCCCGCCCGAGACCCTCGTCCCCAATTTTAATGGGAATGGCGCGAACCTTTCCATGAACCTTCCCGAATCTCCCAAGGAAATTCGAGAGGTCTTCATGTTGGACTCGCATTGGGACCCGCGAAAACACGACCTTCGTGGGCTTCTCTTTTAACGGGAATGGAACGAGGTGTCTACCCTCCACCTCGATGCCCTCAAGCATAAACTTGGTAGCGCTTTCGAGGGTCCATGGTGTACACCTCGACCATTCCTGCAGCTATAATTCCCATAGAGAATACCTGCTCACAAGAGATGACGCGGAAGATCGCCTTCAGGTATGCAGACTGAGGACATCCTCTGATGTGCTCTAGCTGCATCCCGTAGCTCTCGTCCTGCCATCTCTCGTCAAAGAAGCCCTGGAGACCCGCACTGGTCTTGGGCCGAGGCTTACCTGCGTCCAATGGGGCTGGACGAGGAGTGACGCCCCTGCTCTGAATTTCAATTGTACTAATATTCCTGGAACCACCACTTACCTGAGCATACGAAATCCCTGACGCTACAGGTTGGGGTCGTAGTGATCCTGCTGTTACTCCTGTCATTGTTGGCTGCTGCTTCTTTGGAGCATTCTTCGTTGAACACAGCGGTGGCCTCATTATAACTTTATCGGGCTTTGGTGCTGAACTGGAAGCTTTCTGGACAACTTCCTTTAACGTGGGATGTCCATGGCCTACAGACGTGGACGGGACATTTGCTAAAGCTGCAGCCGCAGATGCTGCACCAATAGCTTTAGTCTTTGGAGCTAATGTTCCGACCTTTTCTTGGACAGCTATGGCTGTCCCCCCAATAGCTTTCTCCGTGGAAAACGCCTGTACATTTTCGCTGCTCTTGGCCTCTTCAATTGGGCCCTTAACGGCCTTTTCTTTGGGCCCTTGCATTGCTTTCTTGGGAGAAGAAGGTTTAGCATTCTTCTTCACCCTTATACTGATTTTAGGGGATCATCATTCCCCCCAGAATCGCTGCTGCTGCACACACTCATCTTGAGTGCGGCAGTATATGTTTTTAATTTTTTCAATAAAAAAATTTTATACAGTTATTATAGTAAATTTTTTCACTTTAAAATTTAAAACTTGCTGTCCAAACTACAATTTCTTACAATTTCGACGTTGCCATGGCAACGACCAAAATTAAATTAAATTGAATTTTTCAAATGTCAAAAAAAAATTGATTTATTTTCAAGATTCTTTCTAAAAAAATTTATAGTTTTTCTTAATAATCACACACAAACTCTTTTTTAAAACACAAGTGTTGCCTTGTAAGCACTATTAGTCCAATTATTAGCTTTTTTAATCGGCTTTATTTCTATTTAAATACCTTGGAACTCAATCTGACGTCCGCTCTCTTCAGATATAATAATAATAATACTGATAATAATATTGATATATATATACAGGGTGTTTCACAAGTGGTGGATAATAATGAAGGAGGCGATAGGTCATGTCGAGAAATGAAAAAATTGTATGGCAGAGGGGGGTTCATTCTCAACCCTTTCCGAGATAATCGGGGTTAAAGGACTAAGGGTACGTGAAGCGTAGGTTTGTACTAAAACAGTTATATCTCCTAAACAACAAACAATAGACAGATGGTCGATGTGTCAGTGCTTCTTCTACAGTATGTAGTTTAGAAGAAACGGTCTGCCAAACTTCAAGTTTCAGCTTTTGTACCTCAGTTTTTTGTGTTTGAAGCAAAAAAACTAAAATAAAAACCTTATAATTTTTTTTCTGCTTTGCACCTGTTAGAAGCTAAGATTGTTTTCTTTAAAACGATCTTTGTTTTCATTTTGTACCTTTCACCGTTTATGAGTTATGACACAAAAATTCTTCCACTACATGTAGAAGAAAATCGGGATAAGTATTATAAAATCATAAAAAACACGCCTCTCATTTTGAATACAAATTAGAAAGTATGACGAATCGTAATTTTTTACCTGCTGGCATCTCTTTTGGTTGGATATCTGCGTAAATTTGTAATAAAGGATGGCTTACCTTACATCCTTTTAGAGAAACAAGCAATTTATTACCTGCAACTCATCTTATAACGGAGTTAATTTCTTATTGTAAGCCTTCCGAGATACGTGTGGATTCTCTGTAGCCCAGTGCTGTAAATTGTGTAAATTTGTTATCCCAGTTTTTGTAAAATGGGATTCATCGGTCCACAGGATTTCCAATGACGAATACGCGGACATAGTGTACTGTTACGGTTACAGCGACGGAAATTTCCTTGAGGCTCAACGCGAATATCATCGAAGATTTCCGTCAAGAAGGCTTCCATCCGTACGTGTCTTTCAAAGAACCTACCAAAGAATTGAAGAAACTGGCAACTTTGGAAATGTGTCGACAGAAACCTTCAATCCTTTAACGACTACAGTTGAAGGAGAGGAGAGGGTCTTAGAAATTGCAAGGAATGATCCTGCTATAGGAACTAGGCGCTTAGCTTTTCACTTAGGAATGTCTGTGTCAACTGTTTCGAGAATTCTAAAAAAGGAAGGCATGTATCTTCACCACGTTACTCCTGTGCAGGAGCTACTACCAGGAGATCAGCCGCTACGCACCGAATATTGCAGTTGGCTCTTAGAGATAGATTTTGACGACTACACGTTTTTGGACAATATCCTGTGGACCGATGAATCCCAATTTACAAAAACTGGGATAACAAATTTACACCACTGGGCTACAGAACATCCACACGTATCTCGGAAGGCTTCCAATAAGGAATTAACTCCGTTATAAGATGAGTTGCAGATAATAAATTGCTTGTTTCTTTAAAAGGATGTCAGGTAAGCCATCCTTAATACAAATTTATGCAGATTTCCAACTAAAAGAGATGCCAGCAGGTAGAAAATGACGATTCGTCATACTTTCTACTTTGTATTCAAAATGAGAGGCGTGTATTTTATGATTTTATAATACTTATCCCGATTTTCTTCTACATGTAGTGGAAGAATATTTGTGTCATAACTCATAAACGGTGAAAGGTACAAAATGAAAACAAAGTTCGTTTTAAAGAAAACAATCTAAGCTTCTAACAGGTGTAAGACAGAAAAAACAACTATAAGGTTTTTATTTTAGTTTTTTGCTTCAAACACACAAAACTGAGGTACAAAAGCTGAAACTTGAAGTTTGGCAGACCGTTTCTTCTAAACTACATACTGTAGAAGAAGCACTGACACATTGAATCAAAGGGCAGGAGGTTCTCTATAAACTAGCACCCCGACCATCTTTCTACTGTTTGTCGTTTAGGAGATATAACTGTTTTAGTACAAACCTACGCTTCACGTACCCTTAGTCCTTTAACCCCGATTATCTCGGAAAGGGTTGAGAATGAACCTCCTCTGCCATACAATTTTTTTCATTTCTCGACATGACCTATCGCCTCCTTCATTATTATCCACCACTTGTGAAACACCCTGTATATATATATCAATATTATTATTAGTATTATTATTATTATTTCTTTTTATCACTGTAATTAATTCAAACAACAAACGCGGAATATATTACGTCTATGAAAGTGTTAATATTTAGAAATGTTGTTCTTTAAAACATATTTAAGGCAATGAACTATTATAACGTAATTATGCTATGAATAATTTTTATTCTCCTTTCACTTTCCCGGAGCCCTGTCGCATGAAGGTCGCCTAGGTCTGCCTAGTCTCTTTCTTTGCAAGTCTACAAAGGACTCTGATAATATCTGCCCTCAGAGTCAGTTGGGTGGTTGGGGCGTGCAGTGAAGGCATACTATCTGCGCCTTCGATTTGGTAAGTGACGTAAAGGTCCCTTCAGGATTGAATGTGTGCCGGCGTTTTTGGTTAAAGGCACGAATTTTTTTGATTATGGCAGACGGCAGCGGCAGGTTTTTCGTGGAACCGAGGCGATCTAGCGTGCCGCCCTGCAGTCAACGCTGTCCGTCGAGTGATCTGTCAGCTCATGCTAGCAGTCTGGACTTCACGTCCAAGCTACTCACTCTACATACTACCATAACAAAGCAATCGTGAGTACCTGGTGTGATCAAGCCCAAACCTCGCGGAGTCGTTTTTAAAATCAGCCGAAATTGTAATTAGTAATAAAAAGATTTTGAGAATGAACCCCCTCTGCCATACAATTTTTTTCATTTCTCGTCATGACCTCTCGCCTCCTTCATTATTATCCACCACTTGTGAAACACCCTGTATAAAGGGTTTTCCAATAAGAGGTGTTATTTTGATATTCAGAGAAAAATGCCATTCTTTGAGATAAATGATCGGATCTTTATTTCGTTATAAAGAGGAAGGTATGCCGTTAATAATGGAGAAAAACACATCAGCCAAATGACCACCAGGACCACGCCTACAGGACCATATCCTTTTCATGAAATTTTCCATAACCAAATCGCAAAGTGGCTGCCCTATGTCCTCGATAGCCTCACGAATTCCATCTTTGAGGTCTTGAATCGACGCTGAGCTGTTGGCGTAGACCTTCTTTTTCACGTGGCCCCAAAGGAAGAAGTCGCAAGGTGTTAAGTCACAAGATCTCGGTGGCTAATTGTGATCACCTCTTCGAGAGATAACACGGTCGGGAATCTTTTCCCGGAAAAGATCAATGGTTTCGTTGCTTGTATGGCACGTAGCGCCGTCTTGCTGAAAGTAAACGTTGTCCAGATCAATACCATCCAATTCCGGCCATAAAAAATCACTAATCATCTGTCGATAGCGCAATCCATTCACCCTAACTGTTGCTCCAGCCTCATTTTGGAAATTGTAAGGTCCAATGACCCCGCGGGACCATAAACCGCACCAAACAGTCACACGTTGAGGATAGGGAGGCTTTTCAACAATAACTCTTGGGTTTTCCGAGCCCCAGATGCGACAATTTTGCTTGTTGACGAAGCCATCGAGGTGGAAATCGGCCTCATCACTCAAGATGAGTTTTCGATGGAATTCCGGATCATTTTCATGCATTTCAAGGACCCAATCATCAAAGACTCGACGTTGTTGATGATCGGCCGGCTTGAGTTCTTGTGTTAACTGAACTTCATAAGCCTTAAGACCCAAATCTTTATGCAAAATACGGTGTAATGACGTTTGTGGAATGCCTAATTCCAAAGAACGACGAGGAATGGACAAACCTGGGTTTTCTTCAACTCTTTCGGCTACAGCAGCAATATTCTCGGCTGTTCTTGAGCGACGTGCACGGGTTTTATTCTTCACATCACTAACTTTTCCCGACAGCTTGAATTTTTCTACTAATTTCTGTATTGCGGTCCGACAAGGTGCTTCCCGACGACCCAAAAATGTTCGCGTTTTACGAACCGTCTCTGCCAAATTTTCACCATTTTTATAGTGAATTTTAATAATTTCAGTGCGTTGTTGAATCGTGCATCGTTCCATTTTTATCAATGGCGTAGTTTCTACTTGTCAAATGTCAAAAAATGACAGCTCCAAAAGTGACATCTACCGAAATAGCGGGCTAATTAAAATAACACCTCTTATTGGAAAACCCTTTATAAAGAAACAATAACTTCTACGAAAAAATTATTATTAGATAAAGCGCTCTTATAACAGCTAAATATTGTTTCAGAAGAGATTACCTAATTAAATTTGAGGAATCATGCTGGAATCCAGATTGCTTAGAAATGAATTTAAGATTTATGCAATAAAATATGGAATTTAAAGATAATGAAGAAGTTTTAAAAATTTAGCATAGAAATGCGTTTGCTTAGCGAATAAAATAGAAAGCATGCATTAATTATATACAATTCAATTTAATGTAGTATACTGGAAAAACTTCTTACTTGCTTAAGTTTTTTTTTGTTGGTTGAACATTTTTAATAGAAGTATTAAAATTTCTCAAAATTAGTGTAACCTCATCTCTCCTTGGGGGAAAGTTCTCCAATGTTTCAAACATGTCTTTATAAATTTTAACTATTTTGTTCATCCTGATTGTGCAATATCTATTAAATTAGTATTAGTTTCGAACTCTTTTGATGTTATTCTAACAATCTCTTTATTTTCCTTGACAGTATCACTGGAATAAATATCCTGGAGAGTTTTACACATTCCACTGGACATTAGAAGTAAAAATTGAAAGGAATCATCTACAGTAATTCCACCAACAATTTCCGTTTGAGCTATAATAGGTTCACTTATAAATCACAATCTCTATAGCCTCCTTTGCCTGTATAATATCCTAAGCATCTGGTGCTATAAATGGGAAATTTTCTTAATGTTTGTATATCAAAAGCAATTTGCCTTAGCCGTAGCATTTCATCGTCGTTTAATAAATTATGGTCCACAGAAAATTGAACAAATCACGGAGCCTTATTTTCACCACATTTACAAAGTAATATTTTACACGTTCCGACATTGCAAACATAAAGTCTGGAACTATAAATCAAGCAAAGTGCTGCACTGGTACAAGCTGAAAGTTCTCCATGAATTTTACGTAATGCTTTGAAATTTTATTCACAAAATTTGTGCTTCTCAGATATTTGACACTGTAAAATAGCCCTTTATATCAGATAACGGAAAGCACTCAAATAAATTATGTGACATTCCGCAACTTGTCCATCGTTTCTTAGAGTAATATTGCATTTAATTCAGGAACTATGTCGTCTCCAAGCAGTTGCTTATGCTTCACAGATTCAACCTGAAGTACTTTCGAATATATCTTTAGGGTAATGCGGGAAATTTTCTTCAAGATTTATTTCCTCGCCGATGACTACGGAATTCTTCTTTTATCAACTCCTTGATGTTTCCACTTGAGAAGATTTTGACACGACAGAGAAGATTGTCTTCTTCTTCCTTGTCACAACCAGCATGCCACACAGAGCTCGTTCGTCGAGTTTGGGGTGTGTTCAGCTGTCGGTTTCCACAGGCCGGCATACATGCTACAGTATTTCTCAATGTAGCATATTCTATATGCAATATACTACGTCCATAACAGCTTCCAAAACTGTTTTAATTTGTTTTATGAGTAGTTGTTCTATGCGGATCCTGGACCACAATTTTAGTTTTTAGGATTTCGCCACAGATGGCCCCACCATCGCTAGGTGGGTTTGTGCCTTGGCTTGCTGGGTTTATGTCTTGGATACACCTTTCAGTCTTGTCTGGCTAATGTCTTGGATGTGTCATTTGATCTTGACTGCGCCCTAGCGGCATTAGCCGGTATTAACAGAATGCCCCGGTTTTCTTGGATAGCTATGTGGTGCGCCCAAATGTAGGCTTTTTATTATGATTTTTTTGACCTCCTAAATGTAGGCTTTTGGGTTTGAACTAATATAACTAATAATTAAAGTTAACGCTAGGAAATTTTTGTACATGCCAATGGATTCTAGATGGTTGGCAGGTGGGCGCCATGTAGGGAGGGGAATGCAATTTTCATCAGAAATCTTCTACGGGCTCTGGTTTTCGAGATATTAGCGCATTAATAATTCAAGATAATTTGTTCATGCCAATGTATTCTAGGTGGTGTGGGTTGGGTGGGGGGACGAAATTTTCATCAGAAATCCTCTACAGGTTGGCTTGATGTCTTGTTAGCAAATTATTATTAGGTCTAGGGTATGTGTACTGAAAAGTCTCATGTTTGATAAACATTTGTTTTTATTTCCAATAAAATTTCTTATCACAAACGTATTTCTTATAGCACATTGTCTAATATGAACTTGGCAAGATGGCGCATTTGTGTTTATCTCTATTAGTTTTCCACAGTTGTATTCATCTTCGACGTTGATAATGATTTAACCCTCTCCAACTATCTTCTGCAACGTATGAACATTTTCAGCTCCCTTTACATATATGGTTCTGTTCCGAAGCAGTGGTTCAACTACATTGTACAGCATGTGATATGGTATGTAGCCATCATCCCAGCGGAATCCATGAAGATTGTGTTGAAGCCATTTTACTTTTCCCTTTTTTGCGGAAGTCAAATCTTGGTATCTGAACGGTGGTTGAAATATAAAGTGCTGCATCTGGTTTTCAATGGTTAAAATTGCCAGTTCTTTAGTGATAAATTCATTGAGGTATGTTTTGAATCCTTGGACGTCTCGATGACAACCATCTTCTTAATTTAACTTTCTAACTTCACTTGTCAGCGGACTGTATTCCACTATTCGATCGTGTAGAAGCAGGCAATATGCTGTTGTATTAGCCGGAATATTTTCAGATGTCTTGAATTCTAGCCTTATGTCAACAGGTCCAGTTTTTGAGGCCATTCCCTTTAACTCGTACACGAATTTGTATATTTATATATTTCTTTACTATTTTCGACACTCTCGTAGACCCACTTTTCGTCATCACAGCGAGCTGAAATTTGGCACGCAGGTTCATGTTGCGTGACAATTGAATCTATCAAAATTTGAACCGGAAAACCCGGAAAATCGGGAAAAATCATTTGAAAATTTGGTACAAATTTGATTAGTGATAAATCCGTTTCAGGAAAAATGCAGAGTTTTCCGATTTTTACGAAAAATTTTCCGGAATTTTCCGACTTTTCCGGAAAATTTTCCGGTAAAAAAGTTTTCTAAATTATGCAGGATCAAGTTCACTATGAACTGGCATCATTACTTTCTCTCTGGTAATGGTGAAAACTTGCAGAAAAAATCGAGGAAAATTCATGTAAAACGCTTTTCCGGAGTTTTTCAGACCAAGGAAGCGTTTGAGCGTTTTGCAACCTAAGACAAAGTTATAGAGCGAAATGAGTTGCATAAAGTTGCTTTTGTGGAAAACTCCGTGGAAAACCCGGAAAAGCGGGGAAATCATCGGACAAATTTCCATAGATATGATTTGTGATAAATCTGTTTCAGGAAAAGTGCAGAATTTTCTAATTTTTCTGGAATTTCCGGAATTTTCCGATTTCCGGAAAATTTTCCGACAAAAAAGTTTTATAAGCTATGCGGAATCATTTTTTTCCGTCCTACTGGCATCAATACTTTCTCTTCAACAATCATGAAAACGTGCATGAAAAATCGAGGAAAATTCATGTAAATTTTTAAAAAAAATTCATAGTAATAGGAAAAGTCTGTGGAAAACATGGAAAATCGGGAAAATTCATGTTATATGGGATCAAGTTGGAATACAGCTAAAAAGCGTTGTTTAAAACATAATTTGAATTTCAGAAAACCGTTACAGTACATCAACGATCTGATACTCGAAAAATTTTTGTTTTCGGATCGGCACCAAACATGACTTGAAAATTGTTTTAAAATATCTCCAGCACGTAATAACGATTTAGTTAACGTGAAAAAGGCAGAAAATAAAATAAGTAAAAAACGAGTTTTCAAACAAAACTGAGGCCAAGCCGCATGAAAAAGTAAAAAATAAACTTTTCTTCACACACAGAGGTGGACTCAGATTTTTTGATTGGGACATTTCTCTTGAATATTCTTTCTCTTCATGAATCAAATCACTTATTACCTCTGATTGATCATACTGAAATATATCGGTGGTTGTCAGCGAATAAAATCTGAGTCCACCTCTGTGTGTGAAGAAAAGTTTATTTTCTACTTTTTCATGCGGCTTGGCCTCAGTTTTGTTTGAAAACTCGTTTTTTATTTATTTTATTATTGTTTCATTTTAATGTGAGCAATCAATGACAGCGATCGGAGCATCGGTTTTGAACTTCTCCCATGTGAGGAACGGCTGATACTGATGGCCATAGTATGATTGTGTAAACTTAATATACATGTCATACAGCAATGTGTATCTATTCAAATCAAATTTCAAATTCAAATCATCATAGAGATATGATTCTGAGTTAAAATGAAATGTAACATCGTGAATTTGCAGTGATAAAATGTGCTTGCATCCTTGGTTTTATCATTCCTTCGATTCGTTTGTAATGCTAAGATGATAAATCGAGGTTTCTCCAGTTGAGTGGAAGTCTTAACTGACCAGGTTTGATGCGTAGATTCCGGTAGTACTGGATACTCATATATGTCCCAGCCGCGGTATGGTATTTGTATCGGGCGACCTCTCCCGATAATTTTAAATAGTTGCAGCTTTTCATCATCGGATACTGTAACATGCGGAATGCTCCATTAAAATTTGGTAATTTCAATTTTCATTTCATCTGTGGGTGATATAATGGCATTAACATCTGTCCTGCTCCGGATTAATATGAGTTCATGTTTGGAATTTATCAGAATTTTCTTCTAATCTTCAGCGAATCCCAATAAATATTTCAGAGGTACACAGTAGTTAAACAGTCCATTGGCTGGTATAATGGATGAATCTGGCGACCAGCTGCCGTTGAGTAGTATCCTGCTTACAATTGCATTTAGAGATACGTAGTTTTTTAATGTTGTCGCAAACCCAAGATTTCTTGTACGGTCTATTTCCACTGCATTCAATTCATAGCGTTTTTCCTCAAAAATGTTAACTAATTTTGCGTTTGCTGAAACGGTTCCATCTAGCTTTGTTAGCGATCCCTCCATGTAAAGAAATCTCCTGCTGAGTAGAAGATTCAAGTCCTGATGTTGTACAGAGATACGGATTTCATCGCTGTTTTTAAATGATGTTAGAAATGGTGAACAGGAGTGATGTTCAAATTTAGTAACACTGTTATCAAAGCGAGCGTCTGGTGCAATATCTAGTATTCCTTTATTCATTGTTTCAGCGTAACGCCTAGCGATTGTAAATATGCTATATTCGCAGGTGTTAATGTTGGTCTTAACCGCTTCAAGGTTGTCCGCTGACTAATGATCTTGTCTGCTCCGAACTCGTATTTATCATTATTGTATTTCAACATGCTGTGGCTTCAAACGTAACCTGATGGTTATAGTCTGTCCTCTGAAGTTGATTAAGTCACCGTCTTGGTCAAGGAGCTTCAATGTTAGAGAACTTATACGTTTGGTGTTCACAGACAAATAGATTACATTTTTGGGTACCTGCACTATTTTATACCCAGGTCCCACGTTCGGTGAAAACTCGTGGAGAGTGTGTACCTGTGTGTTGTTGAAGAATGAACCTGATATAATATTACATTCGATGCGTATAGTATTTATGCATATATATAGTATGTATGCGCTATATTAGCAGATAAGTTTCTTTTACTGAATCCAAGCAGCTATGGATCTCTGTTTTTCAAAATGTATTTCTTCAGTTGCCTTTACTTCACTCTTCAATGTATTATTATTAGCTTTTATCGCAACCTTTATAAATTTCCCTTCTTTATCCAAGTATCCTTGTACATATTTTGCTATATCATCAACCTCATAGGATCCAACAGGTATCTCAGCAACCTCATTCCGTACATGAACCAGATTATTGCTCAAATGCTCACATCAATATTTGGTATAGAGTTGTATGTTTGAAAATCAATTAATCCACAAACATAATCCGTTGCTAGCTCTAGCGGAGGAAAGTACTCAGAAGTGAGTTGAGATGAATTTCCCGTGAGAGTAAGTGTTAACGACATGGCGGTTGATAATAAACTGTTCCCAATTTCAATATTGATACATTTATTTATAGATAATAAGTAATGGTTATAACAATTATATAAAAACTCTAAATATAAGTGACCGCAAATAACTGCATCATAGTTCTGATAAGAACTGGAGTTGCACGTTATATTACTATCCAAGTAGTTTATGAGCTCCCTTGGTTTTGGAGATTTCCAAAGCTATCAAAGTACTCGATGTTATCACCTTTATTGTAGTATGCCACCCAGTGTGTACCTGCTCCAGTTGAGATGTCCAAGTTAACAATACCGCTTTCTTGCTTCCATGGTTTTTTAAGTAGATTATCACGGATAAATACTCCTTTGAAGTGGGGCAAGTGTGTGGTATACTTGTGAAGATCCAACTCGTTTAGTGGTCTTTTGGGTAGCGACTTTAATAGTTTTCTGGTTGAGGTTGTAGATAGAGTCGAAGTCCTTTTCTGTACAGGAACAGTCCGTTTCCATCTTTACCAACCGCTATAGTTTCTATTGCTTGGTTATGACGTTTGCTTTCTTCCTATTTTGCCTTTGCTGCACTGGTATCATTTACTACTTTAGCTATGCTGCACTTCCCGATAGTGCTACCAATGCTGAATGCCCAGCAAACAACGCGATGACGGGATGAGGAACGGAAGTGCCCCACCAAGTTTTGGTACAGGAATCATTCGTGGAGTTTTTATAGATCTCTTCTTTCTTTTCACAATATTTTTAGCTGCACTAAGAGCTATTTTTGTAGCTTCCATCAAGTCTTTTGGTTTTTTGACTTTTAATCTTACGAGCATTTCGTACTGCTTCTCGGGGTTGGCGTTTATTTTTAGCCTTAAGATAAGACCCATACCTAGCTTAATTTTAGCCTTCATTCTGTTTGTTATAAGCCAGGCGTTGGCACGTTCACTCAAATTTGCATCCGTAGATTTTGCACGCTGCCAGGCTTTTTCAGCTAATATTTTATCAGCTATATGTCGATCACTTGTATCTTTATGTCGCCAGTATGCTATATCGTGTTCCTTGCAGGCTGCGTCCAGTGGATTAATGCCTGGATTTCCTCTCGCCAATCTTTGTTGTAACTTTGTTCCTAATCCACAGCACTGATATCCCGGTAGATGTAATTCTACAGGTAATTTGTTGATGATTGAATTTAATAGTCCTCTGCCCCTTTTCAAAGCTTTACTGGAGCGTTTCGATTTGTGATCCGACATCTTATAAGGTTCCGATGATACTATTGAAATGTAATATAAACAGGTGTATTTATAAGAATCCCGTTAGCCTTCGATATGCGGTTCATTAAACAACAACAAGCTTTTCCTGTTCGGAATGCTGATGCAGCTGTTATGACGGTGAAAAAGAAGCATGGCCCCCTATTGCCTAATAGTATAAGGAGCATCGTTGTAGGACCATCCAATTGTGGAAAAACTAATGTTATAATAAGTTTGCGCGAGCATCCCAATGGTCTGAGATATGATAATATTTACACATATTCCAAATCTTTACATCAACCAAAGTATGAATACTCGAAGCGAGTGATAACTCCCATATCAGGATTGGGAGTAGTTACGCTATGGTGCCACCAGATCACTTTTTCCATACAAAGAGTGTCCGGAAAACTCCAACTCAACTGTTTAATAGCTTTTAAACAGGTCAGATAACAGCTTAACAACTTTCCAAATAGCTCTGATGACAGCTTAACAACTTTTAAACAGGTCAGATAACAACTTAACAGCTTTTCGAACAGATCTGATAACAGCTTTTAAACAGGTCAGATAACAGCTAAACAATATTCAAACCGGCCTGGTCAAGTGACGGAATCCCCTGTGATGTAGTTGATTATGGTACAAAGTTGTAGTGTCCAAGACACATCCGGATGAAGGACAAGGACCAGATGCCCTTTCGGTTTCAAAGGTGATGCCAGGGGGTCAAAGTTCAGCCCACGCGTAAATGTTTTTTCTCCAGCCATCTGGGTAAAACGCTCAACCGTCCTATTAGGAGCTCACTGTAGTGGGCAAATATTGATAAAGAATACCTTCAGGAGCTCTGGACTTAGTAGGGAAGTTGAATAAAAAGAATACTATATATAAAATATTATTATTGATTTATTATAAATTGAAAAATATAACAGTTAATTCTTAAGGTATCATTCTATATTAACATTTAATTCATAAGGTATCATTCTATATTAGGCTTCCTTAAATCGGTTACCCTATAATTATAATATTTTCCTTTATTTTACAATAATGTATATCATCTTAGACTATAATACAATTAAAACAAACTATATCATTAAATGGTATTTTAGCTATAATACAATTGTTATTTACAATACATATCTTAGACTAGCCTTAGATTATATGTTTTCTGCGTCTGCTCCTTGCTGTTCTGATTGAATAGAGGAATGTCCCCATAGTAGAGTATCCGTTGTCCCACTCATAATATACCGCTTGTTATCATATGGACTCAATGCAATCTTCTTTTGGCTGATCGTGTAGACATTATGGTTATGCGATCGTATGGAGCTCTGATTAGCAGTTAATATTCGCTTGTTATTCAAACATTCGACGTAGTCTTCGAAATTGATATGCTTATGGACTACATTAGTCTTTACTCCTTTTGCTTTCTTTACAGTTCTACCATCGTTTATACGTAGACTGTACATTTACGAACGCAAGCCTGCAAATTTGCTCATGATTTTTCCCATTCATGAATTGATTATCTTCTGGGTAATCACTTGTATCAAATTTGTTTATATTTTCGGCCATAAACTCATATGCATTTTTCTCTTCAAGTTCATATATTAGAGAATCTGTATCTGTATACATGACTTTACACTTATCTCCAAATTCACGCTGCATAAAACTGTAATTGAAATCATAGAGGCATATCTTTAAAATTTCCAAAACTGCCATTCCAATATAGAGAGGCTTATTGAATAAGATTTTGAGTCTCCTTAATTCCACAGCAACTAAATTCTCATCAAATATCATTGCACTGTGGAAGTTGGGCTCCGCAATCCGAACTTTTGCACCATAGCGACCTTCCCACTTTACGCAAAGCTTTATATCGCTATACTTGCGAACATTTTCCATGGTCTTACCAAAAGCTGCATTTTTCATCTTCTTATAGCTGTCCTTCTCATAATCGCTGGCAGCCTGCTTCCGTTTGGTGGTATTTAAGTCAATATATGGTTTAAACCAAGCTGATTGGTTCAATTGAAGAACCCGGTGCACTTTTTTCAGGATGGAGCCATGTGATATAAACATAGCTTCAAATTTCGGTAGTGTATAACATATTTAGTTTTAGGATGTAATGTTGTCAAAGCTTTTCTAATTTTGCTCCAGGTGGTGCTGCATGCTCAGAGCAAAACGGTAAATCCTTATGTTTATCATGTAGATGTTGAGGATAGTCCAAGTCGACTTCGAGTATGTATCAGTAGTGTAGGTGTGGGGGTACCAGACCACTTTTTCCATACAAAAAGTGCATGGAAAATTCCAACTATTTTGGTGGTTGTGGATCGGATTCTGGGCCACTGAGGAGGATTCCGTCTAGTGGTCTACTTCACAAGGCCTGCCTGGGGAATTCCTTTCGTACCGTCTGGCTGACCAGGAGATGACATAAACTTTTTTAAAGTTTTTTTTGCTCATGGGGTGCTGCGCCTAAATGTAGGCTTTTTTACTATGATTTTTCTTGAACGGCTAAATGTAAGCTTTTGGTTTTGAACTAATATTAGTATTAATTAAAGTTAATAGTAGGGCATTTTTGTTCATACCAATGGATTCCAGATGGTTGGGGTGGGGCTAATAGGGGGATAACATTTTCATCAGAAACCCTCTACGGGCTTTGGTTTTCGAGATATTAGTGTACTGTCCGTTAGTAGAACGTACACGCAAATTTGATTAAGTGACTGAAATGAATGCACTGGTAAATTTCGATCAATATCAGTGGTCTATTTCCTAACAACAAATCAACACTGTTCACTTTCTTTTACTTTCAAGAAACTACTGCCCTTATTTTTTAGAATTTTCCACAATTAAGATCAGATTATGTATAAAAAGTTTCAGGTCAACGATTCAAACGTATGGGGAAACACACTTACAGAATATTTAATAATAGATATATAAATAGATATTCAATATATATGGTTAATATAGAGCAAAGTTAGAATAACTTAATTTCAAAACACTAACACACTTACTTAGCTTAAATATCTTGAGCAAACATATTAAGACAGGATTATAGAAACTGTTGGCTCAGAGATCAACACACACTAGAAAACGCACTATTTGACACCGATTTATGATGTACAGTTTTCAGGAATAGATATGTTGAGACAAAACTCTGTACATAAGTTTGGTTCTGAGATCTTTTATCACATTGAAAACACTTATTAGCACCAAGTTGTAATATAAGATCGTCAAAAAATGTGATAAAATATATGTGTAAAATAGATATGCACACGAAATGTGTAATATATTACAGGGAGGCTCCTCATTGGAAGCAAAGGAAGCACTGCTTCCCTTGACAAAATAAAAAAATCCAAAGATAAAATTTTGCTTTAAAATATTCTTAGAATATTTAAAAAAATGTATGAAATTTAAAGAAGTTTACTCCTCTGGCATCACTAGATACAACCTGAAATATTTTATAAGTAACGCCCAATTTTCTCCTACAAACTAAGACCATACCGCCCAGCCCAATGTCATTATATCGCTACTAACATTCTGTATGGTATGCTGTCCAAAATGTAGCGTATGACCCACCCACCATCATTCCACCCACCACCCGATCCACCCCGATTTGTCTTGTCAAGCAAGCTACATAATATTCGCGTGGTATGGATGGAACGGCATTAGAATCAAACACCGTTGCCACTGGCATCGTAGTGACGCTGAAATCCCTTCAGCGTATTTACAACAACATAAAGCCAATGTAAAAAGTTAAATACATTTAACTTTTTAGGCTCATATTCACTCAAGAGTTTGCATGCGTACATTGCTATGGTACGCTGGCCGCAGCGTAGCGTTTGGCAATTGATTTACACCTCGTGATAGTAACTTTCATTGATAAATTCAGAAGTATATGCCGGTGCGGGTGGGTGTCGGTTTTGCTCACGATTTATTTAAATGCTGCCAGATGTTAACAAATTCGTAGCTTTTTTTAAATAAATTTTATCCGACCTTCGTGACGAATATTGTGAATCTTTAGGAATAGTTTTAGAATAGTAAATGTGGATGGATTTACATGGGATTTTTTGTTTTAGAATTAGTCAGTGGGCTTAATTGTTTACGTTTTTGGGGGTTTTGGGGGGAGGATGGTAGCTACACTCATGGCGTTGTCCAATTTTGGCCGTCTGTAATACCAAATTGAAGCTTTTGATGAGATTTATTAAATGGCATATTTTCTTTTGCTCTGTAAGCAACTTTATAACCGACTTTTTTCACCCGAATATCTTTAAAATGCCTGATTTTCGAATTTGTGTACAAAGGAGGGTTTACGTTCTTGCGGGGGCTGATTTTTCTTTTAAACGCTTCCGCATAATGTTTTACATATCTCATGTGAACATTTAAATTTTATATGTTTAATCGATGGGTTTTGATGTGAAATAAATTTTCCAGTTTTTTCGTGTAAAACGTTTTTACATGGAAGTACTTACATTAAAGTGCGATAATCTTCTAAACTATACTTACCGCAGAGGTAAAACATTACATCACAACATTCGCAAAAGAACGTAGATGCGAGTTAATATGCATATATTAGATAGATTATCAGTACGTTTACATGAATACTTGAAGCATACTTGAAGTATTCTTGAAGTCATCAAAATATCATGAAAACGCTCATTCAATCCGTAAATTTCAACTTAAGTAATTGGAAAATTAAATTCAAGAAAAATTCAACTCAAGTAATTGGAGTTAATTCAATCAACCGCCCTACCTGAGCTTCAAGTGGATTTCAAGCCAAGTATTTATGTAAACGTACTGTACATATGTACTGTTTTATGAGTTTTTAGCAAAAATGTAATGATTACAAAATAAAATATATTAAAAAAACTTTTTAAATAAATAACTTTCATAAACAAATTATAGGCTAAGTAAAAAATAATTTTTTCTTTCACCCAAGAAAAGTTTAATTAAAAATAACCCAATAACAGTATTTTAAAATTATATTATCTCGTTTGACTTTAAATGTTTGAATGTTTTTTATTATAAATTTTTTTTAAACATATTTTATTCATATTGTGCAAAAATAAGATATTGACTATCTATAATATTACGTACGTTTCTGTTTAATTGCGAGAGAATGTAGAATTCTTGCTTTTATTTGAGTATTCCGGCGAACGAGTATACCTAAGTATATTAATAATGGTAATTGAATTGAAAAGAATGAATTATATGATTAGATTTTTTGCATACGTTATGAAAGGGGATATTGAGTGAAATTTTTGTATTTGCTTAATTATGGGGCAGGCAGAATTTGCTGTGAATGGATTAAATGAAAGATATGATTGCATCGCTGATTTATTTAACGATGATAATGGCTTCCTTCTCTTTCAAGAACAAGAATAAATATGAATATTTATATTGAGTATTATTGACATCATTGACTTTGATACATGTAAAATTACTTATAGTAGCAATGAAATAGTCTGAAAAGCGGAGCTATAATTTACATAAAATGTATTGCTTCCCTTCTTCTGAATCCCACGAACCACCACTGAATATATATATATATATATAAGTCAAAATATAGTCAAATAGATATATGAATAAGTATTAAAATGTTACAAGTGGCTGGTACTCACCGATCTAAAACTTGGCACTTGAGGAATTGGCTGTAAGCTAATGTTAAGCCCTTTGTTCTTGGCTAGAACAATTCTATATTTCCGTCGAGACCAGAAATAAAGTGTTAATGTTAGTAATGTTATCTCAATCGGGACCCGAGATAATGTTCATTAAGTCAGTCGAGACCCGGCTTAAAGAGTTATTTTAACTTCAGTCGAGACCCGAAGAAAGATTCTTTATTTCCGCCGAGACCAGAAATAAAGTGCTTGTTAGTAAAATATTATCTCAGTCGAGACCCGAGATAATGTTCATTAAGTCAGTCGAGATCCGACTTAAAGAGTTATCATAACTTCAGTCGAGACCCGAAGTAAGATTCTTTATTTCCGTCGAGACCAGAAATAAAGTGTTTGTTAGTCAAATATTATCTCAGTCGAGACCCGAGATAATGGTCATTAAGTCAGTTGAGACCCGACTTAAAGAGTTATCTTAACTTCAGTCGAGACCCGAAGTAAGATTCTTTATTTCCGTCGAGACCAGAAATAAAGTGTTTGTTAGTAAAATATTATCTCAGTCGAGACCCGAGATAATGTTGATTAAGTCAGTCGAGACCCCACTTAAAGAGTTATCTTAACTTCAGTCGAGACCCGAAGTAAGATTCTTTATTTCCGTCGAGACCAGAAATAAAGCGTTTGTTAGCAAAATATTATCTCAGTCGAGACCCGAGAAAATGTTCATTAAGTCAGTCGAGACCCGGCTTAAAGAGTTATCTTAAATTCAGTCGAGACCCGAAATAAGATAGTTTAATTTCCGTCGATACCAGAAATTAATGTTTATTAGTAATTAATATATCTGTCGATACCCGATATAAAAGCCAAAAGCCAACTTACCCCAAACGATGTCAAGTGCAAAAAGAGATCGAGATCAGTCAGCTTGCCGTTTTTATAGCCCTTGCTTGCACACGACACCACTGATGGAGTAGCAGAGGCGCATGATTGCAAGAATTGGCAGTGCAGCTCTAATCATACGACGTTAGCGATAATATGCATAGCAACGAACCAAAATGCATAGCAACAAGAATTTTTAGAGCAACCCATGATGCAGTGTTAAGTTGAATTATATTTGCAAAAAATTTTATCTCTATCACGTAGAGAAGAAATTCCCGGTCGATGGTACTTATAATGATGAAAGAGTTGCACATTGATCTGCTTGGTCTGATCGTATTTTGCCATGCATTCTATGTTAAATGACAACACATGCTTTTGTTATATGTCGTACCTATTTTTAGGGTACTTTGTAATTAGATTAAATTTATTTGCTTTTTAGAACTCAATTTTAGCATGGTAGTTTTTAATATGTTTCCTTTTCAGGAATTGTTTTTAAAACGAATCAAATGGTTCAAACGTATGATAATGATTTTAATTTAATCTACTCGAAGCGGCTATACTTTTGTATTGTATTTGTGCAATATGTTATATAAATGACAAATACATGGCTTTGTTTGGTTGTGTATCTGTCTTTTGATTGAAAGTGATTAGATTAGGTTTAATTTTATAAAAATGTTCATGCTTTGTTTTCAGTATGCTTTCTTTTCAGAAGTTTTAATGTTTATAAAAATATAATCGAATCAATTTGGTTCTACGGACTATAGTTTTCGAAATATTAGCGATTTTACCTTTTTTAGATATAGTTTATATTAGTAATAATTCAAGTTATTTTTGCTAATGGGGTGCTGCGCATAAATGTAGGCTTTTTTCTATGATTTTTCTTGAACGCCTAAATGTAAGCTTTTGGTTTCGAACTAATATTAGTAATAATTAAAGTTAATAGTAGGACATTTTTGTTCATACCAATGGATTCTAGATGGTTGGGGTGGGCGTATTAGGGGGGATAAAATTTTCATCAGAAACCCTCTACGGGCCTTGTTTTTCGAGATATTAGCGATTTTAACTTTTCAGATATAGTTAATATTATTAATAATTCAAGCTACCTAGGATAGTTTTGTTCAAGCCAATAGATTCTAGAATGTGTTAGTTGGGAAGGGGGTTAGAAGGGGGAATACATTTTTGTTAGAAATCTTCTACGAGCTCTGGTTTTCGAGATATTAGCGATTTTACCTTTTCAGATATAGTTAATATTATTAATAATTCAAGTTACCCTGGGGAGTTGTAGATATCACCATGATGTCGCCTTTCTTACTTGAAGATTTCTTAGCGAGGAATTTGTAGATATCAGAAGTTCTGGATAACTTTCTATGGGGGTTCTGGGTATCAAATATTAATTGTTTACCAAACATTAGGCATGCTTTCCCTGTTTATGATGTAATTTGATATCACCGCTGTAAACAAATTCGCATTAAAGCTGAATGGTTCATACAAACCCGTGTAAACTTCCTGTTTACAAATTCTCATTTTAGCTGAATGAGTCATGCACACCTGCGTAAGCCAATTTAACCAATATCAGCACATTTATTCTTTTCATGTAATTTGATACGACACTTACTGTAGGCAGCCAAAAGATTTTATTTTATTGTTCCAAGAATTGTGTTTTCTTGTTTATTCGATATCATCTCAGCCTGTAAGCAAATTCGTTGGAATTCATCCTGTGCAATGATTATTGCAGCAGCAGGATCATTCATGTTTACAAACTGTTGCTATAAAAGCCCAAGCAAACTCTTGGGGAGCATCAGTCAGTTTTAGTGAGTCTCAGTGATAGTTTAAAAACATAAAAAAAAAAAAAAAATAAGAATGCCTTCAGTGTTAGTAAATAAAAGTTTTTCAATACTTGAAAATTTGCGAAAAGATGTGATGGAGTGTTTAAAAAATTCAGTGAATAAAGATTATATTGTTCAAAAGTACAATAGAAACATGCATAAATTTCAAGATGCATTTCGGAAGTGCAATAAGAGTGCTAGGAAACGACATTTAGAGAATTGTCTCGAGCAAATTTAATCATTGAGAGCACTATTGAGAACTCCCCGTCGAGGTGGAGGAATTACTCGCGTAAGAAGAAGTGATTTTGTAAAGTGGGAGGAAGTAAAAACAGCGTTCGCAGACAGAATTCGAGGTGTTATTGAAAATTTAAAACATATCGAGCCGAAGCTATTTATGCAAGACGTTGCCAAAATATTTACGCGTCGTGTTAAAAATACCTTAAAACATTATTTTAATATTAAAGTTTCTACAACGTTTTGTGGTGAATTTATTAAAGAAACTGGTGACAATGAAATTATAAAAGACGTTAAATATTTCCAAGCGAGAACTGCTCCAATCAGTATGGAGGACAATGTAGAGGAGTGGTTTAAATCAAACATTTTGGATCCAATTAACTCTCAGCTGGAAGGATTCCAGGAAAAAGACAGTGGCTGGGCACTGCACTCCATAATACATCTAGCAGTACACATCAACAAGTTTGAACAGCTCCGAGGATCTTCGTATATACCCCTACCAAAGGAAATTGCTTTAAAGCAAGCTTGCGTTAATGTAAATAATAATGATGAATCGCGTGGGCAATAACATCAGGGCTATATCCTGCAAATGTTCATTCCGATAGGATCTCATCATATCCACATTATTCAACTGTACTTAATTTAAATAGGATAATATTTCCCATGACACTTAAGCAAATAACGTAATTTGAAGGCCAGAACGATTTATCAATAAACGTATTCATCCTAGAGAAAGAGCGTTTCTTCACCACAGTTCCAGTTAGACTTACGAAACACAGGATGGAGCGACATGTAAATCTCTTAATGCTACAAGATGACTATGACCAGTATGATGATGAAGATCATGTGGATGATGATGATGATCCTGGCAGATATCATTTCTGTTGGAGTAAAGATCTTTCACGCCTTGTATATAAACAAACTTCAAAAAGAAAGAGCAGAAAGTATATATGCGACAGATGTTTGCTCTACTTTTACTCTGAAGAAAAATTAATATCACACACTCCCGAATGCGAGAAACAAAATGATTGCAAGATTATGTTTCTCTCAGAGGAAAAGAAATGGTTGGAATATAAGACTTATAACCATAAGAATCCAGTCCCGTTTTGTGTGTATGCCGATCTTGAGTCAATACTGAAACCGATTCAAGGAAACGATCAAAATACACAGCGAATCCAAGAGCATGAAGTTCATAGCATAGGGTTCTGTTTCCACTGCAAACATGATGCTAAGCTCTCATATTACCCAGCATATCGAGGAAAGAATTTCCAACAATGGTTTGCATTAGAATTACAAAAAATTGTCTCGATAGCTGTACAGGAAAAGCTGAAAATCAGACCAATGCAGCCCCTGACTAAAGAGGAACGGCGTTCGCATATGGAAAGTACTTGTTGCCATATATGCGAAAAAACGTTTGCAGCCGATGAGGAGCGAGTCCGGGACCATTGCCACTTAACAGGTAAATACTAAGGATCATAATTTCATTCATTTTTTCATAATTTCTTTTAACAGGAAAATACCGAGGACCAGCGCACAATGCATGCAATCTCATGTATCAAGATTGTCCCATAGTTCCAGTAATTTTTCACAATTTATCTGATTATGATGCCCAGTTCATTATTAAGGATATAGCTACATCCATTCCTGGGAAATTGGATCTCCTTCCAATAAGTAAAGAAAGATACATTTCATTCACCAAGCACGTTGAAGGCAGTCATATCAAATTCAGATTCATCGATTCCTTCCGTTTTATGGCAGAATCCTTAGATAAGCTATCATCATTGCTGCCAATGGATAAATTAAATATTACAAGAGCTGTATGGCAGGAATTGGATGATGATGACTTTAAACTACTTACACGCAAAGGCGTCTTCCCATACGACTTCAGTGACGATTGGACAAAATAGGATTTCCAACACTTACCGGCGCAGGAGCAATTCTATAATAAAATGACTGACAGTGATGTATCTTCTGAGGACTACAGCCGCGCAGAAAAGGTGTGGAGGACATTTGAAATACAGACACTTGGTGAATATTCCGATCTATACCTGAAAACGGATGTTCTCCTATTGGCTGATATGTTTGAGAAATTTCGAGAAGTGTGCATGAAGACTTACAATTTAGATCCAGCACGTTATTACACCATGCCAGGCTTAACATGGGATGCTATGCTAAAATACACCGAAGTGAAACTAGTGCTGATAACCGACGTAGATATACTGCTATTCATAGAGAGAGGTATTCGAGGTGGTATAAGTCAATGTTCGAACAGATATAGTAAAGCAAATAATAAATATATGGATGATTTTAAGCCTTACGAGAAAGAGAAATACCTAATGTATTATGATGTATATAACCTTTATGGATGGGCCATGTCACAGCATTTACCAACCGGAGGATTCAAATGGGTTGATGCTCCCAATATCGATGTTTTCGAGATTCCTGATGATTCACCAATTGGATACATATTCGAAGTCGACTTGGACTATCCTCAACATCTACATAATAAACATAAGGATTTACCGTTTTGCTCTCAGCATGCAGCACCACCTGGAGCAAAATTAGAAAAGCTTTTGACAACATTACATCGTGAAACTAAATATGTTATACACTACCGAAATTTGAAGCAATGCTTATCACATGGCCTCATCCGGGTTCTTCAATTCAACCAATCAGCTTGGCTTAAACTATATATTGACTTAAATACCACGAAACGGAAGCAGGCTACCAGCGATTATGACAAGGACAGCTATAAGAAGATGAATAATGCAGCTTTTGGTAAGACCATGGCAAATGCTCGCAAGAATAGCGCTATAAAGCTTTGCGTAAAGTGGGAAGGTCGTTATGGTGCAAAAGCTCGGATTGCGGCATCCAACTTCCACAGTGCAACGATATTTGATGAGAATTTAGTTGCAGTGGAATTAAGGCGACTCAAAATCTTATTCAAGAAGCCCCTCAATATTGGAACGGCAGTGGAAATTTCAAAGATATGCCTCTATGATTTCCACTACAGTTTTACGCAGCGTGAATTTGGAGATAAATGTAGAGTCATGTATATAGATACCGATTCTCTAATTTATGAACTTGAAGAGAAGTGATTACCCAGAAAATAATCAATTCAATTTACCGCTCATGAATAAAAAGATTCCTGGTCTAATGAAGGATGAGCTGAATGGGAAAATCATGAGCGAATTTGCATGCTTGCGCTCGAAAATGTACAGTCTACGTATAAACGATGGTTAAACTGTAAAGAAAGCAAAAGGAGTAAAGACTTATGTAGTCCAGAGGCATATCAATTTCGAGGACTACGTCGAATGTTTGAATAACAAGCGAGTATTAACTGCTAATCGGAGCTCCATACGATCGCATAACCATAATGTCTACACGATGAGCCAAAAGATGATTGCATTGAATCCATATGATAACAAGCGGTATATTATGAGTGGGACAATGGATACTCTACCATAGGAACATTCTGTATTCAATCAGAACAGCAAGGAGCAGACGCAGAAAACATTGATTATGAATCAAGGTTGTAGCCTCCAAGACACATTTCCGGATGAAGGTCAAGGACCAGATGCCCTTTCGGTTTCAAAGGTGATGCCAGGGGGTCAAGGTTGAGTCCTCGCGTAAATGTGTTTTCTCAAGCCATCTTAGCATTCCGATTAGGTGCTCGCTGTAGTGGGAAAATATTGATAAAGAATACCTTCAGGAGCACTGGACTTAGTAGGGAAGTTAAATGAGAAGAATACCATATATAAAATATTATTATTGATTTAATATAAATTGAAAAATATTAACATTTAATTCTTAAGGTATTATTCTAGATTAACATTTAATTCTGAAGGTATCATTCTATATTAGGCTTCCTTAAATCGGTTACCCTACAATTATAATATTTTCCTTTATTTTACAATAACGTATATCATCTTAGACTATAATACAATTAAAACAAACTGTACGGAGTACATCTAAAAAAACACAAATTCATAAACAAAAAAATAATAATTCATTCACCTCAACTAATAAACTGAGGTAGCAGAATTTCCATATGAAACTTGTAAGAGTAATTTAATCGCATGAGTGAAAATGCAATTATCAGCATTTGATGCAATTCATTCACCTTATTGCAATAAATTGTTTGCTTTTTTGCTTATTGAAAATTCTTGATGTCTTTCTTCTTTTTTTTTTGTGTATGTTGTTATTTATGTCATTAATTGTAATAATTTATTGTCAGCAATTTAATACTATAAATTTGCTTTAATCGATTATTGATTGGTTAGATAGTTATTGGACGTGAATAAAATTTGTTATTTGAAACAGTATCATTTTTTTTTCTTTCATCCTAATTAACTCAACATTTGGTCCATCGAGCATAAAATCAGTGAAAGTCCACAAGTGGAGACACTATAAGCTTAATCATACTTCAACCCTGAAGAACTAGTTATCCTCAGGTATACAAAGTGATCATCCTCTGGAACAAAGTGCCTTGAGGCTCTGATAATATTATAAAACCATTGAGGAACAAGTGTCCTCAATACTCTCTTTTTCAGATCTTCGCAACATTCACACAATCCTCCTAAAATCGGCAGCGAGCAGAACCTCAGTACAATCAACATTTGAAAACTAAAGAAGAAAAATGGAAGCATTTGTTAAACAACAAAGCAGCCAAATCAAGATCATTCAAAAGCTCAACAATCAGATAACGAGAGACTCGACTGCAAGGGAAACTAAAGAATACGGCGAATCCCGCTTATTGATCATCAACAATACCTGGAACGAGGTTGAAAAACTAAATGCACTAATTGAAACATACAAGGATCAAAATCCGCAACATTTAAATACTTTGCAGAGAACTACTACACTAAGATAGAAACACTGTATGAACAATCAAGGGATCTAATAGAAGATATAAGTCGAGATGGCATTGAACGAAAGAAGAACTCTGAGACAATCGCAGAGCAATTACGATTGATGAAAAAACAAGCAGCTATTATTGACATATTACAGCGATGCATCGTGACTATTGAAGGTGAAATTGAAACAGCAACTTCAACTGCATACCTTGTGCAAAAAATTGAACTCCTAAATGACTATTGGGAACACATCGTAGAAAATCACGGAAACATAATGTCACTAGGGAAATTCAAAGACGAATATTTTCATGAAGGCGCATTTCCTAAAATCGAAGACCAGACAGGAAAAACTGGAAATAGCAACATCAAAGCCTATGTTTCAACAACAGCCCTTAGACAATCAGAATACGGACAATAATACGAAACTAAGATTGCCACGTATAAATATACCTAATTTCAATGGGGACTATTTGAAGTGGCAATCATTCAGAGATCTATTTTCTGAATTAATTCACAAAGACGAAAAGATTGCCAATGCTGAAAAGTTATTCTATCTAAGAGCAAATATGATTTGAGAACCGAATGAACTAATACAACACCTGAGCATAACAAACAAGAATTACGAAACTGCTTGGCATATACTAAACAAAAGATATGATAATAAACGAACTTTGGTGTCAGCTCAACTACGAACATTACGTAACCAAACAGAACTGTTAAAGGAATCTGCAGAAGGGCTCAAGAAACTGCATGACACATCCACAGAATGCTTAGAAGCAACCAAGAACCTAGGAATCGATATCGCAAACTGGGACTCCTTAGTTATATACCTACTCACGCAGAAATTATATAAGGAATCACGACGAATCTACGAAGAAACTCTTCCAAGAGAAGTACAAACAATACCGGACTTTTTAGAATTTGTGGAAAAGAGTTCCAAGGCTTAGAAGCTATTGAACCTAATAAATAATTTCAAGGTACTAAATACTCGGAAAGAAGGGGAACTCAAATGAAAATGCATCATGGTGCAATCGGAAGACAAAGCTGTGTCTTCTGTAAGGGCGATCATAAAATGTACTCTTGCGTAGATTTACAAAGTTAAACACATATCAAAGAAACGAAGCAATTCGCAAAGCTAGGTTGTGCATAAATTGTCTTGGCAAGGCGCACTCAGCAGGATCTTGTAAAAGTTGGAGAACGTGCAAGATATGCAGTAAAAAGCACCATACGCTACTACATCAAAACTCAGCAGATCTAAAACCAGTAAACATCCCAAACTTTAAACACCAAGAAAACACTATTAACAAAAGGCAGAATGACCCAACTGCTACATCGGAAATAGTTACACATTTAGCAGAAGGCCAAATTGGACATTCAGTTCTATTAGCAACAGCAATGAGCCATGCCATAGGTAAAAATGGCGGTGTAATAAGTTTAAGGGCACTAATTGATCAAGAAGCTCAGGCTAGCATCATCACAGAAGATGCCGCACAACAGCTACAACTAAAAAGAAAACATATTGAAGCACTAGTAACTGGAATCGGAGAAGCAAGGAAAAATGTTAATACATGCACGACATTAACTATCAAGCCAAGATTTCCATCCCCGTTTTCATTAACAGCAACAGCATTAGTGCTAAAAAGGCTAACGAAACTGTTACCATCCGAAAATATTCAGCCAACTTCCTGGTCACATACAAAGAATCTCATATTAGCAGATGCTAAATACGACGTACCAGGACGAAGTGACTTAATTCTAGGAGCTGATGTGTTTGGAAAAATTATAATGGCAAACGTATTGCACGGAGCACCTGGGTCTCCAGTAGCACAGCAGACAGAATTAGGTTGGATCTTGTCAGGAAAGGTACATAGCAATCTATCATCAACCCAAAGAATACAATGTTGCATATCACAGGTAGATACTAATGAAGATCTACGTAAATTCTGGGAGATAGAGGAAGTCGCCAATGAGAAAATTTTGAAAAGTAAAGATTTGGTCAGCGAAAACCACTTCACAAACAATTACCGGAGAGGTCCTGCTGGTCGATATATTGTAAGAATACCGTTCAAAGAAAAACCCAGAACAAGCGGATCTAGGAAACTCTAGAGAACTCGCCCTAGCGAGGCTATTCCAAATGGAGAAAAAATTTAAAACCAACAAGACATTTGAGATTATGTACAAGGATTTTGTGAAAGAATATCTCCAACTTGGGTAGATGGTCCCAGCCACAACCACTGTAGGCAAAAAACATTACTTACCGCATCATGCTGCAATAAAGAATGACAGTTCAACGTCCAATTAAGAGTTGTATTCGACACATCCGCGAAGCATCACCATGCAAAGAGTCACAACAGAACTTAACATCAATATTAACGAGATGGCGAAAACATAAGATAGTTTTTACGGCAGACATTGAGAAAATGTACCGCCAAATTAAGATCGATATCCGAGATCAAGAATATCGAAGGATTCTGTACCGAAATTCTCCAGATGAACCGATAAGAGAATACAACTTAACAACCATTACATACGGCACAGCAGCAGCATCATTCCTAGCAATACGAACGCTTCATCAACTCGTCAGAGACAATTCAAAGGGTTACCCTATAGCGGAAAGAATTATTCTCCATGACACGTATGTAGATGATGTGGTTTCCGGAGGAAGCCATACAAATGAGTAATCAACTAATAAACTCATTAAAGGAAGGTGGATTTAACTTGCGTAAATGGACTAGCAACAGTAGAGATCTATTACACAAAATTCCATGGCAATTAAGAGAAGCATCATCAGAGCTTGATCTAGATCAAGAAAAAACAATTAAAGCTCTCAGAGTACATTGGAATCCTGCAATTGATAAATTTAGAGTACAAGTTCACACTAAAGGGGAACAAATTCCCTCTACAAAACGAGAATTATTATCAGAAGCTGCAAAAATCTTCGATCCCATTGGATTACTCGCACCCGTAACCATAAAGATTAAGTTACTCTTCCAAGAATTATGGACTAAGGAACTAGAATGGGAAGAAAGGCTGCCTGAGGAAATAAAACAAAGATGGATAAGGATAAAAATGGAGGGATATATCCGGGATGCTTGCCATTGCGAACTGCATGGTTTCTGCGACGCTTCTGAGAAAGCCTATAGTGTGGCATACCTACATATAAACATACCTACATACCTACATATAAACATATCTACATACATAAATATCTATCTACATACCTACATATAAATATCTACCTACCTACCTACATATCTACATACATACCTACCTGCATTCATAATTTTATGACATACTTATTGGCCAAGCACAATGAGTACTCATAACATTAAAATGCTTCCGACACTTGTCATATATAAAGAAATACGAGACTAGGTCACCCTTACCCAATACACAATCGCATCAACATAAACAAACTAAATCTATTAACGCGACCCACTAAAGTAGCGCGCAAGCAACAAGCAGTGACGAAATATCGATCACTGACCGCGATTCAACATGAGGGCTTCGATGACGTAATAATAATAAAGTAAGTAATCACAATAGTAATTATTGTTATCGTACGGTAATTTTAAGTTGTACAAATAAGCTAAGGAAATTAAAGAAAGAATCATTATCAGAAGATCACTCATCGTGTTTCAATTCAGGTGGAGTTCTGCTATCTAGCTGCTCCCCATATATATCAGTGGAGTTAACATTTTAATAGCTGCTCCTATTAAATCACGTTAAGAGTAAAGCCCATAGGCTGCTCTTCGTGCATTTAATTTGATAAACCAAGCAAACGTAATTAAAGGTTTATCACAATAGTGCAGTCATTTATAGCCGAATAATTCAGCAAGACAAAATTACGGTAACACTATTAAGTGCCAAGACAAAGGTTGCACCACTAAAATCAAAACTTTCATTACCACATTTAGAATTGTGCGGAGCATTTCTACTCGCAAGGCTATTAAAGGAAACCAGAGAAAGTTTAGAAAATCAAGATCTATCATATTTTGCTTGGACAGATTCGAAGATAGTAATATCATGGATAATGGAAGATGCACATAGGTGGAAAACATTCGTAGGAAATAGGGTTTCGGAAAACCAATCCCCAACAGAAAATAAACGTTGCTTTCACGTAAAGTCTGCTGAAAAGGCTGCAAATATAGCATCACGGGGAATTTTTCCATGTCAATTAGAGGAAAATTTGCTGTGGTGGGAAGGCCCACGATGGCTACAAAACCGGAAAAATCAACTTTAATGAAAACGAAACAAGTAAGACAGATCTAGAAAGGAGAAAAATTGCTACTAATACAGTAACGCACCAACAAGAGGAAGGAATAATCTACTCTATTCTTCAAAGATATTCCTCACTAAAGAAAATGCAGAACAGTTTAGCGTACTGTATACCAAGAGCCTCAAGAGAGCAGCGGATCGCAAAACTGGCCCTCTCGAGGTCGAAGAAGGTGAAAATGCATTGATATTAACAGTCAAAGCAGTACAACAAAAGCACTTTAACGAAGAACTGATTAAATTAAACCATTCACAGTATGAAACATTAGTTAGCGAATCATTCTATTCGGCAGCAATTTTGATTACATTGAGCTTGATTTCATTTCAAACCATTCAAAGAAGTATTTTAGCCGTAATAATGGATACAAAACAAGGACTTGTAAACACATTAATACTCACACCCGTACAACTTAATGATCAAATCAAGATTATACGAGAACATATTCCGCAAAATCTTAAATTACCCGGAGATGGAAGTAAGACTTCACTAATGAGCATCTATAATTCAATCCACATGAGAGTAAGAATTACGGAAAACAACGCTCTATTTCACATATGAATTCCACTGCTAAATACAGAGGCATATCATCTTTATGAACTAATTTCGATTCCAGTAATTCATTTCTAGCTGTGAATTGTCCACGAGATCGTTTTACTCCTATGAGAAAGGAAGATTTGAAGGCCTGCCAAGGGGTGACCGATAATCAAATCATCTGCATTCTAAAACAGTCAATATTCACATTAAAGTCCAATCAAAGTCGTTGTGAATTAGAACTCTTGAGTAACGAACGTAAGATTTCACTCTTCTGCAAATTACGAAATAGAGAAACAGAGAACATATGGATAAAATTACATAGCACTAGTACCTGGTTATTCATCTTGAATGAAGAAACAAGGTTCGACATCATATGTGGAGACGTCGCACACCATTTATCACTAAACGGAAACGGAATCATTCAACTTCAACAAGACTGTGTTATAAAACATCCAACACTATCTATAAATTCTAACAACAAAATACAAAGAAAGATAAAATCTTCCTTCATACCAGGAAACAATGTCATCTCAAGGTTTTTAAATTCAAGCACTCAATTAACACCGAATATATCAGGTGTAGCGATTCCACAGCTGATTAAAGAGGTGAACAGCAATGACTTAGCAGAACTGAACAAGGCCATAAAATTCCAACAACAACGTATAGACAACATGCCTGACCTAGATATCCATGACCTGCATCACTACGGCAGCATATAGGGGCTTGCAATCTTCATAATAGCGATTGGACTTTACCTAAAATACAACAAACAATTAACATGCTACCTAAAGCGGTAGAGTATGAAACCAATCCAGCTCCAAGACGTGGCAAGCGAAGGGAAGAGCAACAGGACAGCATCGAGTTACCATCACTCAACATTGAAGGGGGAGAATGTACGGAGTACATCTAAAAAAAACACAAATTCATAAAAAAAAAAAATAATAATTCATTCACCTCAATTTAATTATTAACTGAGGTAGCAGAATTTCCATATGAAACTTAACTTGTAAGAGTAATTTAATTGCATGAGTAAAAATGCAATTGTCAGCATTTGATGCAATTCATTCACCTCATTGCAATAAATTGTTTGCTTTTGTGCTTATTGAAAATTCTTGATTTCTGTCTTCTTTTTTTTTTGTGTATGTTGTTATTTATGTCATTAATTGTAATAATTTATTGTCAGCAATTTAATACTATAAATTTGATTTAATCGATTATTGATTGGTTAGTTAGTTATTGGACGTGAATAAAATTTGTTATTTGAAACAGTATCATTTTTTTTGCTTTCTTCTTAATTAACTCAACACAAACTATTTCATTAAATGGTATTTTAGCTATAATACAATTTTTATTTACAATACATATCATAGACTAACCTTAGCTTATATGTTTTCTGCGTCTGCTCCTTGATGTTCTGATTGAATAGAGTAATGTCCCCATGGTAGAGTATCCGTTGTCCCACTCATAATATACCGCTTGTTATCATATCGATTCAATGCAATCTTCTTTTGGCTGATCGTGTAGACATTATGGTTATGCGATTGGATGGAGCTCTGATTAGCAGTTGTTCAAACCAACATTAAATAGCCACCTTGTCACGCCCGTTATGTGCGCGAGCGCGGCTAGTTCTTGGAGGATTGGGTATGGGTCCCCTTGACTGGAGCGTGAGTTAACAGGACATCCATTACTGTGCACAATATTCACCGATGTAGTACAGAACCATTTCTTGGGCGCCACGTAGTTTTTTTTCTTTGGGGGAAACCACGAAATCTCCCTCTTCGACCAGTACTAAGTACCGCCAGTAAATTACTTCACACGCAATGTAATTACCAATTTTCTTTATTTATTGCACTTCAATATATGTATGTACTCTTCGAAAATAAATATGGGTATGACCAAACCTACATCATCGACATTTTCCGTTTAAATATAACATTATAATTCAATAATTTTAGAATATAAATTTCGTTACGAATATCAGTATTAAATCTATTCTACTAGATATGTAATTCTAACCACAAAAAAAAAAAAATAGAAATACCATCTACCTGCCTCCACAATCAACACGTGGCTCCTTTAAAAAAAAAGATCCTCTTCAGCCTTTTTCCTTTCCCGTTTCTTTTTAGTCCTTTATCCAACACTCACTCACGAGTGCTTTTCTTTCCAATCGACCTTTTCTTTCTTTTTTATTTTTTTTGTAATTCTTTTTATTTCTGCAGTTCCTCGATCTTGACAACCGACTCACTTCTTGCTTAATGCCCCGCCGGAAAAACAGTGTCGCCACACTACTTCTTTTTATGCACCAAATTCGGACTAGGTTTCGATATATAAGTTTCTTAACGAAACTTATTAGCGTCCGTCCACATTGGTTTGCTTTGCAATCTGTTTCTCAATTCGGAAACTTGTGAAGCGCAGCGAGTACTAGTTCATCCTTATGAGGTCGGTCAAATATGATTGCTGATAACTTGTCTTATTATGTATTCGCACTTATTTACGTTTAGTGAGGGCTGGATCGAACTTAAACTTTTATACATTTTCGAATTAAACATTGTCCCGATGCTGATTGTGGACTGCAGTGGTTGATGGGAACAAAAGAAATTATCCATTCAAAAAGTTGGAATTGAATAGTGTGTAAGACTAATTGACAATGTTGACGGAAAAGTAACTACAGAAATCTAGATTTTATTTATCCTAAGAAACCTATTTGGAAAAATTTTCAAGCTGAATTTTGCTTCCCGTGTAGCTTGGTAAAGATGTTCCAGTTGCGTGTTGTGGGTGTGTGCGTGTTTGTTCCTATATTGTAATGCTAACTTGGTGGCATGCTGTGGATGTACGTGAGCTCGGCTCGTGGGACTTGTAGAGCAGGTAACAATCTGCTATCGGATTCATAGTTCACTTCAGGCACAGTTCCGTATTCTGGAAGTAAGAAAATATCTCGGCAGAATCAGGGTGTTCAGTACTTGAGTAAAACAACGCATAACAACCTGGAAGTAAGATAGTTTAAAAGTTTCTAATTCCAATTTTTTCTAATCATTGAAAAAAGGTTGGGAAAGAAACGATGTATACCTACCTACAAGCACATCGATAAGGCAGTTTTTAGTGGAGATAACAATAAACACCTCATGGCTACATTCCACATAAACAAATCCGGGACACAATCCAATAAGAGGAAAGTAACGTGTCTTCGATAACAGTGCGCGAGTCAAATGGAATTAGATTAAGTCATCTGTACATTTAAATGTATATTTAAAATAGCAAATTAGCAATATTTTAATAGGTAACTTATTGTTTAATTATAATCCTAATAACTTTAGCTAGGCAAAATTAGGAACGGCAACAAAAAATGCTCAAAACTTCAGTTGCTTCACACATCTGCTAGGGTCAATGTACTCTTCTGACCTACGCACAGCTGCTAAGGTCAACGGACTTTTCTGTTGCTACCTACGCACAGCTGCTAAGGTAAACGTACTTTGGTTACTATGCGCAATGCAAAATAATTTTTTGGAGCCGTGCGCAATTCAGAGGTAATATAAGTCGCAGGCCAACTTGAATCTTTCTCTTTTAGTATCCAGCTTTCATAGATTGCGCATCATTTGGAATTCGACTTGGCTAGTGTAATAAAATATAATTATTAACAAATTAACTTTATCTTGGGTAACGACTGAGATAAAGCGATTTATTCTGGGTCTCGACTGGAATAAATTCTACTAACATAATTACTTTATCTTGGGTAACGACTGAGATAAAGATATTTATTCTGGGTTTCGACTGGAATAAATTCCACTAACATAACAACTTTATCTTGGGTAGCGACTGAGATAAAGATATTTATTCTGGGTCTTGACTGGAATAAATCTTACTAATAACAACTTTATCTTGGGTACCGACTGAGATAAAGATATTTATTCTGGGTCTCGACTGGAATAAGATTTACTAACCTAATAACTTTATCTTGGGTAGCGACTGAGATAAAGATATTTATTCTGGGTCTCGACTGGAATAAATCTTACTAACTCAACAACTTTATCTTGGGTACCGACTGAGATAAAGATATTTATTCTGGGTCTCGACTGGAATAAATTCTACTAACATAACAATTTTATCTTGGGTATCGACTGAGATAAAGATACATATTCTTGGTCTCGACTGGAATAGATTTTACTAACTCAATACCTTTATCTTGGGTCTCGACTGAGATAAAGATAGTTATTCAGGGTAGCGACTAGAATAACACTCACTAGTCTCAAACCTTTATCTTGGGTCTCGACTGAGATAAAGATATTTATTCTGGGTAGCGACTAGAATAACACTCATTAATCTCAAACCTTTATCTTGGGTCTCGACTGAGATAAAGATATTTATTTTGGGTACCGACTAGAATAAACACGACTAATACAACTTTGCTTTGGGTCTCGACTGAAGTAAAGTATCTTGTTCCGGGGAACGACTAGAACAAGAATTCTACTAACCAAATTACACCTTTGCTTTGGGTCTCGACTGAAGTAAAGTATCTTGTTCCGAGGAACGACTAGAACAAGATAATCACTAACTATTTAATTACCAACGCCATAAAGTCGATTCCATAGTTTTATACTGGTGAGTACATTTTTTATTAATCATATATTATAGTTCATACTGATTCATATATTTATATATATATACATATATAATGCATTTGGACAAAGTTGTTTCACTTTGACAGTATTGTATTGAAATTAAAATTATTATTGTGTAGAGAGTTAGCGACTTTATTAAATCAATTCAAGTTTAGTTCTTAAGTGTCGTGAAATTGAATTCTGTTAATTTTAGTTCTAGTTGTAATTTTGTACATAAGTTTTACGTGCGTCCAATAAACCACTGACTATAAAATATTCCCCGGCGTTATTATTTACAGTCCACATTATTATTAATATTTTTTTTGAGTGTTCTCATTGCAGCAGTTAATACTCGCTTGTTATTCAAACATTCATTCGATGTAGTCTTCGAAATTGATATGCCTCTGGACTACATTACTCTTTATTCCTTTTGCTTTCTTTACAGTTTTACCATCTTTTATACGTAGGCTGTACATTTACGAGCGCAAGCCTGCAAATTCGCTCATGATTTTCCCATTCAGCTCATCCTTCATTAGACCAGGGGCCGATTCTGTAGCACGGAGAATTTGGGAATTTGGGAATTTGGGACATGAGAATCTCGTTTTCTTAGAATTCTTAATTCCCTAATTCTCCATTCCCAATTCACTAACATGGTTGGAGAATTAGGGAAAACGTATGAAATGTGAAAAAGTGCGAATCGCCTGGGACGATTAAGGGTATCACTTTTTGTTGTAGAGGGTTAGACTTTTTTTTTCATATGTGAGGTACATCTGCCTATTACCTTCCACTGTCGAAATAAATTTAAATTTCTTTTTTGTTGGGGTAGTTTTTGAGGGACGTAGGAGGGTAGCGTTTTCTCGAGTTTTTCCAGGATAACGAGAGAATGGAGAGAAGAAGGAGAATGTATGTGGTATCAAAAAAAATGGGAGCTCAGGGAAAACAAGATAGGTTTAGGAAATGTGGTAGGGAGAGTGCGGGGTAGAAATGGGGGCTGATTAACGGAAATTTAAAAAAAAAATAAAGACAATATCAGGAGCTGTAATAATTCGCTGTGGTAAGCTCGGGATCTGTAAGCCCAATAAAAAAAAAAAATAAGAATTCACTTTGGTATTTAGGTATGCATTATAGGCTATACTTTATTTCGATTAACGGTAGTTTGCAGATTTGAGCGGCCTCGGCGGTAAATTTTGCTATCGCAATATTCACGGGCGCCTAACTCTATGTGGGAGTGCTGTAGAGTATTGGAAATTTTTTTTGATAAATTAAGGGTTTAAGGTACAAAAATATAGGTGAACAATTTTGGTGGCAGGGTGTTTTGGGGGTTGGGGGTCGTACCACCCCTCATAGGGGGTGTTATATATAAAAACATAGGTACATATAGGTACCATATGTACATATATGTATAAATATGTAGACATATAAAACCTTAGGACCTAATAGGTAAATTTTTCCCAAAAATAATTAGTAAGCCCTATATATCTGAAAAACCTAGAGTTGGGCATTTAAAAAAGAAAATCATAAATCATAAATTCCAATAAACTAATCATGCACAAAACATAATTAGTTTATCTCCCAAAAAGGGTGAAGAAAATTGCATCAGCAATTTTCTTCACATTCCACACAACTCATAAAATTTTTCCCATAAAACGACTTGGGAAAAACCAAAGTTTCAGCTTACACCCCAAGTCGTTTTACTTAAAAATTTCCATGACAAATTTTGCCTTCAGCAAAACTTGTCATTTCAACAATTTAACTAAAAAACAAATCAAAAGGCAAATCGTACCTTCAGTACGATTTGCAGCGAAAAATACAATATGTATGTACATACGTACATACAGATTATTAAAAAGCTTTTACGATAAGAAACGCGCGCCGCATAAATGCATTGTATGTATATGCGCGTCGCGATTTCAAACGGTGGCTGATGTTTTAAAAAGTGTAAGATTACATTTTTGAAGCCACCGTTCAACGCGAATAATTCTGGACATGTTTGAACAAGTCCAGAATTAAAAAGTAAAATTTTCTCAGGATAAGAAAATGCAACTTAGCATTTTCTATCCTGAGCAATGGCTCTTGATCACGATGAATTTGATCAAGAGTTGAGTTGATTTTTGTACTTGGTAATGGGCGGTCTCGGTTCTTTGTTGAAGAAAAGTTTTAGTTAAACAATAGCCTTGTCAAATAAGAATTTCGTCATAAGGAAGTATATAAAAAGAACAATTTGGTTACAGAACAGTGTTGGTAAAAAGAAAAGATGTGTTGAAGAGAAGTTTGTTAAACAAAAGTTGTTTTGAAGAGAAGTTTGTTATAGAAAAGTTATGTAAAAGAGAAGTTTGTTAAAGAAAGGTCGTTTAATAAAGTAAAAGAGAAGTTTGTTAAAGAAAGGTCATTTAATAAAGTAAAAGTTGTAGCAGAGAAAGTGTGTCATAAAAAAAAACCCCTCCCGGATTACATAAGAAGCAAATAAAGGTGAGATGTACACAGAGTGACAGTGGTTACTCCTTAAATTTATATAAATATATAACAAAATTGGCGCAGCCGGTAGGATCAAGGATGCTTGGTCAGGTTAAACGATCGTAAACGCTTGAAAAGCCTTGGTCCTACACGAATCTACGGGGAACCTTTGACTAAGCCACACTATACGGCCACGTCACCCCCAACGCTCGGGGTAGATCTCATCTATAGGCGCCTCTGCTCCATGCGAGCAAGCGTTCACCCCAGTGAGTGAAAAAAAGGGAACGAAATCAACAAGGGACCTGGACTCACTAATAGAAGCTCATTCCCAGCCGGAAAGAAGTCAGGACAACGGGCACCCATTTACAACCAACTCCAGAAGGAAGATATCACCGTTCCTGGGTTGAAGGGGATTTCGAAGAAGGCTTTAAGCCCCCCTTTCAACCATATCCAGGGGAAGTAAGTAGGCCTAGGGCCCCCCCAGCAGCAAAAAATAAACAGCAGAAAACAGAAACTTCGTTCCAGGATTGAAAGGGATCTCGAAGTCGGCATAAGCCCCCCTTTCAATCTCAGCCAAGGGAATTAAGACGGCAGGAGCCCCCCTAGCAGCAAGAAGCATTCCAGAAGGGAATACTCTAAGAAGACTGGAAGCCCCCCTTTTGGACAACGCGGGACGCATATGCAAGAGGAAAACTCTACGCCTTCATCCGACGCGGAGCAATCCCTAGGTGAGAATTCACAACACCTCCGGGAAGGTACAGACAACGCCCCAGAAGACAACCAAACAGAATCAGGTAGCCAGGACAACTCACCTTTACCCCAACAGCAACAAGCCGCTGGAGTTCGCCTTAGAAGTGGTACCATTTTAACTGGTCCCACCGTAACAAATAAAGTAAGTCTAGATACATTTTTAGATAAGCTATTAGAGAAGGCACGCGAATCCGATAAGCTCACGGTCACGCACTGCGACGCCCTTGACCACAGATTAAGTCAGGGCAGAGAGCAGAGGCTGACACAGATCGAAAAATTTAAAAAAGAAACAGAGCGATTCAAACAGGAGCTTATCGAATTGGCCGGGCTTTCACGTTCATTAGGTATAGATAAGACCACAGCCAGTGTAGTTGTAAGTGCTGATAGTGATACTAGTGTCAGTGATATTAGTGGTGACCAAACAACCGCCGAAAATCTCCTTAGTGGCTGGCTAGAAGTATCCTTCACGGATTCTAGTCCAGAAACCAGCCCTGAAACTCGTCAAAGCACCAGTAGACTACCCTACAAAAGTTTAAATAAAAAGATAATCACAATGGTAGATTATGCAAAGGTGGCCAAGCTCACGGCACAACTAGTTCCTCTGTTTTCGGGTGAAAATACCCCACAGCTAGGTCGTGAGCTACAAACATTTATTGGCTGTTGCAAACAGGCCTTACACTGTTTAAGTGAGGAAGAAAAACCAGCCTTCCTACATATCTTGCCCACAAGACTTCGTGGCGATGCTTATCAGCTGTTTGCTTCGGACGTTCCAACTACTTTTAGTGAGGTGGAGGAACGTCTGAACAGAACCTATCCACCACGAGAATCATATCAAGAATTGGTCAACAAATTGATCACAATGAGGCAAAACCCGTTGGAAACTCTCACTGCCTTCACAACAAGAGTGAAGCAGTTGCTGATGCTTTGCAACGAGGCAGCGGTACTGAAGTACGGAGCAACGGCAGCCCCAGCTGTGAAGAGACAGTTGGCGGACTTCGCCCAGAATGCCCTCAAAAGTGGAGTGAACAATCCCCACCTATGCCAGTACCTCCTCACTCTGGTAGAAAATGATCTAGAGCAGCTGATACAAAAGGCTTTAGACATGGAAAAGTTACAAGCAGGCACAGTTTTCGTCCAAACGCCGCTAACGCAGCAGCCATATCCAATGGCACCAATAGACCCAAGTCTTCGAGTTCGAGCTCTTAGCCGAACACCTTACAATCAAGCACCACAGCCACCCATGTATGCATCACCACGAGCACAAGAGCCCAGACAGTTTAATCCCCCATACGTTCATGCTCAACCACTACGCCCGCCATTTCCACGAAGGGAATCTAGACAACTGGATACACAGAATCTGGTACAAAACATCACTTGCAATTTCTGCCAGAAGCGGGGACACACCTACACGGAGTGTCTAAAACGAAAAAACACCCCCTTCTGCGCTAACTGTAGAAGTTACGGGCATGACATTCGCGACTGTCGAAACAACCAAACACAGTCTGCAAATCGTTTCACACGAGGATCGCCTAGCAATCCGCCACAGTCTGACCCAAGCAATATAAATGGGCCCAGAGTGTTTAACATAAGACAAAAATGTGATTTTTGTGGGCGCCGTGGACACAAGATCGACGAATGTCGACAAAAGCAAAAATGGGAGGATAAAAAACAGGGAAACGACAAAGAGTCGACCCAAAACTCCCCGGCTCGACTATAAACCCTACCAGCAATAAAAAAGGGTCTTCTCAGCCGCCCGACTTCAGTGTGCCCACCGCCAGACTCCCTCTAGACATAAGTCTAAATGGTCAGGCCCAGCTAATAGTGGACACCGGTGCTGAGATCAGTATAATTAAGAAAAAAGCTCTCAAATCTCGCGAGCTAATAAATCCCAACAAAAAACTAACGCTTCAAAGCCCCTTTGGCACCGGAAAAACCTTAGGAAGTTGCCAAGGAAACTTCATGCTAAAAAGTAACTTACCTTGCAACTTTCAGGTGGTAAAAAACATCCCAGGTATTTCTGACGACGGCTTACTAGGAAATGATTTCCTAGCCAAAAATTGTAATGTTGAGGGACCCAACAAGGTTCTGCGATTTCCTCGCACGGAAACCAATCCAGAAGAGTTTGCTGTTCCATTAGAAACCGCATCGGACAACCCGTGTTCACAAAACACAGTCAACAAAGAGACACTGGTAGAAGATATTAAACCCGACGGGGATACACCTTCTACCCGAAGTGTTCTCAAAGCTTCTCAGTCAGAAGAAGTGGGCTGTGACTTACAAGAACGCGATAAGGGTGACTTGATTACCAAAGATCCGGCCTGTCAGACTGGACAGCATCAGGTGAATTTAAATAAACCTGTGTGCATCCCAGCAAGGTCTTAGATCGTAGTCAAAGTTCCGTTGCAGTTGCAGGAAGAAATGATCAGTCTGTCGAAGGAAATATACGACGGAGTCTTCTTAGTAAACAGCTTACTCTCAGCTGGCTTAAAGGCAGTCCCTATAGGAATCCTCAACACACGCAGTACACAAGTAGTTCTAAACAGCGTGAACCTAAATCTGGTTCCCATTAAAGACTACACTGTCGCCCCCATCAAACGAGAGCCAGACGAAAATATTACAACGGCCCATCCTTTGAATCCCATGAGTCGAAATGACGGCGATGGTGAGCATCAAAATATAATTAGATCTAAGATTAAGAGAATAGGGCATAAGAGCCCCAGTCAATTAAGCAGTCATAAGAAACTGCTCCAAGACGCTTGCGGGTACCTCATGAAAACCCCAACGTCAGGCGCTGGCCAGCATACAAAAGGTCTGTCGTTAGCAACTCCCGCAGATCCACCTGACCAGCGCCTCTCATATATAAAACAAGTAGGTTAAGAGGTAAAATAATTAATATAAAACCATTAAGTAAGTCTAGAACTAAGAGTAATAAAAACAGGGCAATAAGCGCCGATCAGAAGGCCACCCTACAACATATGCGATATCTGTTCCCAAACGATGTCGAACAAAAAGACACCAGTATTTATCCCCACCTCACCAGACTAGAGCAAGAACTCAGTCTGGATAAAACTTTAAATTCTGAGGAAAAAGCCTCAATAACAAATTTCTGTTACGAATATGATGACATATTCTTTTTAAAAGGTGACAGGCTTACACATACCAATGCCATCACCCATGACATCCCTCTGGTACAAGACCAAGCACCTATTAACCAAAAGATGTACCGGTTACCAGAGACACAGCGAAATGTAATAAATGAGCAACTCAGAGAAATGCTGGACAACGACATTGTCCAGCCCAGCAAAAGCCCATGGAACTCACCACTGCTAGTCGTCCCCAAAAAAGCGGGACCAGACGGTGAGAAAATGTGGCGCGTCGTCGTTGATTTCCGCAAGTTGAATGAAAAACGATTGGCGACGCCTTCCCTCTACCTCGGATTGAGGATATCCTCGATCAACTGGGCCATTCAAGATACTTCACCACCCTAGACCTAGCCAATGGCTATCATCAGGTACTCGTCGATCCGAAAGATCGAGCAAAAACGGCTTTTAGTACCAACTACGGGCATTATGAATTCAAACGTATGCCGTTCGGGCTCAAAGGAGCCCCGGCCACATTTCAGCGTTTAATGAATTTCATATTAACTGGCCTACAAGGCCTAGAATGTTTCGTCTACTTAGATGACATCGTCATCTATGGGAAAAGTCTGGCAAACCACAACGAAAAGCTTCGAAAAGTCTTTGACAGGTTAAGAGAAAATAACCTGAAACTTCAACCTGAGAAATGTCAATTTCTCAGGCGCGAGGTAGTGTATTTAGGACACAAATGTTCTAACCAAGGAGCACTACCTGACCCTAGCAAAACGGCATGCGTCCAAACTTTCCCCATCCCTAAGACAGTAAGGCAAGTGCAATCCTTTTTGGGCCTTGCCAATTACTACAGAAAATTCATACCCGATTTTTCGAAAACAGTACGTCCACTAACAAACTTACTCCGAAAGGATGTAAAGTTTAAGTGGACTGAGAAATGCCAAGAGGAATTTCAAAGCATTAAGAACGCTTTAATTTCCCCTCCACTCTTAATATATCCCGATTTTTCAAAACCCTTTAACCTTACCACCGACGCCAGCAGCGAGGCTCTTGGAGCAGTTCTCTCTCAAGGAGAGGTAGGAAGTGACCAGCCAATTGCCTACGCCAGCCGTACCCTGAACAAAGCCGAACGTAACTATTCCACGATTGAGAAAGAGTTACTGGCTATAGTTTGGGCGACTAAAAATTTCAGGTGTTATCTGCAAGGCCGAGAGTTCACGGTCTATACAGATCACAAACCACTCAAGGGAGTCTTCAATGTTAAGGACCCCACATCCCGTCTGGTGAGATTTCACCATAAACTTTCCGAGTTCAATTATAAAATTGAATATAAGCCCGGAAAGTACAACACGAATGCCGACGCTTTAAGCCGCATTAAACGGGAAAATAACAAAGACAAGGAAACTACAACCTTCACGGTAGAAGCTATAGTCCACCACCAAATGGACTCGGACATAGAGGAGGAAAAACACTCATCGGACCTTAAGGAGTGTCTGCAATGCAATGCAGTAACAAGAGCCCCGACACGAAACAATCAGGAAAGTGGAACAAATCCAGACAGCCAGGCCAAACTAATAGAACAAGAAGAACAACCTAATCATCCAGAAGAGACCGCAGACCATGACAGTCCACCTAGTACCAATCCACCAATTATAGACGAAACTCGTCCCCCTGAAGTAATCACAAGCCCAGAGGAGATTCAATTAATCTTAAAAGATTATCATGATTCTCTCTTTGGCGGCCATTAGGGAGTGATATAAACCTATAAACGGATTCGAAGAAAGTACTGGTGGAGGCACATGCTTAGTGACATCAAAAGGCACATTAAGCGGTGTGCCAAATGTCAAACCATGAAGGCCTCACCACAGTATAAAATGCCGATGGTGATTACAGACATAGCGGAACAACCATTCGACAAAATCACGCGCTACCGTATTCCCAAAAGAATAGTCACCGATCAGGGAAGTAATTTCCTGAGTGACCTATTCAAAAAGGTATGCAAACTCCTCAGGATAAATAAGCTACAAACCTCAGCTTATCATCCCCAATCAAATGGAGCACTCGAACGTGCACATAGACCGTTGATTGAATATCTACGAACTATAGTGGACGAAAATCCCAGGTCATGGGATAGTTATCTGCGAACCGCTGCTTTCGTGTACAACAACAGTGTACACGAAGGGACAAAATTAACTCCCATGGACTGCCTCTACGGCTTTACAGCGGACGTTCCGTCCAACTTAAGGCGAGACCCCGAACCCGTGTATAACCACGAGAGCTACTACCATATTCTCAGGTATAAGCTTCAAAAGTCTTACGCCATGGCACGGAAAAACCTTCTGATGAGTAAACAACGCTCGAAAAATTACTATGACAAAGCTGTACGTTCCCTGACATTTCACAGAGGAGACAAGGTTCTACTCAAGAGCGAGAGTCGTAAACATAAGCTCTCCCAGATTTGGGTAGGACCCTACACGGTAACCGGTATCCCTAGTACTGTAAACACCACAATAAAAATTCGTAAACGAGAGGTCACGGTACATAACAACCGTCTAAAACCTTTCTACGAATAACATGGTGTCAATATAATTTAAGTAATTCAAAGACACATATATAATAGCATGTAAGCTACAAAGTCAAATAAAAACCCATTTTAATACCCTACCCTATCCTCTCCTAGATAACAATGCAGTCCATCATTTTCCACGGACTATTCCTGCCCATAATAGGAGCCCTCGCGGAGGAACCTTACTCTATAACGCCCCTAAATAATACGGGAGTACTATTTGAGGATCTTGGAAGCCTATCAGTTTACCACGACACTTGGAGCATCATCACTGAGTTAGATCTGGCCGAGTTGGAAAATCAGACGCGACTAGCAGAACGAGCGGAACACTACATACACCAATTGTGTGGAAATGGGTCTTCTATACAGGACCTTTGTACGCTACAGACAAAACATATACACGCCCTAATGGAAAATATCAATAGGCGTACCAGTGTTATTAGGGAAGCTGTGCCCAAATCGCGCAAGCCCCGATCCATCTTCGATGGAATTGGAAATGCGATGCATTATCTTTTCGGTACCATGGATAGTGGAAACGAACAAGAGGTGTACAGCCGACTAAGCGAATTAGAGGTAAATACTCAAACCTTAGCTGATCTGGAAAAACAACAGATCAGCGTAATAAAAACCACATTTGAACAAATTCAGAAACCCCTATCTTCCCTGTCTGAACGACAGCGTCAGATAACCAACCAGATTAACAATCTGAGGAACACAACAGACGAGTTGACAGCCCACCAAATAAGACAAGAAATTGTCTCTAGTCTGACACTACAAATGATAGAGTTGGAATTTAGACAACAAGCTCTACTGGACATAATAGTGTCCAGTAGAAATAATCAAATTCATCCACTTTTAATTTCCCCAAATCATTTGCTAGAGATTTATCACAAATCTCACTCCACTTGTCCCAATCTACAGGACTGTTTGTCAGTTCTGTATCAAACAGCAGATGTTAAGACACATTTGCTGCAGGACAAATTAGTTATCCGAGTCAAACTTCACATATTTAATATTCCCAAGATGAAAATCCAACAGATTAAATGTTTTCCCATACGGGTGGATACAAACCACTCATTAATACCTGATATCGAATTTTCCCATGTGGCAAGTCAAATACAGACCCAGGAATTTCTGCTGCTGAAGCCAGAAAACCTGAGATCTTTCAAAAAAATTTCAAAGGGAATTGATGAGGATACGTGGGTTGGTAAGCTAAATACACCACTCACCAAGGCTACAAAAACAGATGAATGTGTTATTAAACTTTTATTCAACCCACTGGGCGAACACCCACAGTGTAGCATCAGAGCTCAAATTCCCCCAAGAGATACAATAATTAAGCTCAATAGACCAAATTCGTGGCTGTACTCCTTAACCGAAACTACTATAGTACATATAACTTGTACTCAACAGTTACTCACTCATCGTCTCGCAGGACAAGGAATCATGACAATCAACGAACCATGTTCCTTGCAAATAGGGTCTTACACTCTGTATTACGAAGCAGAAAATCTACATCCGCTAAAAGTTTTCCAACCAACCTACTTCCCAGGCACAAACGAAACGCAAGGGGAATTGGCAGAATATATGTCCAAGATATCCGCTCCTAAAAACCTTGATAAACAACCAACGTTACTCCTCGGAGATGATACAAACCAACGTATCCACCTAGATACAAAATCTCTAGACGAAATCCGTACCAAAGTGAACAGCATCCACTTTGGACCAAAGGCCAAGATTCCTCATATACTCTCTATTACATCCCTCTTAATGACAGGACTCTTGTTGCTACTTATATCAGTGGTGGCATTAGCAAAATATATCGTCCCGGCATTCATGGCATGGATTGCTAAACGCAGACAACAGCCTACAGCTGAAAACGTTCCCATGGAACCGGTTTACGCAACACCCCAAGAAAAGTTAAAACGGGCTCAAAGTCTCCCTTTCACTACACTGGTCTTAGATATAAGCTGAAATAATTTATAGCAAATAAGAAATAAAGCAACCAGATAAAATTAATATTATATAAGAATAAACTTTATTTAGTAGTACCTACGAACCCAAAATTAATAAACGTAAGTAGTACTTAGTAAAGCAGAATTAATAAATTAAATAAGCTAAAAAAATAAGGTAATAAATAGAAGAAAGAAAGGCATAAGATAATAGAATTAAAAACCAAAAACATAGCCGAAGATTATTTACACAAGAATAATAATAATAAAAGTAATAAGTAAATAATATTTAGTAACATTAAGTATTACATAGAAAAAATTAGCTAACTAGTAAGATATAGACATAAATACATACAATTAGACTCAATAGAAATGTAATGTACTAAGGTTATAAATAGGAGATAGCAACTTACATTAGTAGAAAAATAGAATAAGAAGTTAACAAATAAGACACTAACTAGGATAGCAAAATCAAACTAATACGGCTAACAAACATTAAGAATAAATACCAAAATAAACAGTACTTTCTTAAAAACGCCCAGTATAGAGTAGCAAGGAAATATAACTCCCTAGAATTCCATACATAACCTAGAATAAATAAATAACGTAGGATACTTAAACAACGTAGAAATAATCAGGCAACGTAGAGTAAGTAAATATTTAGACTCCAGTATAAGATAAGTCTAACAACAAATTATAATCCTCCATCACAGAAACCGACAGACGAGAAAACACAACTCCCTGCCCAGAGCCCCTTGAACCATTTTCGCCAACCCAAATATTAGCAAAACCTGGAAAACAACCAAAACAACAAAAAATAAATAAATAGAGTACATAAAACTTTATTAGAGTAAAAAAAAAATATACAAATATTATATTAATAGCCGAAAATTAACACAATTTAAAATCACCAAAAATTTTGAAGAAAAAAAAACAAATGCTCTTAAAACTAGAATTCAAAATTTAGCGGAGACTCTTGGGAAATGTCCCGGACCATCCACGAACCTGAAAAGAAAAAAAAATTTTTTGTTTTAGAATCTCATCTGGAAATAACTTACATGAAGTATCCTTCATACATTTAGGGCTGGTCGACTCCTAGGCCGGTCCGCACTAGGCATCCCAGTCTTCCTGGGCATGACTAGGTCCCTCTCCAGGCAGATCCCAGTTCTCCTGGGCGGGAACGGACGAAACATCCCAGGTCTCCTCAGAGGCGAGACTCGGTGCTGCACCCGGGAGATCCAATTCAGATCCGGAAGAACCGACCCAGGTCGTCACATCGTGCACCAAGTAGTTGGGGTGCATCCTGCAATGAGGGCAGGCACACCATCCGACCTCTCCGGATAGCACCAAAGTCGCTCCTAGAAGAAGATTTGTGAAATTAACAAGAAAATTAATTATTGGAATCTAAAAACTCACCCATAGCTACCCAGGAACTCCCACCATGGGGCCACAGGCATAGCTCCACCCGATGAAAAGTGTCCGCCTCGGCCGGAGCACCCCAGATGCACACGTCTGGACGACCATCCCGCCGCAGCAGCAGACGGGTGAGCCCACGCCACCGGCGTCCACGCTCTGCACGAAAATGGCCAGTACCCTCATGCAATTGGGTACGGGGCTGGTATACGGCGCACGTGGAGAGATTACCTCGCAGAATTCCATTGCTAACAAAACTGTGAAAATAATCTCAGAAACCGCCCCATATAAAGGGCAAAACCCCTAACGTTAACAAAAATTATCTGTGTAAGCCACTTATCTTGGTGAATCCCACGCCATTTCGGCAGCAAAAATATTTTTTTATTTCTTATTTACCCATCTCCTTTCAGAACACACAATCTTAGTTTTTCTTAATCAAACGACACGAATTGCAATTTGTGCATTATGTATGTAGACAGCTACTGTACACAAACCTCACAAATTTTTTTTTTCTCTTTTCCAAGCCGGTACAAGATGCATTCCAATATCTCATACCAACTCTACGTGCACCAGGAATTTTTTTTTATTTATTTTTAAGGCAGATATCAAATTCATCTCAACTTATAAACTTATAAACACCCCATACAGAATCTACACCCACACAGTTTTTTCGAGAATTATTCCTCTTCAAAGAATAATTCTCTTTTTCACGGGGGGAAGGAATGTTATATATAAAAACATAGGTACATATAGGTACCATATGTACATATATGTATAAATATGTAGACATATAAAACCTTAGGACCTAATAGGTAAATTTTTCCAAAAAATAATTAGTAAGCCCTATATATCTGAAAAACCTAGAGTTGGGCATTTAAAAAAGAAAATCATAAATCATAAATTCCAATAAACTAATCATGCACAAAACATAATTAGTTTATCTCCCAAAAAGGGTGAAGAAAATTGCATCAGCAATTTTCTTCACATTCCACACAACTCATAAAATTTTTCCCATAAAACGACTTGGGAAAAACAAAAGTTTCAGCTTACACCCCAAGTCGTTTTACTTAAAAATTTCCATGACAAATTTTGCCTTCAGCAAAACTTGTCATTTCAACAATTTAACTAAAAAACAAATCAAAAGGCAAATCGTACCTTCAGTACGATTTGCAGCGAAAAATACAATATGTATGTACATACGTACATACAGATTATTAAAAAGCTTTTACGATAAGAAACGCGCGCCGCATAAATGCATTGTATGTATATGCGCGTCGCGATTTCAAACGGTGGCTGATGTTTTAAAAAGTGTAAGATTACATTTTTGAAGCCACCGTTCAACGCGAATAATTCTGGACATGTTTGAACAAGTCCAGAATTAAAAAGTAAAATTTTCTCAGGATAAGAAAATGCAACTTAGCATTTTCTATCCTGAGCAATGGCTCTTGATCACGATGAATTTGATCAAGAGTTGAGTTGATTTTTGTACTTGGTAACGGGCGGTCTCGGTTCTTTGTTGAAGAAAAGTTTTAGTTAAACAATAGCCTTGTCAAATAAGAATTTCGTCATAAGGAAGTATATAAAAAGAACAATTTGGTTACAGAACAGTGTTGGTAAAAAGAAAAGATGTGTTGAAGAGAAGTTTGTTAATCAAAAGTTGTTTTGAAGAGAAGTTTGTTATAGAAAAGTTATGTAAAAGAGAAGTTTGTTAAAGAAAGGTCGTTTAATAAAGTAAAAGAGAAGTTTGTTAAAGAAAGGTCATTTAATAAAGTAAAAGTTGTAGCAGAGAAAGTGTGTCATAAAAAAAAACCCCTCCCGGATTACATAAGAAGCAAATAAAGGTGAGATGTACACAGAGTGACAGTGGTTACTCCTTAAATTTATATAAATATATAACAGGGGTTGTCCAAACTACGTCATGTTTGGTACCAAATTAAAGAGGGAGTAGAGGGTAATCGGGTGGTGTAGTTTGTATTTGATCATTTTAACGTGATAGCTGAATTTTGACCGCCGAAAACGATTTTTTACCCTAGGGTCATATACACCCAGTTCCTATATTTTGCATATATTTCTTCCGTTCTTTGTTTTACATCCATAGTACCTACTCCGTTGTGAACATTTTTGTCATGGGCAGTAAATTTCCACAACTTACTTCTTCGCAATGATGAGTTGAAAATATGGCAATTTTTGTACCAAAAACGGCCATTTTTTCACTTTCGACTGATACACTTCTTTTATAGTTTTCTCCAAAACCATATATCGGATTCAAAAATTTATTACATATTTAATTAGGGGACAAAATATAGATGCGATTTCATGGTACATACAAGCTTTACCGTGTATAATTAAAACTTTTACAGCATCTCTTCTGTACTGGGGCCGGATTCTGTAGCACGGAGAATTTGGGAATTTGTTAGATGAGAATTTCGCTTTCTTAGAATTCTTAATTCCCTAATTCTCCATTCCCAATTCACTAACATGGTTGGAGAATTAGGGAAAACGAAAGAAATGTGAAAAAGTGCGAATCGCCTGGGACGATTAAGGGTATCACTTTTTGTTGTAGAGGGTTAGACTTTTTTTCATATGTGAGGTACATCTGCCTATTACCTTCCACTGTCGAAATAAATTTAAATTTCTTTTTTGTTGGGGTAGTTTTTGAGGGATGTAGGAGGGTAGGCTTTCTTGAGTTTTTCCAGGATAACGAGAGAATGGAGAGAAGAAGGAGAATGTATGTGGTATCAAAAAAAAAAATGGGAGCTCAGGCAAAACAAGATAGGTTTAGGAAATGTGGTAGGAAGAGTGAGGGGTAGAAATGGGGGCTGATTAACGGAAATTTAAAAAATAAATAAAGACAATATCAGGAGCTGTAATAATTCGCTGGGGTCAGGTTAAACGATCGTAAACGCTTGAAAAGCCTTGGTCCTACACGAATCTACGGGGAACCTTTGACTAAGCCACACTATACGGCCACGTCACCCCCAACGCTCGGGGTAGATCTCATCTATAGGCGCCTCTGCTCCATGCGAGCAAGCGTTCACCCCAGTGAGTGAAAAAAAGGGAACGAAATCAACAAGGGACCTGGACTCACTAATAGAAGCTCATTCCCAGCCGGAAAGAAGTCAGGACAACGGGCACCCATTTACAACCAACTCCAGAAGGAAGATATCACCGTTCCTGGGTTGAAGGGGATTTCGAAGAAGGCTTTAAGCCCCCCTTTCAACCATATCCAGGGGAAGTAAGTAGGCCTAGGGCCCCCCCAGCAGCAAAAAATAAACAGCAGAAAACAGAAACTTCGTTCCAGGATTGAAAGGGATCTCGAAGTCGGCATAAGCCCCCCTTTCAATCTCAGCCAAGGGAATTAAGACGGCAGGAGCCCCCCTAGCAGCAAGAAGCATTCCAGAAGGGAATACTCTAAGAAGACTGGAAGCCCCCCTTTTGGACAACGCGGGACGCATATGCAAGAGGAAAACTCTACGCCTTCATCCGACGCGGAGCAATCCCTAGGTGAGAATTCACAACACCTCCGGGAAGGTACAGACAACGCCCCAGAAGACAACCAAACAGAATCAGGTAGCCAGGACAACTCACCTTTACCCCAACAGCAACAAGCCGCTGGAGTTCGCCTTAGAAGTGGTACCATTTTAACTGGTCCCACCGTAACAAATAAAGTAAGTCTAGATACATTTTTAGATAAGCTATTAGAGAAGGCACGCGAATCCGATAAGCTCACGGTCACGCACTGCGACGCCCTTGACCACAGATTAAGTCAGGGCAGAGAGCAGAGGCTGACACAGATCGAAAAATTTAAAAAAGAAACAGAGCGATTCAAACAGGAGCTTATCGAATTGGCCGGGCTTTCACGTTCATTAGGTATAGATAAGACCACAGCCAGTGTAGTTGTAAGTGCTGATAGTGATACTAGTGTCAGTGATATTAGTGGTGACCAAACAACCGCCGAAAATCTCCTTAGTGGCTGGCTAGAAGTATCCTTCACGGATTCTAGTCCAGAAACCAGCCCTGAAACTCGTCAAAGCACCAGTAGACTACCCTACAAAAGTTTAAATAAAAAGATAATCACAATGGTAGATTATGCAAAGGTGGCCAAGCTCACGGCACAACTAGTTCCTCTGTTTTCGGGTGAAAATACCCCACAGCTAGGTCGTGAGCTACAAACATTTATTGGCTGTTGCAAACAGGCCTTACACTGTTTAAGTGAGGAAGAAAAACCAGCCTTCCTACATATCTTGCCCACAAGACTTCGTGGCGATGCTTATCAGCTGTTTGCTTCGGACGTTCCAACTACTTTTAGTGAGGTGGAGGAACGTCTGAACAGAACCTATCCACCACGAGAATCATATCAAGAATTGGTCAACAAATTGATCACAATGAGGCAAAACCCGTTGGAAACTCTCACTGCCTTCACAACAAGAGTGAAGCAGTTGCTGATGCTTTGCAACGAGGCAGCGGTACTGAAGTACGGAGCAACGGCAGCCCCAGCTGTGAAGAGACAGTTGGCGGACTTCGCCCAGAATGCCCTCAAAAGTGGAGTGAACAATCCCCACCTATGCCAGTACCTCCTCACTCTGGTAGAAAATGATCTAGAGCAGCTGATACAAAAGGCTTTAGACATGGAAAAGTTACAAGCAGGCACAGTTTTCGTCCAAACGCCGCTAACGCAGCAGCCATATCCAATGGCACCAATAGACCCAAGTCTTCGAGTTCGAGCTCTTAGCCGAACACCTTACAATCAAGCACCACAGCCACCCATGTATGCATCACCACGAGCACAAGAGCCCAGACAGTTTAATCCCCCATACGTTCATGCTCAACCACTACGCCCGCCATTTCCACGAAGGGAATCTAGACAACTGGATACACAGAATCTGGTACAAAACATCACTTGCAATTTCTGCCAGAAGCGGGGACACACCTACACGGAGTGTCTAAAACGAAAAAACACCCCCTTCTGCGCTAACTGTAGAAGTTACGGGCATGACATTCGCGACTGTCGAAACAACCAAACACAGTCTGCAAATCGTTTCACACGAGGATCGCCTAGCAATCCCCCACAGTCTGACCCAAGCAATATAAAAGAGCCCAGAGTGTTTAACATAAGACAAAAATGTGATTTTTGTGGGCGCCGTGGACACAAGATCGACGAATGTCGACAAAAGCAAAAATGGGAGGATAAAAAACAGGGAAACGACAAAGAGTCGACCCAAAACTCCCCGGCTCGACTATAAACCCTACCAGCAATAAAAAAGGGTCTTCTCAGCCGCCCGACTTCAGTGTGCCCACCGCCAGACTCCCTCTAGACATAAGTCTAAATGGTCAGGCCCAGCTAATAGTGGACACCGGCGCTGAGAGCAGTATAATTAAGAAAAAAGCTCTAAAATCTCGCGAGCTAATAAATCCCAACAAAAAACTAACGCTTCAAAGCCCCTTTGGCGCCGGAAAAACCTTAGGAAGTTGCCAAGGAAACTTCATGCTAAAAAGTAACTTACCTTGCAACTTTCAGGTGGTAAAAAACATCCCAGGTATTTCTGACGACGGCTTACTAGGAAATGATTTCCTAGCCAAAAATTGTAATGTTGAGGGACCCAACAAGGTTCTGCGATTTCCTCGCACGGAAACCAATCCAGAAGAGTTTGCTGTTCCATTAGAAACCGCATCGGACAACCCGTGTTCACAAAACACAGTCAACAAAGAGACACTGGTAGAAGATATTAAACCCGACGGGGATACACCTTCTACCCGAAGTGTTCTCAAAGCTTCTCAGTCAGAAGAAGTGGGCTGTGACTTACAAGAACGCGATAAGGGTGACTTGATTACCAAAGATCCGGCCTGTCAGACTGGACAGCATCAGGTGAATTTAAATAAACCTGTGTGCATCCCAGCAAGGTCTCAGATCGTAGTCAAAGTTCCGTTGCAGTTGCAGGAAGAAATGATCAGTCTGTCGAAGGAAATATACGACGGAGTCTTCTTAGTAAACAGCTTACTCTCAGCTGGGTTAAAGGCAGTCCCTATAGGAATCCTCAACACACGCAGTACACAAGTAGTTCTAAACAGCGTGAACCTAAATCTGGTTCCCATTAAAGACTACACTGTCGCCCCCATCAAACGAGAGCCAGACGAAAATATTACAACGGCCCATCCTTTGAATCCCATGAGTCGAAATGACGGCGATGGTGAGCATCAAAATATAATTAGATCTAAGATTAAGAGAATAGGGCATAAGAGCCCCAGTCAATTAAGCAGTCATAAGAAACTGCTCCAAGACGCTTGCGGGTACCTCATGAAAACCCCAACGTCAGGCGCTGGCCAGCATACAAAAGGTCTGTCGTTAGCAACTCCCGCAGATCCACCTGACCAGCGCCTCTCATATATAAAACAAGTAGGTTAAGAGGTAAAATAATTAATATAAAACCATTAAGTAAGTCTAGAACTAAGAGTAATAAAAACAGGGCAATAAGCGCCGATCAGAAGGCCACCCTACAACATATGCGATATCTGTTCCCAAACGATGTCGAACAAAAAGACACCAGTATTTATCCCCGCCTCACCAGACTAGAGCAAGAACTCAGTCTGGATAAAACTTTAAATTCTGAGGAAAAAGCCTCAATAACAAATTTCTGTTACGAATATGATGACATATTCTTTTTAAAAGGTGACAGGCTTACACATACCAATGCCATCACCCATGACATCCCTCTGGTACAAGACCAAGCACCTATTAACCAAAAGATGTACCGGTTACCAGAGACACAGCGAAATGTAATAAATGAGCAACTCAGAGAAATGCTGGACAACGACATTGTCCAGCCCAGCAAAAGCCCATGGAACTCACCACTGCCAGTCGTTCCCAAAAAAGCGGGACCACACGGTGAGAAAATGTGGCGCGTCGTCGTTGATTTCCGCAAGTTGAATGAAAAACGATTGGCGACGCCTTCCCTCTACCTCGGATTGAGGATATCCTCGATCAACTGGGCCATTCAAGATACTTCACCACCCTAGACCTAGCCAATGGCTATCATCAGGTACTCGTCGATCCGAAAGATCGAGCAAAAACGGCTTTTAGTACCAACTACGGGCATTATGAATTCAAACGTATGCCGTTCGGGCTCAAAGGAGCCCCGGCCACATTTCAGCGTTTAATGAATTTCATATTAGCTGGCCTACAAGGCCTAGAATGTTTCGTCTACTTAGATGACATCGTCATCTATGGGAAAAGTCTGGCAAACCACAACGAAAAGCTTCGAAAAGTCTTTGACAGGTTAAGAGAAAATAACCTGAAACTTCAACCTGAGAAATGTCAATTTCTCAGGCGCGAGGTAGTGTATTTAGGACACAAATGTTCTAACCAAGGAGCACTACCTGACCCTAGCAAAACGGCATGCGTCCAAACTTTCCCCATCCCTAAGACAGTAAGGCAAGTGCAATCCTTTTTGGGCCTTGCCAATTACTACAGAAAATTCATACCCGATTTTTCGAAAACAGTACGTCCACTAACAAACTTACTCCGAAAGGATGTAAAGTTTAAGTGGACTGAGAAATGCCAAGAGGAATTTCAAAGCATTAAGAACGCTTTAATTTCCCCTCCACTCTTAATATATCCCGATTTTTCAAAACCCTTTAACCTTACCACCGACGCCAGCAGCGAGGCTCTTGGAGCAGTTCTCTCTCAAGGAGAGGTAGGAAGTGACCAGCCAATTGCCTACGCCAGCCGTACCCTGAACAAAGCCGAACGTAACTATTCCACGATTGAGAAAGAGTTACTGGCTATAGTTTGGGCGACTAAAAATTTCAGGTGTTATCTGCAAGGCCGAGAGTTCACGGTCTATACAGATCACAAACCACTCAAGGGAGTCTTCAATGTTAAGGACCCCACATCCCGTCTGGTGAGATTTCACCATAAACTTTCCGAGTTCAATTATAAAATTGAATATAAGCCCGGAAAGTACAACACGAATGCCGACGCTTTAAGCCGCATTAAACGGGAAAATAACAAAGACAAGGAAACTACAACCTTCACGGTAGAAGCTATAGTCCACCACCAAATGGACTCGGACATAGAGGAGGAAAAACACTCATCGGACCTTAAGGAGTGTCTGCAATGCAATGCAGTAACAAGAGCCCCGACACGAAACAATCAGGAAAGTGGAACAAATCCAGACAGCCAGGCCAAACTAATAGAACAAGAAGAACAACCTAATCATCCAGAATAGACCGCAGACCATGACAGTCCACCTAGTACCAATCCACCAATTATAGACGAAACTCGTCCCCCTGAAGTAATCACAAGCCCAGAGGAGATTCAATTAATCTTAAAAGATTATCATGATTCTCTCTTTGGCGGCCATTAGGGAGTGATAAAAACCTATAAACGGATTCGAAGAAAGTACTGGTGGAGGCACATGCTTAGTGACATCAAAAGGCACATTAAGCGGTGTGCCAAATGTCAAACCATGAAGGCCTCACCACAGTATAAAATGCCGATGGTGATTACAGACATAGCGGAACAACCATTCGACAAAATCACGCGCTACCGTATTCCCAAAAGAATAGTCACCGATCAGGGAAGTAATTTCCTGAGTGACCTATTCAAAAAGGTATGCAAACTCCTCAGGATAAATAAGCTACAAACCTCAGCTTATCATCCCCAATCAAATGGAGCACTCGAACGTGCACATAGACCGTTGATTGAATATCTACGAACTATAGTGGACGAAAATCCCAGGTCATGGGATAGTTATCTGCGAACCGCTGCTTTCGTGTACAACAACAGTGTACACGAAGGGACAAAATTAACTCCCATGGACTGCCTCTACGGCTTTACAGCGGACGTTCCGTCCAACTTAAGGCGAGACCCCGAACCCGTGTATAACCACGAGAGCTACTACCATATTCTCAGGTATAAGCTTCAAAAGTCTTACGCCATGGCACGGAAAAACCTTCTGATGAGTAAACAACGCTCGAAAAATTACTATGACAAAGCTGTACGTTCCCTGACATTTCACAGAGGAGACAAGGTTCTACTCAAGAGCGAGAGTCGTAAACATAAGCTCTCCCAGATTTGGGTAGGACCCTACACGGTAACCGGTATCCCTAGTACTGTAAACACCACAATAAAAATTCGTAAACGAGAGGTCACGGTACATAACAACCGTCTAAAACCTTTCTACGAATAACATGGTGTCAATATAATTTAAGTAATTCAAAGACACATATATAATAGCATGTAAGCTACAAAGTCAAATAAAAACCCATTTTAATACCCTACCCTATCCTCTCCTAGATAACAATGCAGTCCATCATTTTCCACGGACTATTCCTGCCCATAATAGGAGCCCTCGCGGAGGAACCTTACTCTATAACGCCCCTAAATAATACGGGAGTACTATTTGAGGATCTTGGAAGCCTATCAGTTTACCACGACACTTGGAGCATCATCACTGAGTTAGATCTGGCCGAGTTGGAAAATCAGACGCGACTAGCAGAACGAGCGGAACACTACATACACCAATTGTGTGGAAATGGGTCTTCTATACAGGACCTTTGTACGCTACAGACAAAACATATACACGCCCTAATGGAAAATATCAATAGGCGTACCAGTGTTATTAGGGAAGCTGTGCCCAAATCGCGCAAGCCCCGATCCATCTTCGATGGAATTGGAAATGCGATGCATTATCTTTTCGGTACCATGGATAGTGGAAACGAACAAGAGGTGTACAGCCGACTAAGCGAATTAGAGGTAAATACTCAAACCTTAGCTGATCTGGAAAAACAACAGATCAGCGTAATAAAAACCACATTTGAACAAATTCAGAAACCCCTATCTTCCCTGTCTGAACGACAGCGTCAGATAACCAACCAGATTAACAATCTGAGGAACACAACAGACGAGTTGACAGCCCACCAAATAAGACAAGAAATTGTCTCTAGTCTGACACTACAAATGATAGAGTTGGAATTTAGACAACAAGCTCTACTGGACATAATAGTGTCCAGTAGAAATAATCAAATTCATCCACTTTTAATTTCCCCAAATCATTTGCTAGAGATTTATCACAAATCTCACTCCACTTGTCCCAATCTACAGGACTGTTTGTCAGTTCTGTATCAAACAGCAGATGTTAAGACACATTTGCTGCAGGACAAATTAGTTATCCGAGTCAAACTTCACATATTTAATATTCCCAAGATGAAAATCCAACAGATTAAATGTTTTCCCATACGGGTGGATACAAACCACTCATTAATACCTGATATCGAATTTTCCCATGTGGCAAGTCAAATACAGACCCAGGAATTTCTGCTGCTGAAGCCAGAAAACCTGAGATCTTTCAAAAAAATTTCAAAGGGAATTGATGAGGATACGTGGGTTGGTAAGCTAAATACACCACTCACCAAGGCTACAAAAACAGATGAATGTGTTATTAAACTTTTATTCAACCCACTGGGCGAACACCCACAGTGTAGCATCAGAGCTCAAATTCCCCCAAGAGATACAATAATTAAGCTCAATAGACCAAATTCGTGGCTGTACTCCTTAACCGAAACTACTATAGTACATATAACTTGTACACAACAGTTACTCACTCATCGTCTCGCAGGACAAGGAATCATGACAATCAACGAACCATGTTCCTTGCAAATAGGGTCTTACACTCTGTATTACGAAGCAGAAAATCTACATCCGCTAAAAGTTTTCCAACCAACCTACTTCCCAGGCACAAACGAAACGCAAGGGGAATTGGCAGAATATATGTCCAAGATATCCGCTCCTAAAAACCTTGATAAACAACCAACGTTACTCCTCGGAGATGATACAAACCAACGTATCCACCTAGATACAAAATCTCTAGACGAAATCCGTACCAAAGTGAACAGCATCCACTTTGGACCAAAGGCCAAGATTCCTCATATACTCTCTATTACATCCCTATCAATGACAGGACTCTTGTTGCTACTTATATCAGTGGTGGCATTAGCAAAATATATCGTCACGGCATTCATGGCATGGATTGCTAAACGCAGACAACAGCCTACAGCTGAAAACGTTCCCATGGAACCGGTTTACGCAACACCCCAAGAAAAGTTAAAACGGGCTCAAAGTCTCCCTTTCACTACACTGGTCTTAGATATAAGCTGAAATAATTTATAGCAAATAAGAAATAAAGCAACCAGATAAAATTAATATTATATAAGAATAAACTTTATTTAGTAGTACCTACGAACCCAAAATTAATAAACGTAAGTAGTACTTAGTAAAGCAGAATTAATAAATTAAATAAGCTAAAAAAATAAGGTAATAAATAGAAGAAAGAAAGGCATAAGATAATAGAATTAAAAACCAAAAACATAACCGAAGATTATTTACACAAGAATAATAATAATAAAAGTAATAAGTAAATAATATTTAGTAACATTAAGTATTACATAGAAAAAATTAGCTAACTAGTAAGATATAGACATAAATACATACAATTAGACTCAATAGAAATGTAATGTACTAAGGTTATAAATAGGAGATAGCAACTTACATTAGTAGAAAAATAGAATAAGAAGTTAACAAATAAGACACTAACTAGGATAGCAAAATCAAACTAATACGGCTAACAAACATTAAGAATAAATACCAAAATAAACAGTACTTTCTTAAAAACGCCCAGTATAGAGTAGCAAGGAAATATAACTCCCTAGAATTCCATACATAACCTAGAATAAATAAATAACGTAGGATACTTAAACAACGTAGAAATAATCAGGCAACGTAGAGTAAGTAAATATTTAGACTCCAGTATAAGATAAGTCTAACAACAAATTATAATCCTCCATCACAGAAACCGACAGACGAGAAAACACAACTCCCTGCCCAGAGCCCCTTGAACCATTTTCGCCAACCCAAATATTAGCAAAACCTGGAAAACAACCAAAACAACAAAAAATAAATAAATAGAGTACATAAAACTTTATTAGAGTAAAAAAAAAATATACAAATATTATATTAATAGCCGAAAATTAACACAATTTAAAATCACCAAAAATTTAGAAGAAAAAAAAACAAATGCTCTTAAAACTAGAATTCAAAATTTAGCGGAGACTCTTGGGAAATGTCCCGGACCATCCACGAACCTGAAAAGAAAAAAAAATTTTTTGTTTTAGAATCTCATCTGGAAATAACTTACATGAAGTATCCTTCATACATTTAGGGCTGGTCAACTCCTAGGCCGGTCCGCACTAGGCATCCCAGTCTTCCTGGGCATGACTAGGTCCCTCTCCAGGCAGATCCCAGTTCTCCTGGGCGGGAACGGACGAAACATCCCAGGTCTCCTCAGAGGCGAGACTCGGTGCTGCACCCGGGAGATCCAATTCGGATCCGGAAGAACCGACCCAGGTCGTCACATCGTGCACCAAGTAGTTGGGGTGCATCCTGCAATGAGGGCAGGCACACCATCCGACCTCTCCGGATAGCACCAAAGTCGCTCCTAGAAGAAGATTTGTGAAATTAACAAGAAAATTAATTATTGGAATCTAAAAACTCTCCCATAGCTACCCAGGAACTCCCACCATGGGGCCACAGGCATAGCTCCACCCGATGAAAAGTGTCCGCCTCGGCCGGAGCACCCCAGATGCACACGTCTGGACGACCATCCCGCCGCAGCAGCAGACGGGTGAGCCCACGCCACCGGGGGCCACGCTCTGCACGAAAATGGCCAGTACCCTCATGCAATTGGGTACGGGGCTGGTATACGGCGCACGTGGAGAGATTACCTCGCAGAATTCCATTGCTAACAAAACTGTGAAAATAATCTCAGAAACCGCCCCATATAAAGGGCAAAACCCCTAACGTTAACAAAAATTATCTGTGTAAGCCACTTATCTTGGTGAATTCCACGCCATTTCGGCAGCAAAAATATTTTTTTATTTCTTATTTACCCATCTCCTTTCAGAACACACAATCTTAGTTTTTCTTAATCAAACGACACGAATTGCAATTTGTGCATTATGTATGTAGACAGCTACTGTACACAAACCTCACAAATTTTTTTTTCTCTCTTTTCCAAGCCGGTACAAGATGCATTCCAATATCTCATACCAACTCTACGTGCACCAGGAATTTTTTTTTATTTATTTTTAAGGCAGATATCAAATTCATCTCAACTTATAAACTTATAAACACCCCATACAGAATCTACACCCACACAGTTTTTTCGAGAATTATTCCTCTTCAAAGAATAATTCTCTTTTTCACGGGGGGAAGGAATGTTATATATAAAAACATAGGTACATATAGGTACCATATGTACATATATGTATAAATATGTAGACATATAAAACCTTAGGACCTAATAGGTAAATTTTTCCAAAAAATAATTAGTAAGCCCTATATATCTGAAAAACCTAGAGTTGGGCATTTAAAAAAGAAAATCATAAATCATAAATTCCAATAAACTAATCATGCACAAAACATAATTAGTTTATCTCCCAAAAAGGGTGAAGAAAATTGCATCAGCATTGCATCAGCAATTTTCTTCACATTCCACACAACTCATAAAATTTTTCCCATAAAACGACTTGGGAAAAACAAAAGTTTCACCTTACACCCCAAGTCGTTTTACTTAAAAATTTCCATGACAAATTTTGCCTTCAGCAAAACTTGTCATTTCAACAATTTAACTAAAAAACAAATCAAAAGGCAAATCGTACCTTCAGTACGATTTGCAGCGAAAAATACAATATGTATGTACATACGTACATACAGATTATTAAAAAGCTTTTACGATAAGAAACGCGCGCCGCATAAATGCATTGTATGTATATGCGCGTCGCGATTTCAAACGGTGGCTGATGTTTTAAAAAGTGTAAGATTACATTTTTGAAGCCACCGTTCAACGCGAATAATTCTGGACATGTTTGAACAAGTCCAGAATTAAAAAGTAAAATTTTCTCAGGATAAGAAAATGCAACTTAGCATTTTCTATCCTGAGCAATGGCTCTTGATCACGATGAATTTGATCAAGAGTTGAGTTGATTTTTGTACTTGGTAACGGGCGGTCTCGGTTCTTTGTTGAAGAAAAGTTTTAGTTAAACAATAGCCTTGTCAAATAAGAATTTCGTCATAAGGAAGTATATAAAAAGAACAATTTGGTTACAGAACAGTGTTGGTAAAAAGAAAAGATGTGTTGAAGAGAAGTTTGTTAAACAAAAGTTGTTTTGAAGAGAAGTTTGTTATAGAAAAGTTATGTAAAAGAGAAGTTTGTTAAAGAAAGGTCGTTTAATAAAGTAAAAGAGAAGTTTGTTAAAGAAAGGTCATTTAATAAAGTAAAAGTTGTAGCAGAGAAAGTGTGTCATAAAAAAAAACCCCTCCCGGATTACATAAGAAGCAAATAAAGGTGAGATGTACACAGAGTGACAGTGGTTACTCCTTAAATTTATATAAATATATAACAGGGGTTGTCCAAACTACGTCATGTTTGGTACCAAATTAAAGAGGGAGTAGAGGGTAATCGGGTGGTGTAGTTTGTATTTGATCATTTTAACGTGATAGCTGAATTTTGACCGCCGAAAACGATTTTTTACCCTAGGGTCATATACACCCAGTTCCTATATTTTGCATATATTTCTTCCGTTCTTTGTTTTACATCCATAGTACCTACTCCGTTGTGAACATTTTTGTCATGGGCAGTAAATTTCCACAACTTACTTCTTCGCAATGATGAGTTGAAAATATGGCAATTTTTGTACCAAAAACGGCCATTTTTTCACTTTCGACTGATACACTTCTTTTATAGTTTTCTCCAAAACCGTATATCGGATTCAAAAATTTATTACATATTTAATTAGGGGACAAAATATAGATGCGATTTCATGGTACATACAAGCTTTACCGTGTATAATTAAAACTTTTACAGCATCTCTTCTGTACTGGGGCCGGATTCTGTAGCACGGAGAATTTGGGAATTTGTTAGATGAGAATTTCGCTTTCTTAGAATTCTTAATTCCCTAATTCTCCATTCCCAATTCACTAACATGGTTGGAGAATTAGGGAAAACGAAAGAATTGTGAAAAAGTGCGAATCGCCTGGGACGATTAAGGGTATCACTTTTTGTTGTAGAGGGTTAGATTTTTTTTCATATGTGAGGTACATCTGCCTATTACCTTCCACTGTCGAAATAAATTTAAATTTCTTTTTTGTTGGGGTAGTTTTTGAGGGATGTAGGAGGGTAGGCTTTCTTGAGTTTTTCCAGGATAACGAGAGAATGGAGAGAAGAAGGAGAATGTATGTGGTATCAAAAAAAATGGGAGCTCAGGGAAAACAAGATAGGTTTAGGAAATGTGGTAGGGAGAGTGCGGGGTAGAAATGGGGGCTGATTAACGGAAATTTAAAAAAAAATAAAGACAATATCAGGAGCTGTAATAATTCGCTGTGGTAAGCTCGGGATCTGTAAGCCCAATAAAAAAAAAATAAGAATTCACTTTGGTAATTAGGTATGCATGGGTATTATAGGCTATATTTTATTTCGATTAACGGTAATTTGCAGATTTGAGCGACCTCGGCGGTAAGTTTTGCTATCGCAATATTCACGGGCGCCTAACTCTATGTGGGAGTGCTGTAGAGTATTGGAATTTTTTTTGATAGATTAAGGGTTTAAAGTACAAAAATATAGGTGAACAATTTTGGTGGCAGGGTGTTTTGGTGGTTGGGGGTCGTACCACCCCTCATAGGGGGTTGTCCAAACAACGTCATGTTTGGTACCAAATTAAAGAGGGAGTAGAGGCTAATCGGGTGGTGTAATTTGTATTTGATCATTTTAACGTGATAGCTGAATTTTGACCGCCGAAAAACGATTTTTTTACACTAGGGTCATATACACCCAGTTCCTATATTTTGCATATATTTCTTCCCTTCTTTGTTTTACATCAATTAGTACTCCGTTGTGAACATTTTTGTCATGGGAAGTAAATTTCCACAACTTACTAGTTCTTCGCAATGATGAGTTGAAAATATGTCAATTTTTGTACCAAAAACGGCCATTTTTTCACCTTAAAATGGACTGATACACTTCTTTTAAAGTTATCTCCAAAACCGTTAATCGGATTCAAAAATTAATTACATATTTAATTAGGGGAGAAAATTTAGATGCGATTTCATCCTACACACAAGCTTTACCGTGTATAATTAAAAATTTTACAGCATCTCTTCTGTAGTGGAAGACGACCAAATTTATCATTTTCGCGTGATTTATAATTTTTAGCGGGTACCTTGAGAGACAAAATCCATGTTCCTCTGTAAGTATTGCATGGATTTCCATAATTATTTTTTTTAAATATAGCCAGGATATGCAGTGAATACATTACTCAATTTGAAATTCCTAGATACCTAGATACCTTCATAAAACGCAACAAAAGCAGAAAATACAATTTTTCCACTTACTTTTCCACAAGCAAGACAACGGAAAATTAACAAGTGGAATGGAGAATTCGGGAATTCTCTACTTACTTTTCGACTTACTATTCCACAAGCAAACACCGGAGAATTAACAAGTGGAATGGAGAATATGGGAATTCCGTACTTACTTCTCAAATCCTCTCAGTTGAGAATTTTTCGTCTTAACTTTTCCACAAGCAAACACGGGAGAACTTGAGAAGGGAAGGCAAGACGAAAAATTCGCGAATTCTGTTCTGTACTCACTTCTCAAATCCTCTCAGTTGAGAATTTTTCGTCTTACTTTTCCACAAGCAAACACCGGAGAATTTGAGAAGTGAAAGTAAGACGAAAAATTCTCAACTGAGAGGATTTGAGAAGTGAGTACGGAATTCCCGAATTCTCCATTCCACTTGTTAATATGCATAACACAAAAATATTTATTGAAAATTGGGAAGAAATAGGGCCACCAATGCTGAAAATCATTAACCAATCGTTGGAAGAACGGGTATTTCCAAATGCATGGAAAGAGTCGATAGTAATACCCGCAGAAAAAGTAAAAAATGCATTAAAGGCTGAAGAATTTCGACCAATAAATATGGTGACAATACATGAAAAAATTTTAGAGAAAGTGGTTCATATACAAATTGAAGATTTCTTTGACAAGAACATACTATTCGCGGAACAACAGTCCGGCCTTCGCAAAGGTCATTCCTGTGAGATAGCATTGAATTGGGTGTTAATCCAATGGAAGGAAGAACTGGAAAATAAAAATAAAATGCTGGCTGTATTTCTCGATTTTCAAAGAGCATTTGAAACTGTTGACAATAGAATATTAACGGATAAGTTATATAGAAATGGTGTAAAAAATAAAGAGTATGAATGGTTCAACTCATATTTATCTCAAAGATACCTAAGAACTCGAGTATGTGAGGCTATTTCAGACAGTCTAGAATTAAGGATTGGGTTCCCCCAAGGGTCTATACTGGGAACTTTTCTCTTCTTAGTTTATATACATGACATAGTGACGGTTATGAAGCACTCTAAAATTGTACTGTTTTCGGATGATACATTGGTTTATATAGAGTGTAAGGAACTGAATGCGGAAATTAAACTATTAGAGCGATCCATCCGCCTTGGACACGTGGCTAAAAATGAATAAACTTAAACTAAATGTGAAGAAGTCAAAATGTATGGCAATTAATGGTGAATTTTGTGGTAAAATTAGAATGGGTAGTGATGAAATCGAGCAAGTCAATGAAATTAAATATTTAGGAATAGTTATAAAAAACAAGATAAAAGTGTTCGGGTTCGCTAGTTTTAAATAAAAGACCCGGCGTAAAAAAGGCACATGTAAATTCATTTATTAGCCGAAACGCTCTGCTGAAAGTATAATGGGTGACTAATAACTAGAATACAGATGAAAAGAATTCAGATTAGGATTAAACTACTAATACATTTATGTTCACTAATGCATTTAAGTTTATTCGATACAAATAGCTCATTATATGTTAATAATTCAAATTAATGCGTGTGAGTGATCTTTATTTTTAACATCCTCCACCCGCGCGGTTAGACAGCTCAAGAGGATATAGCAGTTGTACAGGTCTTCTGGTGGTTTTCCCGTTGGCATATTGTATCTCACATGATCTGACCCTTCCATCTCTACCAGAATATGTAGTCTTCATAATCGCCAATTTCCAATGGATTCTCGGTGAAGCAGCATCGTAGACTAATACAACGTCTTCTTCCCTTATTTCCATAGAAGCTTGGCCCTTATTGTGATGGAAAGATCGCAAAAGCTGGACATATTCGGTTTTCCATCGCTTCCATATCATCGCTGTTAACTACATCCGCTGGGTCCATTTTCTGCGGATTTCATTTGAAGTTGCCTCTTCCTTAGAAGCAGTATGTAATACCGAGGGATGACCTCCTAACAAAAACTGTGCAGGCGTCAATGGTGAAATGTCTAAAGGGTCACTACTGACATACGTTAACGGACGTGCGTTGATTATGCCTTCAGCTTCAATGATTAAGGTGTGTAGCTGGTTGAAGTCTAGAGTCGCCTTCCCGATGACAACTTTCAGCATGTTTTTAACGGTGCGGATAACCCTTTCCCAAAATCCACCCCACCAAGGAGCTCGCTCTGCAATAAAATGCCAATTTATTCGGTTGTAGGCCGGAAATCCTTGTAATGCCTCGTTATCGAAAAGTTGTCCACCGATATTCAGCTCCAAAGCGGCCCTACGAAATGTCTGAGCATTATCAGAGTATATGGCCGCAGGAGCTCCTCGTCGTGCTATAAATCGTCTCAAGGCCATTATGCAATTTTCAGTAGACAAATTTTTTCACCAGCTCAAGGTGAACAGCTCTCAACGAAGCACAGGTGCAAATCATTATATAAGTTTTCCTGGACGTATTTTCATGTCCAATATCGTGTATGTACAAGGGACCAGCAAAATCGATTTCGACGTTGTCAAAAGGCCTTGATATTGATAGTCTCTCTCGTGGTAACGGAGCGAACGGCTGGATTATTGGCTATCCCCAGAATTTTCGAGATAAATAACAACTCTTGATGATCCTTTTAACTAGATGCCGCCCCTTGATAATCCAAAATCTCTTCCTTAAATGTGTTATTATGATGTTGACACCCCCATGCATTGTTTTCTCATGATATTCGTTGATGATAAGAGCACAGAGATGTGAGGTTGATGGCAGAATTACTGGATGCTTGACATCACTAGATTTCTCGAGATATTAGCTGCGTTTTTTTTTATCTCCGTGATCTGATCCGGATCAAAGGAGATTATCGATTGACGTCGGTGTCAAAACGGTTATAAATTTACATGGTTTTCTAAATTCATAACAAATCATCACATTGCCATGCTTTTGTTGGGTAAAAACTTCAAAATTTGAACCAAATTTTACTCAAGTTCTATTTTGACGTTTTGTGAAGATTGAAATCATGGGAATTTGATAATTTCCCTCATATGTAAAATCATAGCTACCTACAGACATTTTTTAGAACCAAAACAACTTGAAATTTCCAATGAACCGGATCAATATAAAAAAACGCAGCTATTGAAGTCGGCCTCCCAATCGCAATACACCTTCATCATCCAAAAAAGGTGTTGATGACCTCGAAATAGGCTTTCCTTGCTTCAATAAAAAAATTTCTTCAGGAAACATATTTGATTGAAGATACCTGATCCAGTATTACTCAGCTATACGTAGGTTCTCCGCAGTAAGATTTTTTGAAGACGGCTTCTCGTCCCCCTTGAGATTCCGGACAAACCTTTGAACGTACCCTGTTATCCGTAGTAATCGTCGCCAAGTACTAACATCTGCATAGTTCAGTAATGCTTCTTCTGGCTGTAGGGTAGTCATTTCCGTTACAATAAATAAGTTGATCAACGCAGGAATATTCTCTGAACTTCGTTTTGAATCGATCCAGGCCTCCGATATATCTTTTAGCTATTCAGGTCCGTGCAGCCACATATTTGATGCAAGTAGACTGCGTCCCGTAATTCCTCGTGTAAGCAGATCTGCTGGGTTTTCCATTCCACTGCAATGTCTCCATGCAGATATTTCGGTCAGCTGCTGAATTTCCATAACTCGATTGTATATAAAGGGCTTCCATTTGTCGATTCCTCCTCGTATCCAGTATCTTAGAGTCAGACCAGAACCAACATTTCGCAATTTTAACTCTAAGAAACTTTTGAAGATAGGAGCCCAAGCGCGCCGCTAATATTGCCGCTGTTAACTCCAGTTTAGGAAGCGTCAACTCATTTGAGCCATCCTGTTTTACAGGAGCAACCCTACTTTTTGCACACAGGAACTCCACTCTCACTTGGTTTAAACTGCCTTTACTCCAAACATAGGCGACAGTTCCATACGCTTGCAGGCTAGCATCAACAAAAATATGGAGATGAGTAGTGATCGAGGAACTCACATCAAGGACTGATCTCGGAATAGCCACATTTTTCAAGTCCTTTTATTGCTTCACACAGTCACACCATTTCTAATTTCTTTTTCCAAATCTTCTGAAATAAAATTCTCCACCTTATGACTGTAGGACTAAGCATACCCAATGGATCGAAAACTCTCGCAATCACCTGAAGAACATTACGCTTTGACCCACTCTCCACACAGGAGTTCAAAAAATCTTCAACAGCTTCTAGAGAAATAGTCAGCTCGTCGCTAGTGGTGAACCATTGAAGTCCCAAAACCTTTTGTAGTTTTGGAAAATTACTAGATTGGAATACTCCTCGGATTCCTTCGCTATTGCTGTTCCACTTCCGATTAGTCATAATACTTGTGGCTTCCCTGAAAATTCGTTGACCTTCAATTTCGCTATCTATACCCATTACTAGGTCATCCATGTAGACTGAATCCTTTAGCAAGGAACACGTTGAGGGAAAATTCTTACTTTCGGTATTAATATGGACCCTGATTGTTGCTGCTAGCAAGAAGGGACTGCATGTAACTCCGAACGTTACTTTAGTCTTGGACTTCGGGCAGATTACATCCGGATTTTATCTCATCAGCAAACCAGAAAAAACGATGTGAATCGCGATCCTCCTCGTTCAGATCTATTTGGAGAAAAGCTTTTTCAATGTCAGCTACTATTCCATACTTTCCAATTCTAAAATTTATCATTATTTTTCGAACATCTGCCAGCAGATTAGATCCCGTATTGAGGTGGTCATTCAAAGAGGAAGCATGTTTCGCATGAGCTGAAGCATCAAAAACTATGCGAGCCTTCGTTGTAGCGCTTTCTTGTCGATATACGGCTCTATGAGGAAGATAATAAACTCTTTTTGCACATCCTTCCTCTTCCTTCTCAGAAACTGATTCTGCAAAACCGCAAGACATTAGTTCACGCATAGCTTTATCATAATCTAAAATCTTATTCGGGTCACTCGATAGCTTTCTAATCAATGACCGCAATCTGAATAACGCTCCTTCTCGATTACTGTCAATATGCACATGACGATCCTTCCAAGGTAAGCTGGCTACGTATTTATGCTCACGCTTTGCTATACATTGCCGAATTAAATCATCTGTAAAGGCTTTATGTTCCCTTTCTTCCGCTTGAATGCGAATAGCATCAAGAGACCACAGTTCTGATAAGTCCATCTCAGTAACCCCGAAAGCATTGAGAAAATTAACATATGAGGCAAAACAATGATTAATATTGGAACTATTCGTACTCACGGTATGAGGTCCTTGCAATGTCCAGCCAAAGATGGTTTGAACAGCTCGTAAATGCTTCGTTAAGGTTTTTGCTTTCCAGTGACCACCGTCCAGTAGAAATCCCCACCAATGGGTATGCTTAACCCGCTTTCCCGTTCAATATTTACGGACTGTACATCAGCAAGTTGCAATCCTTCGAATGCCGAACACGTTTCATCCGGTGCTTTAAGAACATCCACGCAGATTTCAGGTACAACCAATGCGTCCAACTCGAAGTTTTCGCTATTAAATTGACTTCTTAACAGCAATTTTACCTTTCTTAATTTCCAACACGGTGATAGCTCTCTACCACCAAATGGCACCACAGCAACTATCATATATCCAATCGTCAACAAATCAAGTTTATTCGCCACACATTCACGAATATAAGTGTGTTGGCTGCCTCCATCTATAATCACACGTACAAGTAAATCACTTTTATGAGTCGAAGCTACAGCAACACAACAAGCAGTTTTCAAGAAAATATAATTAGATTGCATCTCACGGTCATGGGCACACAAATTCAACACATGTGGAGCTTTTTCTTTACTAGACGCCAGCTTGTGTATACGAGTGTCAGAGGTTTGTAGGTATGAACTTTGTCCACCAACACTAGTCTTGAAACTCGGATCGCATAGCGTCGTAATATGTTTGCCGCTGCACTTTTTACATGTAATCCACCTATTGCGACATTTCCCTGATGTACGTCCACGTCGAGTACACTTGTAACAGCGCCCTCGTTTGAGTAAATCTTTCTTCTGTATAAGTGTGAGAGCGCTATCTCACTCCGTTGCATAGTGTTTAGAAGATTTGCAAAACAAACACGGCTCACTAGCACTAGCCGCCATGAGCCCAGCTGCGGTTGCGTGCCCCTTCTCGAATTTGCTGATATCTGCCTACTCTTTTCTGTCAACGCCCGTTCCAACGATTCGACTTCTCGTTTGATAAACCGTAGCTAACCTTGCACTTGCTTATCTTCAACTTCTGCTATTGTAGAGGAAGCACTGCTGGCTGAATTCGCTCCATCTTCTTTATCTCTGTCGCTCCTACGATGATAGTCCACTCTTAATTCGCTGGGTAAGCAACGCAGCAATATGGATTTCAACATTACTTCGTAGTGGTTGGCAGGGACTTTCAACGCGGTGAGAGATTTGCTGCTTGATACTACAGAATTATAAAGATGACGAAGCCCCGAAACATCATCTCTGGACTTAACTGGATTAAGCGACAGTAATTGTTGAATATTGCCATCGATGAGCCTCTCCGTATCTCCGTACTGCCCTTGCAATAATGCTATAGCACCATCGTAACAAGCTTCGGTAGCAGTAAAACCTGAAATCGTTTTCTGAGCTTCACCCACTAACACAGTCTCCAAATAACTAAATTTTTCAGCGCCGGTCAAAGTGTTGTTTTCATGAACCGTTGATCGAGACTGATCAATTATGCCCCTGAAAACAAAAAAAAACAAACCGATTAAATTTAAAAAAAAAACAAATTGAATTGATAGCATACTCACCTGGGTACTTGGGACCTCTTCAGGTACAATGAACTATTGAAATTATATCTGAAATAAAAGGAATTATAATTTAATGAAGTTCACCTTAAATAAAACATAGATATATACAAAACATTGAATTAGAAAACCACACACCACATGAAATTCGTTTAAGTTTCCATGCAAACAATTTTCATGGCAAACCAACAACAACAACACAGGCGAATCAGATCAGTGATTTGCGAAGAAATTTGTTGTTTTCGCACAATTAAAACAATTACAATACAACCCAATACAACCAGGGTAGCCAAAGAACATAATGACAACACCTCTGGTTCATAATTACAGCCATTACAGGTGAAATTAATGAATAACATTCACCTCTGACAGCTCTTGAACATTTTTAGAAATTATGTTAATATTCACAATTTGCACATATTAACACACACAAATTGCTCACAGAACACAATTACATTTTAAGAAACAAACTTACCTGGTAATTAAAGACAGAAACGCAATAAAATGAATTAAAACACACACCGGCGGCACTCGCAACTCACAATCCGCGAACTGTCAAACTTTATATTTTCCCGACATTTGACACATCATGTCGGGGTACTTTTTCGCGAGAAATTCAACGGCGTTGCCAGAAACCAGGTAAATCGCGTAAGTAAAAAGATATTCGCGATTTAAAGATTGTAATTTCCCATAATGAGAGGAAAAGAGATGGAATGTTAGAAGGAGACAAATGGAAATTTAAATTCTATAAGAGAGTTTCTATAAAATTATGCTGTGGAATGCATTAGGCGCCATGTTATGGCAAATATAGAAAAATTAAAAATTAAATGAAAAATTTCATTAAAAAATTCAAGATAAAGATGCTGGATAATGAGAAACATTCTATTGATCAAATGGAAAATAATCGTATCTAAATTTTAATGAAATGTAGTGAGAAATTGCTATTATGGATATATTTTTTGATAAAAAATGGTAGCCGACTGTCTATAAAAAGGGCTAGAAACAAGGCATCGCTCTCTCATTTTCAAACTGTGTCTTGGATTGATTGATGAGATGATTTCATTCAACAACCAAGGTAGCAACACCTAATGTGATTAATTGACAAGTGAAAATAAAATCAGTGAAAAGAGAGGAAATTCTTTTTTGCCGACGGCATTCCATGCACATGTGCGTGGACGTGAAACGCGTGTGTGAGCAAGTGTGTAGTGCTTTGTGACATTTGCATGTGTATTGTTATAATATATGTGCAACACAAAGACACTCCTAAAAAACACTAAAAAGTGAAGTGAAAAATAAAAATAAAAACAAAACAGTGTGGTGGTAAAGACACCTTTATAGTGCTGTGTATTAATAAACAGTGAAAGAGACACTAATATTGCCATGGCCAATGAAGACCAAATTTTCAGCGCCGTCAAGGAAAATGTGCGTGAAGTTTTTACCAATGGAAACATCAGCAACATTCCTGACGACATTATCGAGTCCCTTGCTAGAAGGATGCTACATGGAAAGAACCCAGGATCATCAGTGAGCAGCATTAACGCGACAGAATCGGAAAATATGTCTGAGGACGAACCAGAGACAGAAAGTGAGGAAAGTGAGTACCAAAATGTGAAAGGAAAAAGGAGACAGCGCAATAACCCATCAATCACGCAGGATAATGTGAAGAAAACCAAGCCAGCTACTGACCCGAGGATGTCCAGCAACTAATACCAGACACTGGACACAGAAAACAGGTTCATAATCCCAGCAAAGGAAAAGTCAACGAATGAAAAATCGTCGAGACTAGAGCCGAAGCCAAGCAGACCTCCACCAATAATAGCGCATGGCTTAAATTATAAAGTGTTCAATAATGCGCTAAGCTTACTGCAAGCCAGATCCAAATTCTTCTTAAAGTTGGGTGGTGGAAATAAGTGCACGTTTAAACCCTTCACAGAAGAAGACAGGAAGGCATTATTGAAGCTGTTAAGTGAAGTCAAGGTGGAATCCTACACCTTCACCCCGAAGGAAGAAAGGAAGACAACTTTAGTGCTAAAAGGAGTTCAGCATACATTCAACGAAGAGGACGTGAAAATTGCTTTGGAAGAAAAGCTGCAAGGATTTAAAATCAAGAGCGGAGCAGAGTTCGCAACTACGCGTAGCAAAGCAGCAGGAAAGCACATCGATGCCTTCATCGTAACCTTCGACGCGAAATACGACGTCAACGAGATCATTAAAGTGGACCGACTTCTCGACCAGATAGTCTACTGGGAGAAGCACATTATGAAGGGAGTAGCCCAGTGTAAGAGGTGCCAACGCTTTGGGCATGTAGCCAGCAACTGTGCGCAGATGTACCGATGCGTCAAATGCAACAAAAACATGGACCAGGAGAGTGCTCCAGAAACAAGTACGGCATGCAGACAAAGCCGTATTGTGTCAACTGCGAAAAGGAGGGACATCCAGCTAACTATCGTGGATGCCCAAAGTACAAGGAAGTCAACACCATCAAGAACCAACGAAGGGAACAGCAGAAGGAGCTCTTTACCAGGGAAGCAGTAAGAAATTACGTGAAGCCAGGTATGTCGTTCTCCCAAATTGTCAGTAACAAACAATATAATAATCCCAATACTAACAAGCCCCAACAACCCACTATAATACCAAAACCTGCCCCAAGAGCAACTCAAGTCCCTAAGGCAGCTCAAGCCCCAAGGTCATCACAGAAGGAGGCAGATAACTTCTGCACTCAAGAAGCCAAAGCCCTTTTCGGGTGTGATCTTTTCACCCTTATGGGTAAAATTAATAATTTTATTCCCCAATATAGAAAACTTTCTTCCCTTGGAGAACGTCAAAGTGCTTTTCTTCAATTTGCCTTTAGCCTATGTCTAGGGAAATAAGCAAATTGAAGATAATTGCATTAAACTGCAACTCACTTGTAAGGCATAATAAAAGAATAGCCTTAAATTCGTTCCTTGCGGAACAAAAACCCAACTTTGTTCTTCTTTCAGAGACACATCTCAGTCCTCGCCACAAACTAGTTTTAGAGAAATTCTCCACCACCCGTTCAGATAAGACTGATTCTTCACTTGGCACGGCCATCCTAATTCGCGATGGGCTTAAATGTGAACAAATTAAGCTCAGACCGCTATGCAACATGGAATGCACAGCAGTTAAGGTCTTTCTTACCTCCCAACAAACACTTCTCCTCATTTCCCTTTATAGCAGATGTGTTGCTCGAACAGCGCAGATTAAAAGGAACCTTAGCTACCTGAATATTATCTCCAAAGATTACACCTATACGATTATTGGAGGAGATTTCAACGCCAGGCATCCAATGTGGAATGACCCGCTAGAAAGTGGCTCTGGCAAGACAATTGCAAATTGGCTCAATCGAAATCAAGATAGCCATGATTTCATTGTAGCTGCGCCAACCACCCCAACCTTCCCCCGATCAGGTTCCTACATAGACTTTTACCTTGTTTCTTCAAGTTTGATTAATCTTCTTCCCCAAATTAATAACTTCAACTGCGTTACACATCATGCTTCGTCAGATCATCTAGCAATAGAATTGACCATCAGACCTAATTCGCCGGTAAATATACTGACGATGGCACTACCCACCTCCACGACTTTGGTAGACGTGAACTGGAATGATTTCCAAGACAGGTTGACCACCCTGTATGAAGACAACCTCCCCCCCCCCCCCCCCAAACAGTAGAAACCTAACAAACTCAGAAATAGACTCCCAAATAGATTTTTTTACTAATTGCCTACAGAGCAATATAAACCACTTTTCAAAGACTACTAGCACCAAAAACTATTTTTATAAAAACCTTCCGGCAAATCTTCAAAGTCAAACCGCATTTATCACAGAACACTAAACTCTCAAAATGCGGCCTACCAGTCTATTCTCTCCCAAGTCAAATTATTATCGATTATCATCGATGAACAAACTAAATTGTTCTGCGATGAACAGTTTAGGAAAAGACTTGAAAAAATCAAACCAGGCCCACAGACTTTTGAAAATATCAACAAAGTCTGTTCCAGGAAGCCAAAACTCCCGAAAGTCATAAAGAACAGCCAAGAAACGCTAGTTCTCCCACAGGAAAAATGTGATGCATTTGCATCATATTTTCAAGACACTTTTAAGGATAACTCAATCCTTAGCACTCCAGCCTTCTCCTTGGAAGTAAACAGCAGTGTTAATACTTTTCTGAACGCAAATGGCTCTATACCACAAATCTTCTTCTGCGTGGATAACCCAGCAATCTATCCTGAGGAGCAAAATATCTTCACCAACCCTCTGCACCTTTTCGTCTTAACCAAGACAATAAACTCAAAAAAGTCGAGTGGCCCCGACAAAATTTCAAATGCAATTATTAAAAAACTTCAACCAAAAGCTCTCGACTTTCTATCAACAGTGTTCAATAATTGCATCAATAATTGCTACTTCCCAGAAAAATGGAAAATTTCACGCATTTTCCCAATCCCCAAAAAGACTTCATCAAAAGACATCAGGGAGTTCAGGCCCATCTCCTTAATTTCAAACTTAGGAAAGCTTTTTGAGAAAGTCATCAAGCAACAGGTTATAAACACCTGCGAAGAAAAAAATATACACCAAGACTCCCAATTTGGTTTCAAACCACAGCACTCCACCTTCCATCCACTAAAGAAGTTTCACACGGATGCAATGAGAGCCTTAAATAGGAAAGAATGTATCGTAGGCTGCTTCCTTGACGTCGAAAATGCATTCTACTCAGTATGGACAGCAGGGCTTGTTTTCAAATTAAATCAGTTCGGTTTCCCCCCACACCTCAATTTGTTAATCCACAGCTTCTTAACTTCTAGGAAATTCTATGTGGAACTCGATGAACATAAATCACCACTTAAGGCAATAGAAGCTGGTGTTCCCCAAGGCTCCATTTTAGGCCCAATCCTCTTCAATCTCTACACTTCCGACCAACCTCCAAACGAAAACGGGACAACACTCTTATACGCTGATGACTCCCTCACGTATGCCCAATCTCGCTGCCCAAATTTGGCCATAAATAAAGTCAACCTGCACCTTAAAAAATTAGACTCCTACCACAGAAAGTGGGGGATCAAAATAAATGTACAAAAATCTGAACTGATTTGCATCCGGAAACCTGGCATTGGGCGAAACCGCCAAGCTGCAAAATCTAAGACCATTGAAGCCATCTACAATAGGGGAAAAATAAAACCCACACAAAGTACGAAATATCTGGGCATCAAATTTCATGAACTGTTCAGATTCAATGACCATGCAAAAGCGACAATTAGCAAGGCCAATTTTGCATATAGCTTACTTAGTCCAATAATAAACTTCAAGGACGGCCTCTTAACTCAGACCAAACTTCTGTTGTACAAACAACTCATTAGACCTGTTATTACTCACTGCTTCCCTATCTGGCACACTATTTCTCCCACATATATGGAAAGACTCAGCAAGCTTGAAAGAAAGATTCTTAGAGCTTTCACGGGATTCCATAGACGAGCCAATGGAAAATTCTTTCCCAACAGAGTAGTCTATGAGGCAGCCAACATCACTCCAATCCAGGAGTATCTATTTGAACTTGCGAACAAGCAAGTTCAAAAAATACCAAACCACCCAAACCCACTGATAAACAACCTGCCTGACCTTCTCATACCGGCTAACTTTAATTACCTCTCACCCCTGCTCTTAACGAAGCCCGAGGCTAGAAACATCTACCAGCTAGATGATGGTAGAATAAGTTTCTACGACCATAAAGGTGATTACTATCGCGGGTAATCACATTTCAGCCACGTTTACTCAGAGAGTGTCACTGAAGAAAACCAATGCCTTAGGAACCATTAATTCCTAAACAATCCCAAAAATCCACATCCTATCCTCTCATATCTCCTTCCCCCGCCCTCCTATTAACAACTAACTCCATAAGCAGAACGACATGAGGTACAACTGATAAGGCGCATCAGCTGTAATTGAAGAAAGACAACAAAACTGAAAGTTCGAAAGTCACAATGGACAACTGGCAACAAGAGAAAAAAAAGACGACATCAAACTGAACTCAGGGCTATAGATGAGCCCCAACGAACAAATGAGGACAAATTAGAGTAATCATCGAGGGAACTTCGACAAAGCAAACAAAACTCGGCGCAAACACACTTAACTTGACTTGACTTGCATCGCTCTCTCAGTTTTTCTCAACGAGCGAAGCAGAAACAAGTAGTTCCATTGTGAAAAAGGGTCGTTTAGTGCAAAAAAATAAAATAAAAATCTTTTGGTGCAAATTGTGAAAAAAATTGCTAAATGCCCAAGTTGGGAAATTGCAGTTTTATATGCAATTTTGTGTTTTAATTTTTTATTTTTGTCTCAGTTTTGGAACAATAAATTGTGCATGCAGAATTTAAATTTAGTTATTAATTTAATCATTTATTAGTTCATAGAAATTGTGAGATAAGTGGATTAAGAATTGACAACAAGATCGCTATATGCTTACGTAGCGCAATTTTACATGAAAATTCTATAAAATCCTGTTATCAAGCGGCAGATTCATTATCGTTCATTTTGTAATTTTTCAGATCATTATAAAGTAGGTTGTAGAGAATTTTGCAGCTCTTCTTTTTTGTGTTGCATTTAAATTGAAGTCATAATAATTATACCGTGTCTGAATTGAATAAAGATTAATTATAGTTTGCTTAGCATTTATTAAAATAAATTAAATCACAGTGTTGCGCGACATTCAAATGAAGTTATTATCTTAAATAAGTTGAATTAAAGTAGAATTATCATCATTATATGTTGAATTATTTGAATTTTGATTGTCAAATTTCTTGTTAGCATTAACTAGGATACTTTTAATAAAAAATGAATATAAACTGACACTCTATTGTTCTAATTCCGCTACACACACACCATCCTAAAACAAAACTGTTCCCAGAAGCATAACCATTCTTCGAATTTTCCAGAGAACTTTTTTAGTTGAAGTTAGTTGAAGTTTGGGCAATTTAGCGGAATTCGATTTCGCTGTGGTGGTATTATTGTGAAAAGCTTCCTCAGTCGTTTGGTCGGCTGCGGGATCCACCTTTGCATGCACCTTTTTCAAGCGGGTATTAAGACGGGCGAGCACACCTATCGCTAAATCGTCGTATTCTGCGATTTTCTCCATTTCTTTATCAAGCTCGTCCGGTTTTAATAAAGATTTCGCTCGCACATCAGCGTTAACGAGATTAAGACTCTCATGAACAGCTGTTAGCCGTTGTACAAAGAATGTGATCTCCTCCTCTATAGCATCTAGCCGAGTTAAATTTTCATCTTTAACACTCGATTCCGCGGAATTAAAATAGTCAATCGCAGTCTTTGTTATTTGTGATACTTGACCTCGGTATGCCGCGCGTGTCGATCCGTTACTTTTCACGAGTCACCTTTAGAGCTTCCGACTATCGTTCACGTTCGTAATTCCCGGGTTTCGGCACCAAAATGTAAAACCCAAGATAAAAGTGTTCGGTTTCGCTTGTTTTAAATAAAAGACCCGGCGTAAAATAAGCACATGTAAATTCATTTATTAGCCGAAACGCTCTGCTCAAAGTATAATGGGTGACTAGCAACTAGAATACAGATGAAAAGAATTCAGATTAGGATTAAACTACTAATACATTTATGTTCACTAATACATTTAAGTTTATTCGATACAAATAGCTCATTTAGTGTTAATAATTCAAATTAATGCGTGTGAGTGATCTTTATTTTTAACAATAGTCTTGGATAATAAATTAAATTTTAAGAGTCATGTAAATTATATTTGTAGGAAAATTGGTAAAAAAATAGGATTTTTAAAGAGAATTAGGAATAAGGTAACACTGTTAACTGCAATACAAATTTATAATTCGATTATTAGACCTCATTTTGACTAATACTCATCAATATTGTTTTTAAGTAGCAAAGAAATGATGAGTAGGATGCAAAAATTGCAAAATAGAGCTATGAGAATTATATTGCTGTGTAACAGATATACTCCCATAACGCTAATGTTAAGTGGATTGAAATGGATGAATGTTGAAATAATAATAATTTTTAATGTGTTAATTTTTAAGATTAAGAATAAGGTACTACCTGATTATTTATATAGAAATTTGAAATATGTAGGGACGTTCACTCAATAAATGTAAGGAATGCCAATGAATTTAGACTTGACTTTTGCAGTACAAGTAGACCTCAAAATTTGCTTTTATATAAGGGATTAAAAATGTACAATAAGTTAAAATGTGATAGAGCTGAAAGAAATACTTATATTTAGATTTAAGAATTTATGCATTGAATTTATCAAAACGAAGTTAGATATATTATTATGGTAATGAAAAGTTATGAATACTAATGGGTATTGTAAAGATAAATGAAGCTAATAAAGTATTATTATTATTATTATTATTTGTCACAGTGACCGGACGTGTCATTTTTAGCTCCGTGATATCCAAGAGAATAACGACGAAAAAGTGAGAGTTAAGAGTGTCAAAACGCATAAAAGTTATACCGGCGAGGATTGCTATTAAGATCTATCGCGGAAAGTGAGTTATTTCGAAAAATAGCGACATAAAAATTCAAAATAAAGTGTGTGAAAACGTAAATTTCTTTGACATTTGTGAAAATAATTTAATTTTGGTCGTTGCCATGGCAACGTGGCAACCTTAAAAATGTTAGTTTCGGAGTTAACAAAAATAATAAAATTGTAAAATAATAAATTAAAGTAGAAGAAAATTAATAAAAATTAAATTTATTGAAAATTGTAAATTTCCTAAAAGAAAAAGCATAAAAACTTCTCTGCCTCACTCTAAATGAGTGAGAGCAGCAGCGATTCTGGGGGCTCAGATGATCCCCTCAAACCTAAAAGTCGGAAGAAGAAGAGCACAAAAGCTACTTTTTCTTCCACGAAAACTAACCAAGGGCCCAAAGAAAAGGCGGTTAAGGGCCCACTTGAAGAGGCCAGCAGCAGCAAACAAATGCAGCCATCTTCCTTGGAGAAGACTATTGCGGAGCCAGCCGTAGCTGTCCAAGAAGAGGATGGAGCATTAGTTCCAAAGACCATAGATTTTGCTGTAGCATCTGTGGCTACATCTTCAGTTAACGTTCCATCGACGTCTTCGAGGCCAGGACAACATCCTACGTTGAAGGAAGTGGTCAAAACGGCCTCGGAGTCAGCGCCAAAGCCTAGCGGAATTATAATGAGGCAACCGCTTTCTTCAACGAAAGTGAATCCCTCGAAGAAGACAACAGCAGTAATAGCAGTGAGTTCAGCAGCAGCGCCACGATCCCCGGCGTTAGTGTCAGGGATCTCATATGCTCAGGTAAGTGGCAGTTCCAACAAGGCTTCCACAATCGAAATTCAGAGCAGGGGCATCACTCCTCGTCCAGCCCCATTAGACGCAGGTAAGCCTTGGCCCAAGACCAGTGCGGGTCTCCAGGGCTTCTTCGACGGGAGATGGCAGGATGAGAGCTACGGTATGCAGCTCGAGCACATCAGAGGATGTCCTCAGAGCGCATACCTGAAGGCAATCTTCCGCGTCGTCTCCTGTGAGCAGCTATTCTCCATGGGGATAATAGCTGGGGGAATGGTTGAGGTGTATACCACAACCCTCGAGAGTGCTACCAAGCTAATGCTTGAGGGCATCGAGGTGGAAGGTAGACACCTTGTGCCGTTCCCACTCAGGGAAAAGCCCACGAAGGTCGTGTTTTCACGGGTCCCTATGCGAGCTTGCCATGAAGACCTCCTAAATTTCTTGGGAAGATTTGGGAAGGTTCATGGCAACGTTCGTGCCATTCCCTTAAAAATTGGGGACGAGGGTCTCGGGCGTGGTATCTTCGGTACTAGCCGGGAGGCGTCCATCACCTTAAATAAGGGGTGTACGCATCCAAAGGGCTTTTACCTGAGCTTATCCGGCTCGAGGCACTGGATAGACGTTGGCACCGAAGCGAAATGCCATGCTTGCCATTTGGTAGGGCATTTTATTGCTGACTGCCCCAGGAGAACCGGGAAGAAGGCTGAACCGAGGGTTCCCTCGAAGGAAGCCACAACTACAGTAGTGGATCTGGAGAAGGAGCCTTCGGCCGGCACTCGACCTGCTATTCTGGAGCAGCCAGTGACTAAGGTGCTTGAAGCTGTCCCAGAGGCAAAAACAATTAAAGCTATAAACGGTGCCACGTCGGCACGTGAAAACACGGCTACTTCCGACGAGGTGTCGAATAGCCAAGTAGTGAAAAAAAAGAGGACGATGAGGAAGAAAGTTGACCGGGTGATGCTGCCTCCACCAGAGCCAGCAAAGCCAGTCGCATCAAAGCGGCCCCACTCGCAGGAGGACGATAGTGGAGCTCGCGGTTCGAAGGTTGTTGTAAGGGACGCGGTAGTGTCTCTCGAGCAGCTTTCGGACTGCGACATGACCGGCTTGGATGAGACTGGTCTTTCGCGCTTCGGTGGCTACGAGTCGTGTGAAAGCATCATTTCGACTGGTAGCCAATTTGAAGTCTCGAAAGGGATGGAGACCCTTCCTAGGAAGAAGATCTCCGAAATTCTTACCCAGCTCCAGTACAAGAAGAATTCAGATAAAATCTGGAGTATTCTTGTAAAGGAGCTGGAGAGGCCAGAGTTGTTACTTCCTCAGCTTCAACTCCTACAACAGGAGTCCAGGAAGAGGAGGAAGTACAACGATGTTGCTCGGTTAGAACGACTTCATAGGAAGGTGGAGGAGTTGCTTCAGGAGCATCGCTTGGCCGATTCTTCTCGTCCGTAGACGTCGAACATTCATCGTTTGAGCTTTTCATCCCTTTGAATGTGTAAGATAGGCTCTCTCAACACCGGGGGTTTAAGTGCTTATACAAGATTACACAGTACTATCGAACATGTCAAAATGTTCGATATAGACATTACACTTCTGCAGGAGACGAATTTCACCCAAGACACATATACACAACTTGAGCGCTATGCTTATTTACACACTGGCTATGCAATGTTTGCCACACCTGCGCCTCGCCGAGGCTCAGGGGTGGCAATCATTGTATCCAACAAATTTACACTATCGTCTCCTATCTATACAGATATCTTCCCAGGCTTCGCTTCTTCCTAGGATTTTGTCGTTCAAGACAAACATATCATGGTAGTAAACGTGTACCTTCCTCATGACCAGGACATTACAAGACAAGTTCTTGATAGTGTTCAGTCCTGTCTGGTGAATTTTAGCGGCGAAACTGTCCTCGGAGGTGATTTCAACTGCACTCTGAATCCCTCAATGGATCGGCACTCTGGAGTTGAGTTCAACTCTGTCAATGCTACTCGATTGAGGAATTTTGTCGGTGTTTTCAGACTCGTGGATATCTATCGTTGGATGCATCCTACGACTAGATCATACACGAGGGTCTCGCGAAATATCCATGGAAGTCTCGCAGGCTCCAGAATTGATAGACTTTACGTCTCACCTGGAATACTAGAACATTTCGTTGGTGTCACTCATGAAGTGTGTTCGATTAGTGATCATCTTCTTGTGGTGGCGACCAGCACTCTAGTTGAAAGACGAACTGCATACTGGATATTCAACAACTATTTGTTGAATTCCGAGCAGTTCATCAATGAGTTCATTGATTTCTGGCACGATTGGCAAGAGAGGAAAGCTGACTTTCCTTTTCTTAGTCAATGGTGGGATGTTGGAAAGCTCCAAATTCGGTCTTTTATCGAGACGAGTTTCAATCGAAGTGGCTATCAAGCTTCTAGCTTCTCGGCCGAGGTCTCTCGGGTGGCAGCTCTTCTCCCAACTCAGCCGGGGTTGATTCTTTATTTCAATGGAATAAAGGAACGCTTGGCGACACAGACTTACAAGCACAGCTTGGAGTTTGTGCTGCGCGGCCAATCGCGCTGGCTGAGAGAAGGCGATTCTCCAACTGAGTACTTCTTTCAGGCGACTAGACGTCGTACTGCTTCTTGTGAAGTCGAATCGATAATTGATGAATCTGGACAAGTCCTCAACGGACAACAGCTATCAGAATATATTCGAGACTACTACAGTTATCTCTACTCTGAATCGACGTCGACAACATCCTCGACCACTCATGAATTTCTTGAGAATATTCCCACTTTCTCTGAAGACAGTAAGGAGCTCCTGGATACAGTAATCACATTGGAGGATATGATTGCTGCGACAAAGGATCTAAGGCGACACACTTCACCTGGTTATGACGGCTTGACTCCAGAATTCTTCATACGTTTCAGGGATTTATTAATTTCTGACCTTTTGGAAGTCTTCAGTTCGGCGGTTGAGACACATTCAGGCTCTCCTTCTAGTTGGAGGAGATCTGTTATGCGCTTGATTCCAAAGAAGGGAGATTTGCAGAGGATGGGGAACTGGAGGCCAGTAACACTAGGCAATGTAGACTACGAAATCGTCTGCAAAGCATTAGGGGCGATACTCCGCTCAGTCATTGCTTCGGTAATACACCCGGAACAGTCCTATTGTGTACCTGGTTGTAGTATCTACGACAACATCGCGGTAGCCAAGCATTTGTTTGCCTACCATGAGCAGACAGGTACACAAGTGGCCATGATTTCACTTGACCAGCAAAAGGCTTTTGATAGTGTCTCGCACGAGTATCTCTTGACTGCTCTCGATGCATTTGGGTTTCCGCCCAGGTGGCTCGATATCGTCGGGAAACTGTATAGAGATTCAGCGATTTTGATTAAGCATCAAGAACAAGTTTTGGCTCCTATCTCGTTTCATCGAGGTATCAGACAGGGCTGCCCATTGTCAAGTATGCTTTATGATCTTTCGTTGGAGCCGTTTCTGGTGAATCTTCGTCGAATGCTCGGACAGTATGCGGTTCGTCTACCATATACCAATATGAGGCCTCTTATGTTGGCGTATGCGGATGATCTGTCTATTTTCGTGACAGGAGATGAAGCTTTTCCGGTCGCTCGTGCTGTTTTCGAACAGTTCGAGCGTATAGCGGGCGCTAAAATCAACCTCAGTAAGAGTCAAGGCTTGTGGTGTCGAAGGTGGAGAGATCGTACAGATACTCCACTGAACATCCAATGGACTAATACTTGCCTGAAGTATTTAGGTGTGTATATCGGACGCGAGAGTAAATCAAATAATAGCCGCATCGCTCTTGAGAAACTCTCTAGAGCTGTAAACTCATGGCGTAGTCAACTGTTTCCATTATCCTTAATGGGTAGGTCAGTCGTGATAAACTATTTGATTACCTCGTCCATCGTTCATCTGCTAAAGTCTGAGACGTTTGATGAAGGCTTTGTAGGTCTTCTTCAAGCAAAAGCGATAGACGCCTTTTAGTGCGGAAGACGATGGGTTGCTGAAAGCACGGTCTGTCTGCCAATCAAGATAGGTATATTGGGTCTCATTGACTGTTCGGATCAGCATAGGGGAGTATTACTACCTACTCTCTGTTCGACCACCTTATTCTCGTGACACAGGATCTAATCTCAACGATTCAGACCTGGGGCAGAATCAGGCCAGCATTTCACCTTAAGTGGAATGCTCTAAGGTACACGCAATTCGCGTCGATTCCAATCAGGTTTAATCCTGAATTAATAGATTCAGTGTTCAGTAATGCTCGGGGTTTTGAAGCTGACACGCATACGCGGACGCTTCTCGGAGATATTATTGATATATCTGGAAACTGTCGAATAAACACTAACACTGCACAACTACACGACCTGGCTGCTTCTGCGCGGGAGAGATTTCGCCAACTTGGGACCAGTGACCCTGGCACTAAGTTGGAAGATGCTTTCGTTCTGAACAGACCACCACACACACCTTTCAGCACACTTACAACACGTGTGCTCCGTGACGCGCTTATGTCAATAAGGCCTGCGGAGTTTACAGGATACAACACATGGCGAACTCACCTCGGGGTGAATATGGGCGTGATGGAAGGGATAACTTGCAGAGAAGTCTACAGTTATCCTTCTAGTTACAAAGATGCTGATGTAGCATTCAAATTGCTGCATCACAGTCTTATGCATCCTAATCAGTTGTCACATATCGCCCGCCGAGTTCAAAGGATTTGCACAGTTTGTGCTGGTGAAGGCACCCTATTTCACAGGTTCTTCACTTGTCCGGCTTTGCAGGGTCTAATGGATCTCGTACGCGGTATGTGTCAGTTGATCCACCCGAATTTCCGCATTACTAGAACATCGTTTCTATGGGGACCAAGGGTCTGTAGTCGAGTGAATTGTTTGATTAGCTTTGTGTTGACACTGGCCAAATCTACAATTCACCTGTACTACATGAGAGTCGAAGATGGGAATCAGAACACTGACCCACAGCACCACGCACACGCACTTAACCGCCACTTCGTTGACAGGTTGAAGAGACGTTTACGTTTCGAATATCTGGCAACGGACGCAGACAAATGGATGGAGCTCTTGTCTTTCGCTGGTGAGAATAGGCCACACCATTTGCAACACTAGTCCACGGGACTTCTCCCCGCTTAGGAATCGTTGCACGTGCTGTGGGAAGGACAAACACTCTGTTAGAGATGCTAAGCTGGAGGGATGATGAGGGCAGTTTGTAGAGGTTTATGATACTACAGGCTGCCCTCGCGGGACTCTATAACGGTATCGCGTAAATTTTTCGTTCGTTCGGTCATTTATTTTTAATTCGGTTTCGGTACAAAATTCCAAAAATTTGTTTTACTTTTTGTGTGTCATTTTTGTTGTTTTAATTGTCCCTTTTGACTGTTTATAAGTAAGCTTAGCTAGTGTCTTTTTCTCTTTTACAATTTTGTGCCTTTTGCCAATTAGTTTTAAGGAATATTTAAAAGAGCCACAAAAAAGAGCCAAAAATATAGAGCATATATAAATAAAAAAAAATTATTATTCTGAAGAGAGCGGACGTCAATTTGTACTCCAATTTAAAAATATTAATAAATAGCGAAAGCTCGTCTGAAAAAGTATGTAAAAGTGCGAATAAGTGATATTAGCGACACCAGTTGAGATTAAAAAGTGCATTTAATTAGTTTTATGGGAAAAATTATAATAAACTAGTGTAAATAAATTGAGAAAAATCTAAAACGTGAGTGACAGTTCTGGACTTGAATTTATTCTAATTATTTTTGGTCGTTGCCATGACAACATGGCAACCGCAAAAAATTTGTAGTACGGAATTAAATTATCTCTGTAAAGTAAAAATATACAAAATAAAATTGTTTTAAAATATAAAAAATATACATATAAAAATATATAAATACAAATAACATCAGACCAAATAAAAATCATATCATCTCTGCCGCAGCCAAAATGACTGCTAGAAGCAGCGATTCTGGGGGAATAATGACCCCCCCCCCCCCAAATCAAATGGAAGGAGGAAGAAGAGCACGAATGCTGCTTCTTCCTCCAAAACAAATCAAGGGCCCACAGAAAAGGCCGTTAAGGGCCCAACCGAAGAGGCCAAAAGTCAGAATCTGAAGACATCTCTGGAGAAAATCATTGCCACGACATCCAAGGCTGTCCATCTAGAGTCTGGGGCAACAGCTCCAAAGCCCATCGCTATTGTCGCAGCAATACCAGTTGTAGCAAATGCACCAGCGGCGGCTACAAGCCAAAAAGAACATCCGACGTTGAAGGATGTCGTAAAAACGGCTTCAGCTTCAGCGCCAAAGCCGAGTGGGGTTCTCATGAGGCCACCACTTTTTGCAACGAAGGCAAATGCGTCCAATCAGAAGCCATCAGCAATAGCAACAAGACCAGCTGCAGCACCACGATCCCTTACGGTAGATGCAGGGACATCCTATGCATAGGAAAGTGGTAGTTCCAAACAGGTTTCTACAATCGAAATTATAGGTAAAGACATCACTCTTCGTCCAGCCCCATTGGACGCTGGTAACCCTCGGCCCAAGACCAGTGCGGGTCCCCAGGGCTTCTTCGACGGGAGGCGGCAGGACGAGAGCTACGGGATGTAGCTTGAGCACATCAGAGGATGTCCTCAGACTGCATACCGGAAGGCAATCTTCCGCGTCATCTCCTGTGAACAGCTGTTCTCAATGGGAATTATAGCTGGAGGAATGGTCGAGGTGTACACCACGACCCTCGAAAGCGCTACCAAGCTTATGCTTGAGGGCATCGCGGTGGAGGGTAGACACCTCGTGCCGTTCCCGCTAAAAGAGAAGCCCGCGAAGGTCGTGTTTTCGTGGATTCCTATGCGAGCCCAACATGAAGACCTTTCGAATTTCCTTGGGAGTTTCGGGAAGGTTCATGGAAAGGTTCGCGCTATTCCCATTAAAATTGGGGACGAGGGTCTCGGACGGGGTATCTTCGGTACTAGCCGGGAAGCGTCCATCACCTTGAATAAGGGGTGTACGCTTCCGTCAGGCTTTTACCTGAGCATATCCGGCTCGATATACTGGATAGACATGGGCACCGAAGCGAAATGCCATGCTTGCCATTTGGTAGGGCATTTTATTGCTGACTGCCCCAGGAGAAGCGGGAACAAGGCTGAACCGAGGGTTCCCTCGAAGGAAGCCACTACTACAGTAGTGGATCTGGAGAAGGAACCTTCGGCCGGTACTCAACCTGCTGTTTTGAAGCAGCCAGTGGTTAAGGTGCCTGAAGTAGTCCTAGAGGCAAAAATAATTATGGCTGTAGACGGCGCCACGTCGGCACGTGAAAACACGGCTACTTTGGACGAGGAGTCGACAAGCCATTTATTGAAAAAAAAAGAGGACGAGGAGCAAGAAGGTTGACCGTGTGATGCTGCCTCTTCCAGAGCCAGCAAAGCCAGTCACATCAAAGCGTCCCCACTCGGAGGAGGACGACAGTGGGGATGGCATTTCGAAGGTTGTTGTGAGCGAGGTGGAAGCATCTCTCGAGCAGCTTTCGGACTGCGACATGACCGGCTTGGATGAGACTGGTCTTTCGAGCTTCGGTGGCTACGAGTAGTGTGATACCATCATTTCGACTGGTAGCCAATTTGAAGTCTCGAAGAGGATGGAGACCCTTCCTAGGAAGAAGATCTCCGAAATTCTTGCCCAGCTCCAGTACAAGAAGCTTCTATTTTGTCGGCCGAGGTCTCTCGGGTGGCAGCTCTTCTCGCAACTCAGCCTGGGTTGATTCTTTATTTCAATGGAATAAAGGAACGCTTGGTAACACAGACTTACAAGCACAGCTTGGAGTTTGTGCTGCGCGGCCAATCACGCTGGCTGAGAGAAGGCGATTCTCCAACCGAGTACTTCTTTCAGGCGACTAGACGTCGTACTGCTTCTTGTGAGGTCGAATCGATTATGGATTTATCTGGACAAGTCCTCAACGGGCAACAGCTATCAGAATATATTCGAGACTACTACAGTAGTCTCTACTCTGAATCGACGTCGACAACATCCGCGACCACTCATGAATTTCTTGAGAATATTCCCACCTTCTCTGAAGACAGTAAGGAGCTCCTGGATACAGTAATCACATTGGAGGATATGATTGCTGCGACAAAGGTTCTAAGGTGACACACTTCACCTGGTTATGACGGCTTGACTCCAGAATGCTTCATACGTTTCAGGGATTTATTAATTCCTGACCTTTTGGAAGTCTTCAATTCGGCGGTTGAGACACATTCAGACTTTCCTTCTAGTTGGAGGAGATCTGTTATACGCTTGATTCCAAAGAAGGGAGATTTGCAGAGGATGGGGAACTGGAGGCCAGTAACCCTATGCAGTATAGACTACAAAATCGTCTGCAAAGCATTAGGGGCGATACTCCGCTCAGTCATTGCTTCGGTAATACACCCGGAACAGTCCTATTGTGTACCTGGTCGTAGTATCTACGACAACATCGCGGTAGCCAAGCATTTGTTTGCCTACCATGAACAGACAGGTGCACAAATGGCCATGATGTTATTAGACCAACAAAAGGCTTTTGATAGTGTCTCGCACGAGTATCTCTTGACTGCTCTCGAGGCATTTGGGTTTCCGCCCAGGTGGCTCGATATCGTCGGGAAACTGTATAGAGATTCAGCGATTTTTGAAGCATCAAGGACAAGTTCTGGCTCCTATCTCGTTTCATTGAGGTATCAGACAGGGCTGTCCATTGTCAGGTATGCTTTATGATCTTTCGTTGGAGCCGCTACTGGTGAATCTTCGTCCAATGCTCGGACAGTATGCGGTTCATATACCATATACCAATGTGAGGCCTTTTATGTTGGCGTATGCGGATGATCTGTCTATTTTCGTGACAAGCGATGAAGCTTTTCCGGTCGCTCGTGCTGTTTTCGAACAGTTCGAACGTATAGCGGGCGCTAAAATCAACCTTAGTAAGAGTCAAGGCTTGTGGTGTGGAAGGTGGAGAGATCGTACAGATACTCCACTGAACATCCAATGGACTAATACTTGCCTGAAGTATTTAGGTGTGTATATCGGACGCGAGAGTAACGCAACGCTCTTGAGAAACTCTCTAGAGCTGTAAACTCATGGCGTAGTCGACTGTTTTCACTATCCTTAATGGGTAGGTCAGTCGTGATAAACTATTTGATTACCTCGTCCATCGTTCATCTGCTAAAGTCTGAGACGTTTGATGAAGGCTTCGTAGGTCTTCTTCAAGCAAAAGCGATAGACGCCTTTTAGTGCGGAAGACGATGGGTTGCTGAAAGCACGGTCTGTCTGCCAATCAAGATAGGTAGATTGGGTCTCATTGACTGTTCGGATCAGCATAGGGGAGTATTACTACCTACTCTCTGTTCGACCACCTTATCCTCGTGACTGGCCACAGGATCTAATCTCAACGATTCAGACCTGGGGCAGAATCAGGCCAGCATTTCACTTTAAGTGGAATGCTCTACAGTACACGCAATTCGCGTCGAGTCCAATCAGGTTTAATTTTTCTTTTTTCTAATTCGGTTTCGGTCCCGGTTCTAAATTACAAAATTTTATGTTGAAATTCGCTCGTTTAGGGACATTTTTATTAGTTTATTGCGGAAATTTGGAGCTCCTTAGAACTGCCACTTACCTAATTGTCAAAATTGGGACTGGTTCTAAATTTTTGGTTAAACTTTAGATCTTTTTCAAAATTCTTGTGTCCGTTTTTAGTCTCTTTTGAGAATTTTGTCTTATTTGTTTTCCTTTTTGTGTGTCATTTTTGTTGTATTAATTGTTTTAATTGTGCCTTTTGACTTTTTATAAGTTAGTTTAGCTAGAGTCTTTTTTACAATTTTGTGCCTTTTGCCAATTAGTTTTAAGAAATTTTTAGAAGAGCCAATAAGCCACTTAATAAAGAACAAATACAAAAAAAAATTATTATTATTATTATATGTATGACTACCTAATGGCGTTGAGAATACTAACCAGCACTAATTCTTCTCCAGATGATAGCAAACTGTTTGCAAAGAAGACTCTATCGCTTATCTCTTGGGATAAACTGAGCATTTCTTCTTGAGTTTTTAACAGGACTGGGGCAACAATTTAAGACCGCGCTTATTTGACATTCCTAGGGCTCTTTTGGAGCTTGGCAGCCAGCTTTTCTCGTTTAAGAAGCCTTAAAGACACTGCAGGTGGATAGTTAAACTTGTTTAGGCTCTACCTCTTCTGCTAGTGTTCTTATTTCTACTGCTTCTTCGGAATGTAGCTTATCCGTTTCAAATATCAATGGGAAAGCAAATTAGTCTGGATTAGTTTCCGTACGAGGAAGCTTTAGGGCCTTATTAGGACCCTCAACGTTACAGTTGCTGGCTAGAAGTCGCTCATCGGAAAGGCCAACCAAGTTCTTTACGACTTGAAACTTGCAGGGAATTTTGTTTTTGAACTCGAAGTTTCCTGGCAATTTTCCAGCGTCTTTCCGGTACCAAATGCGGTTTATTATTTTAAGATCTTATACTAATCTCAGCACCTGTGTCTACTACCAGTTTAGTTTGGCCGTTCAGGCCTATGTCTAAAGGAAGCTTTACTGTAGCGACACTGGAATCGGGCTTCTGAAGGGACCTTATTTTATTAGATGAGATATTTATAGTCTAGCCGGGGAGTTTTGGGCAACTGTAGTACGTCGTTTCCCTGACTCCTGGCTTCCCACTTTCGCTTTTGTTGGCAGTTATGTACTGCGTGTCCATAACGACCACAAAATTCGCACTTTCTACTTACGCTATATACTCTTGAGTTGTTGAGCTATTGAGGGTCTCTAGGGCGTTGATTTGGAGGTACATTACTGTTGTGTGGTCTTTGAATACTATTGATTCTCCTGCAGTCACGCACGTCATGATTATACATTTTGCAGTTCACACAATCAGGCGTATTTTTTCGTTTGAGACAATCTGCGTATGTGTGGCCTCTTATATTACAAAAACTACAAGTCATTTTATGTAAATAGTTATTTTTATTGTTTACATTGAAATTTTTATTTGGTGACCTTGGTTCCTGTTTTATATTCGGCGTTGTATTTGCCTGTGTGAACTGCGTTTGCTGAATGTGACTGTCTGTATTTATGGGTATATTATTTTGCCACGAATCCTGTTGTTTTGACTCAGGTACCTATCGCCCCGAATCACAACCATATAATCAAAACATCAATATATTGTCCTATAAAATATATTGATGTATTGCAAATTCGAGCCTGAAAACGAAAAATCATTTAAATTTTTATTTAAATTTTTCATTTGCATATTTCAAATGCATTTAAAAATGCATTTTCATGTCGTAACAAAGTGATATTTAGCATAAATTGCATTTCGTTATCAGTAATGCACTCCACTCACACAGTATACCTACCTACATGCCGTGTAATCGGATATCATTTTTCGTCGCGCAAATTGAATGCCTTGAAAAAAATCACATATTCTCACGTACGATCTTTCTTCGTCGTGAGAAAGCAATAGAAATAAGAATAATAAAAAAAAGCTTTTGCAAGTTTTCAATTGGAACCTGGGGCCATCAAGCCCGATGCTCGAGAAGAATTTTTCAAAACGTCGATCAGAATAGACCGCGGATTTATCAAGTAAACAAAAGATATATAAAAAAGTTGGAAATTGTAGAAAGAAAATAAAAATCGAATAGTGAAATTGGTTAAAACAAATCTTAGGAAAATGCTGGAAATCAGTAGAAAAATAAATATAGAGGTTATTAAGAAAGGTTACAAGTTGGAAATAAAAAGTGCTAATAAAAGTTATCAGGAAAAGGTGGAAAGTTACTAACAGAAAATATATATAGTGGTTATTAAATAAATATTAAAAAAAAGGTTGGAAATTGTTAAAGCAAAATAAATATCGAAAAGTTGGAAATAGTCAATAGAAATCTTCAAAAAGCAAGTGGAAGTTACAATTGGAAAATAAATATAGATATTATAAAGAAATTATTAAGAAAGATTGTAAGTTGTTAACAAAAAGTGTTAATAGAAAATTATTAAGAAAGGTGATAAATTGATAATAAAAATTATTTGAAACTGATAACAAATTTGGAAAACAGATTGTTTGACTAATTAAATCTAAATATCTAAACAGATCTCTAAGGTCGAATGATCTCCACCCCAAGGACGGCACTCAGACCACAACATTTAATTAATTCAGGTAACCAAAATTTTAATAAACTATTCCCCTAACTATTACAACTGGTGGCAGCAAAAAGAAATTTAAACTAAAATAAATAAAAATAATTCTTTTTTTTAAATAAAAGAAAAAATAATAAAATAATACCTGAAAAAATATATATATAAAAACAAAGAGCCCGGGTACCCTCTATACAGGGTACTTAGAGGAAATATTATATAAGTTTAGAGTGCCTTAGTGCTCCAACGAGGGAATTTAGCGAGGCTTCATCCCTGCCGCAAACAAGACATACCAAAAAAGGAAGACTGCAAGAAATCGTCACCCAGGACGCGTGACGTATCTTCATCATCTTCATCCTCGAAAACATCCAGCAGCAACCACAACAAAGGTATAGATGTGGAAGGAAGACTACCAGGAGATGTCAGCCAAAACACCCAACACAACCATCATCAACATCATCAGGTATACAACACTATCTACATCATCCAGCAGAAAAAAAAATCTAATCACTACGAACATATACAAGGAATAAAAAGAAGGTAGAAAATAATACCTACTTATTTCCCATTTGTTTTTATTATTATTTTAATCATATTGATCATATTAATTACGTTACTAATTATGTTAATCAAACTACAAAGGGATATATATAAGAAGGTGTTGTAGAGAAACGAGAACAAGAAGAGCAAAGCATTTTCCCCGTTCTACCAAATAAAGTTTTTCTTTATTTTCTTTTTTTTAATTGCTATTCCTAGAAGCGACCTCTGCGGCAAGACTTCGTGAGCTTGCTGGCCAGAGATTTTGATGAAACTCATGATTATTTCAAACAGTCATGCTATGACAAAACAGAGGACTGGTACAATCTTACAAAGGCAACTCTGTCTGATAGGTTGAAGTCCATATCAATCCACACAGAGCGCACGAATAACTAATTTTACATTCCACCCCCCAAGACTTCACAGAAAACAACTGCAGCTGATACCCAAGACAATACAGACAATAATCAAGCTAACTCAGTACGGTTTAGATTGCAGGATCATAGGCAAAAGTCTACAATCGATCAATTTTAATTCATTAGAAACTGCGACACAGCCATATCTGACACAAAAGATAAACTTATTGAACAAATAAATACTGGGATGATTTCGAAGCAACGCACAATGAAATAATTTCATATACCACCCCAACGACCTCGAAAATTATTATTTCAAAAATGATCAAATCGACTCTCGAATCCAAAACGTATCGAAAAATACACATAACTTCACAGACCATCATCATAATGTCTCCTTTAGAGACCAATCTACCATCTTTCTATCAGAAGCTAGATCTGTCGTGTCCCAAAAGCAATCAATTAAGAAAATTCACAAAACCATCAAATAAACAAGAAGCAATTAATTAATCACCGTAAACCTTCTTCAAATAATAACAACGCTCACATTACTTTAAAACATAATTCTTTATTTATCGCGAACTGACCTATCTTAATAATTCTAAAAGCAAAACCAATCCGAACCGAACTGTAATTTAATATCACGATGACTGAACCATTAACGGGCTAAGAACACTACAGGCTCTCGCCAGTCCAGTCATTGGTCTTTTATGCACCAATATTCGGAAGTACATAGACTTTACTTAACAACGCGGATGTAAACAAACGACAACAACCTTGCCGTTTGTTCTACCGGTTGCAGCGTAGTAAACAATCGCTTTACATAATAATTACCATGCTAGGTTAATTATTATTGTAATCGCCGATTGCTCCACTAAGCGCTCATCGCAGCCAGCTGTTGAGCTAATCAGCAAAATAACCGACAGTTGCAGAACAGTACAATGCGACGTTACTGTTTAGCAATTGCTAATTATTTCACTAAAATGCGCCCTTGGCTGCTGGAAGAATCTTCCGTATATTGAGCCATAACATCCCTCCCCCCTTGGAAAAACTAGTTTCCGTCGGGAACTAGATCTGGAGAATGCAACAATCTTAATTAAAAACTGAAAATGTCTTTACCCTCGTTCGGTTCAGATTCTTTACATTTTTCATTATATACTATCTAAATTGTCTTATTTTTTACATCATTTCTCTTTTTATTTTCTTTTACATTTAACTTCTTTAAATTCAATATTTCATTTTCACATTTAATTCCTTTCTTTCATTTTTACATCTTTTTACATCATTTCTTTTTATTATTTTGATTTTACATTTAATTTCTTTAAGTTCAACATTTCATTTTCACATTTAATTTCCTTCTTACTTTCATCTCATTTCTTTTTTATTCTGATTTTACAACATATCTATTTACTTTTTTTTTTACTTCACATGTCCTTTTTTGGAAACTTCCTCCACTTCTTAAATACCTTATTATACATGATTTAATATTAATAACCATATATACATATTTTTATTTCTATATAAATTTATACGTTAATCTCTAACTATAGGTTGCCCTTAAATTACTTCTTCGTTATACAAGTGCAAAAAATATATATATATACTTAACTAAACCTATGGCGGCTACTCTAGCTGCACAAGTTGTTTCCCCACAATAGTTGGCAGATTGGTGGTTGGCAAGTTCGCTGTCGTGGGCAAGATTGTCTCAATGGTTATGTTTGCATTTTGGGCCTTGGGTTGCTGCTCTAACTTATGAACTATAGGTTGAATCACTCTGTTGGTGCCGGCTTGGGTGTAGTTCCTCTTCCAGCGCTTCAAATGGCATAATACTCCTATCAAGATTACTAAGCTGATGACGGCTAAACATGCGGTAGGAGTTGTCGCTGCTAAATGTACTGGATGTGGAATGGCGCGTCTACTTGCCTCCTCCGTGCTGATCTTGTCTTCAACCCTCTTTATAGCGGCATCCTGCTCTCTCCATGCTTGATTAAAGTTGTCACTAGCCAGCAATCGTGTTTCGTCCTTTTTGCCTTCTACTACCTCCTCTCTCTGCCTGTTTGTCTGTGTTGCGATGCTGTTCCAGGCTGGTAACTCAATTCGTCTGGGCTGCCATAGAGATATATTTCGCTGTGCGGCATCTTCAGCTTGTATTCGTAGGTCACCGATTTGCAGGTGACAATGTTCTTCGATGAATAATACCCCTGTGTGCTTCAGCTCACCGATGGAAGTTGGTGAATGTTGGCAGTTTACTTCCAGCTTGGTCCTCTCAGACATCACAAATAACCAGTGGTTTCTCGTTACCATTCTCACTAAGCTGCTCCACTTTGCTGTAACTCTTTCCTTACAGGCCTTCGCATTTACGTTGAAGCTCCGGAAAAGGTTCAACACACAGTTTTCTCCAATAGCAGTAATAGTTGGGGCTAATTGTGGGCATAAGATTTGCGGGTAGTCCGATACGGTTAACAACCTCTGGCACTTCTGGTACTGTTGGTAACTCAGCAAGACATACTGTCGTTCATGATTGTTGGCTACCACAAATTCAGCGTCCAGATCATATACATGTACCCAAATTCATCTATAGCTATCGAGATCGTGTATACCTTATGTAAGTCAAATGCAACTCGTTGGGGCTGTGAGATATCTACCCTGACTAGGATTTCTTGGCCTACCTGGAGTGCTTGTACCTTTGCAATTTGTACCAGCAATTGGAAATTCTGGAATTTTTCATCTAAATCCAGTTTACTAGTGGCATTCTTCATTATCTCGGTCATCTCTCGTGCATGAATTATCAGTGTGTGTAGCTTTCCTACGCTTAGGGAGATTAATATGCTCATCGTTGTTTCTTGCATTTCGCTGATTTCTCTTAAGTGAAGGCTCATTAGCGTAATTACCTCACTCAATTCTATTCTTGGTTTCAATGACGATAATTCCCGATATTGACCCTGCTGCTCTTTAACGATGGTTGAAAGTTTATTTTGTAGTTCTTCTCTCTCTTCTGCTGCCTGTAGCCTTGAAGCATTAAACAAATCGAACGTAGATTTGACGACTGTAATTTGGTCCTTCAGTAGATTTAATGTTAGGCTCTCCTTCTCATTAAGGTCATCTATAGCTGCATGTATTTCTTCCGAGTCGGCATGGTCCATGGTTTCGAACAGTGTCTTTGCCAGAGATCCCACTCCATCAAAAATTGAACGCTTGTTTCTTCGGGGCGCCTCATTTTGGGTATGATGCGAGAGTTCCTCATCTTGACGCTTAATTTTTTCCACCCAGCCCCCTATCTCTTTGACTGCTGCCTTACACCTTGCAACGCCTCCAGTATCGGTTACGTCTGCACATAATCCGCTTATCAAACCGCTGCAGTTGCTGACGAATTTTAAGTCTTCAGTGAAATCTGGTATTTGGAACTTAGACAGAATAGTCCAATGTTTCGTGTAGAAATTAACTACCCCGAGACGCTCGAACAACACTCCCGACTGTGGTATCGGCTCGATGCTATAACCTGCCTGCTTTGCTTGTATCCCAGCTATCAAAGCGAAGATTAAAATTACTACCGCCCTCATCGCGAAGCTAAACCTTCTTTTATAACTATATAAATTTAGGGCAATCCTAGTAATTTTAGACTAAATGAAGTTTGTTTTTCTTTAATATAAACTCCTAATTTATTCTAAAAATATTTTTTTTTTCTTACAATCTTTATTTCTCTTACACTTTCTTTCTTTAGCAATTCTCTCTTCTCTTTACACAACTTGTATAAAAACTTATCTTTCCTTTAAATTTCTAAACCCTTTTTTTTAATCTTTTTATTATTAACCTCTTATTTATGCTTTCTTTCAACAGCTCTTCTTATTTATTTTCCATTATTTCTTTCAAAATCTCTTATCCCTTTTTTTTAAATCTTTATATCTTGTTTACTATTCTTCTTTTCTTTCTCTTTTTTTTTAATTATTATTTCATTTAAATTCTCTATTTCTTCTTTTTCATTCAATTAATCTTTGTATACTCTACTTTCTTCTCTTTTAAATCTCTATTTTTTCTTTTCTATTTCGTTTTTTTTTTTAAACAAAATCTTCAATCATTCTTCTTTTTTTTTTTACATATACTTACTTACTTCCCTCCATTGGCAATCTTTTCGCATCTGCCTAATCTTCTTTTTCCTTTCCTCTCAGTCTAAATGCTTTAATGAACCTTGTTCTGCAAGAAAAACAAAAAAACTAAGAAAAAGACTAAATAAAATAAAATATTCAAATTGTAAAACTATTCTCTCGTGCTTCATTCCACTTAGGTTATCGTCCTTATATGACGAAAAAACTCTAATCTTAAAATTAATCATGATACCTTCTCAAACGATTCGTATGAATCCGCTTGAGCTTTTTCCCTTGAAGTATAGTTACATTCTCAGGACTGTGAACGTAATTTAAAAATGGATGCTAATTTCCCTACCCTAGCTAAGTCTTTAACTAGAACTTTATCACCAATTGGTAAGACTTCCGGCCTAGCTGAATTGTCATGGTACTTCTTTGCCACTAGTTTACTTTTAACTAGGTTCTCCCTAGCTAGTTGAAACGCCCTCTGCAATTTGAACCGCAATACCGAATGGTACTTATCCATATTGTATACCGGTTCAGGCTGACGCTATACGCTACTGGGGATTTCCGCTACAAATACAAACAACGTTTCCATGGGTGTAAGTTTTGTGCCTGTATGCACGGTGTTGTTGTACGCATGCGCTGCGGTTCTCAACAGCTCGTCCCAGTTTCGTGGCTCCCGATCAACGAAACTCCTCAGATAGTTGGCTAGCGTAGAATGCTGCCTCTCCACAGCGTTGGACTGGGGATGGTAGGCAGTTGTTTGCAGCTTCTTTATCTTCAACATTTTACAAAGAGCCTTTAAGACTTCTCCAGTGAAGTTTGCTCCCTGATCCGTTACTAGCTGTTTCGGTAGCGAGTACCGGCTGAGGATTTGCTCAAATAAGGCCTGGGCGACCGTGTTCGCTTCTTGGTCTGGTATCGCCACGAAATCTACAAATCTAGTCAGATCATCCATCATAGACAAGATGTACTTGTTACCCTTGTGACTGACTGGCAAAGGTCCAACTAAATCAACATAGACTTTCTCAAAAGGTCTTTCCGCGATTTCCGTTACTACTAATGGCATCTTGATGGCTCTAGCGTGCTTATTTTTTTTGCAAATCGTACAACGTTTAACATACCGAGCTATATTAGCCTTCATTCCCTTCCAACGGTAGAAGCGCTTCATTCTGTTGAACGTTTTGTTCCTTCCAAAGTGTCCTCCAAACCTAGAGTCATGATAATCTCTTAGAATTAGCTCAATCTCTTAGAATTACCTCAATCTCTTCTGGATTGGTCACCAGTTTTGGTTCTGGTTTCTTCAGTTTTTCTTCGGTGATTATCTCAGTCCCTTCAATACTGTTACCTTCGTTTTCAGAATCTCGCAACGGTATTTGTTTTGGTTGTTCCCTTTCTTTCTGTTCCCTAGCTTGAGCACGAGTTATTGCAAGGCATGGGTACTCCTTGTTATGATATGACTCAGGTTCTTCAATGTGCCTTGGAATTCTGCTTAGGGCATCGGCATTACCATTTTCCTTTCCAGTTTTATATATAATCTCAAATTCATACTCCGATAGTTTTTGGTGAAATCTGAGCATACGTGAAGTAGTGTCCTTCAACTTGAAAACTCCCCGTAGCGGTTGGTGATCCGTTACTATTTTGAAAGGTTTGCCCAGAAGGTAGCACCTATAGTTCCGTACTGCCCACACAATGGCCAACATCTCACGCTCTGTAGTGGAGTAGTTTCTTTCTGCCATGTGCAAAGTATGACTAGCGTAACTAATTGGCTTGTCCTCTTGCTCCAGAACTACCCCTAAAGATTCCCCACTTGCATCAGTGATTACCGTAAATTCCTTTGTGAAATCCGGATATATCAAGAGTGGTGGTGTAGTAAGAATTTCCTTGATACGACTGAAAGCCTTGTCACACTCGAGTCCCCATGTGAACTTAACGCTTTTTTTTAATAAACTATTAATGGGTGCCAATATTTTTGAAAAATTCGGAACAAATTTCCGATAATAATTGGCTAGCCCTAAAAAAGATTGAACCTGACGAACAGTTTTTGGTTTTGGGAAATTTTGCACTACTTCTACTAATCGTTTATCAGGCTTTACCCCTTGTTCTGAACAAATATGGCCCAGATATACTACCTCTTTCCTTAAAAACTGACATTTTGAAGGCTGTAACTGAAGGTTGTGTTCTCTGAAGCGCTGAAAAACTTCTCGTAGTTTGCTGTTACGTTCATCCAAACTCTTAGCAAATATCACGACATCGTCGAGATACACGAAGCATTTAATCCCTTGAAGTCCCGTCAGAATTCCGTTCAGTAGGGATTGAAAAAATAGGGGGGGGGGCCGTTTTTAAACCAAATGGTAATCGTTTATAATGGAAATGATTAAAATTGGTACTAAACGCCGTTTTTTCTCTGTCTTTTGGGTCGATTAATACTTGGTGGTACCCGTTAGCTAAATCTAACATGGTGAAGTATCTAGAATGACCCAAACGATCTAAGATGTCCTCAATTCGGGGAAGGGGATAAGAAAAGGGGATGCAGACTTTGTTTAGTTCTCTGAAGTCTACACATAGCCGATACTTTCTTTTACCGTTATCATCTACTCCTTTCTTAGGAATTAGAAGTACGGGGAAATTAAATGGACTGTCACTAGGTTCGATGATATTGTCCTCGAGTAATTTTTTGAGTTGTTCCTGACACTCTTCTCGATGGGCTTCTGGCATGCGATATTGCTTTTTGTGTATGGGGCCGTATTAGCCATTAACGGTAACTTAAAGGTCTTCGTCGGGGTGTATGACAATTTATCGCCTGGGAAATGAAAAATATCACTGTATTCGTAGCAAATATGGGTTACTGCTTCCCTTTCTTCGAAGTTAAGGTCTTCTCCCAGCACCAGTGATTCCTTCATTAGCTTTAGCCGTTGTTGGCGATTATCAATCTTACCCTTATCCCGTCCTAGTAGATGCACAGTATACTTACTCAACTTTTCAAGCCTCGGCCTGAAATTCACTAGTTAAACGGGCTCCCTTCCTGCGTTAATAATACCTACCCACGCTTTACCGTTCCTTGGCTTAATTATAGCATTCCCACAATACACTCCTGGCCTAATTTCTTCCGCCATGCACACTAAATCTTCCTCACCTATGACAGGAATTTCCAACAGCCGTTCTGTTCTTGGGTTCAACTTAATTCTTGTCCCCTGAGTGGTTTTACTCTTTCCTAAGTAATACTTTTCCTTTCGCTGTGTAAGATGTACATTTTCGCTCTGAGCCTCTGCGTAAGCTGTAGCTTTAGAGAGGTCGCGCTGGACTTCCATGCGAGGAATTTCCAGCTCCTTTTCCCTTTTTCCTGCTACACCTTCTTGTTCTCTGCTCCCCATCGGTTTAGTCCTATTGATGGGTGCTTCTTGAGAATCTTTTTGATTCGTTCCCGTGATAAGGGACTCGACCAATTGTACGAAAGGCCACTTCTCAGCTGTTAGAGCTGGCTGTACATCATCTTCTTTTGGAAAAGTCATCTTTCTTTCTTTTATTTGACCATCTTGGTAAGATTCTACTTCTGAAAGATACTTTGTGAGGCTATCTGATACCACGCCCGCTTTGGATATAATGTCGCGCAAGGCTGCGACTCGATTCTTCATTCGTTGCTGAATCTCTTTTGGGGAAGAATACACTGACTCTTCTTTCTGGATAAACTGGTGATGATTGTCCTGCGTGCTTTCCTTCAACTCTATTAACTCGATTTTCTCCTTTCCAGTGATGCATCCAAAAAGAGGTTTTTCTTTCTTTATTTTCTCCACTGACAGTTTTCCATTAATACAATCAATGACTGCTTTGTCCTTCAGGAACTCGATCCCCAGAATACCGTCAGCTGGAATCGAATTAGTGTCATAAATGGTGTTAAACTCGCATGGCTGTTCTACTCCACCCATGCGTAGTGTGGCTTTGCAAGTTCCAATTGAGCTTTCTTGTGCCCCAAACAACCCTCCAATCATTATTTTCTTGAGAGTTTGTATAGGCGTCTTTCCTTTAATACGATTTACCTTAATTATATTACATGTTGCACCTGTATCTATTAATAATGTTAATTTACCCGTTATACCTATATCTGATTCTACTGAGATAATGCAATTATTTAACAAACTTAACTCTATGACACTGGCTTCTTTCTGTGAGGTTTTCATGGTCTTAAATTCCGTTAATTGAAGGCAGCTGCGGATAATTCCCCCAGCTGCCGATCCCCGTTTCCCTTCTTTAGAGCTTCTTGTTCCGCTAGATATTTCTTCAAGCAGTTTGCGGTATAATGATCGCAGGTTCTACAAAATTGGCAACAAAGGATTTCTGGGTCTGTTTGCAGCTGTCCTGGAGAACCAATTGAAGTATCCGCGAACCTTATGCTTTGTCTTCGGCAACTAGCAGTATCGTGACCATAGTTTCGGCATTTTACACAGTATGGTGGCTGTTTTCTTGATTGGCATTCCCTAGAAATATGCCCTCTTTGCCCACACTGGAAGCACTGGATGGGCCTAGGCGGCATTGCCCTAGCCTGTGATCCACGATATATTCCTGCTGTTGCTGGAGATGGGCCCTTCTGTACGGCTTCTCTGAATGGTCTGCTGGTATTATTGTTGAAACGATTAGTCCCCCAGCTATCTCGCATTGTTTCGGAATTCAGTTTTCTCCCACTTCCCCAGACTTCTGGTTCTCTACTCTGGAGCCTGGTTGCATCCTTTTCGAAATAACTAGCTTCTTCTTGTACTTCATCTAGAGATTGGAATCTCCTTCCCGTCAGATGCACTTGCGTTGCCTTATTCCCTACGCCTGCTTTAAAAGTAGCCACTGCGTCAGCTTCCAATTCTGCTATTAGTCCCCCTTCCTTATTTGGGTACTTAGCTGTGACTGCTGTTTTAATTTTGTCCAGAAGCTCTTTCATTCTGTCAGCGAATTCTCGAATGTCCTCTCCAGGTCGTTGTTTACACTCCAGCATTTCCGTACGTAGCTCACTGAACGATTTTCGTGGCGTATATGCAGTTGTAATAACTTGCTGCAGAGTTTCAAAATCCTTCGGCTCCTGGGAACACACTAGATAATAAGCGTCATCTGTAAGCCGAAATTTCACACATTTGATAAAGATAGCTTTTTCTTCAGTAGTCAATTGATCGTAGAGTTCCTTGCTGCAATTCAGGAAACGGTACAATTCTTTGCCCAGCTTTGGTGACCTTTCTCCAGAAAATAATGGTATATATTTGGATACCATATCCATAACTTTCCTATGTGCTTCCGCCATACTGTTCTTGGGAAATCTGTATGATTTACTGCTTCCTAGTTCTTTTGTCTTTCCCTTCGATGAGCTACTCTTAGCTGAAATATCTTGCCTATCTTTCGTTTCTCGTGGTTTATCCCAGAACACTAATTTCCTTGGTGTCCATTTCTTACTGACTTCTTGCCTGTATACTTTCTCTTGCGGCAGTGGACCCTCGGCTCTTAATTCTGTCTCCAGTTCCTCCGCTGCCTCTTCTGCTTCCTTCAGTTGCTGTTCCAAAGACAATATTTTCTTTATTAGACTCTTGTTCTTTCTTTTCTCTTCTTCTAAATATTGTTCTGCTTGGATCTCACCCCTTTGGATCACGTCGAGTGTAGCCGTTACCAGCAAGTCTAAAGCTTCGCCTTTCGTACAGGACTTGGCAGCTGTATTCCACTCCTGAATCAATTTTCTCGATTCTTCACTTGATGTTCGTTTTTGCAACTCTGCCGTGAGATGCTCTCCAATATACTGCCAGTCTTGCTCGTAGCTTTCTAACTTCTCCTTACACTCTTTTAGCTCCTGTGATCTTTCCTCTAATTCCTTCTCTTGAGTTTCGAACCGTAACAGTTGTTCTCTTGTCAGTACATTACTTCTACCCACCGACATTGAAGTCTGAACCAGAAGATCATCTAATTCTTCTCTCTTCTCCCTCCAATCCAAGCCTAGTTACATATATATATTATATATAACACCTAACCAAGAAAACAATCTCACCCAGCAAAACAACTTACACAAAAGTTAATTAATTTTAAACCACATCTAGTAACACTAATTCAAATTTTTCCCAATTTCCTCATTCAATCTCACTTTCTCCTGCCCTTTGTAACCTAATTGCTCCCTAGATTAACACTTTAATCCCAAACGTTACAGTCGACTTGACTTTTTGTGTGAATCACGAAGACATAACCCCCACACTCAGCAGATATCAATATCGAGACTTATAATCTCTGTTTAAAACGTGACGATTCAGACAAATATAGCATATACTCTATCAATGCTATAACAAACGCGAAGTTGCTTCGAACGAACAGGAGTGAAATCCAACTTTTAAGCGGAATTATAGAAAACAACGCTATACCTAATTACCAAAATTTCCACTCCTTAACTGTTAGTCTATTTAACCTATAGAAAGATTCACAGTTTTTCTTACAGGTACAAATTCATTCATCCGCACAAAAACTGAATAACTTACTACACTTCTCATTTATAATAAAAACATAAAGGCCAACGATACAAAACATTTATTCCCCCATATTAAACAAAAAATATTGAAAATCGCCGCAAACAAAACAAAAACCAAACATCGATGAATTAACTAATTAACCTATGTCTTAAATTCTCAACCTAAACACACGGAAATGCACAAACACTTTCAATTGCCTATAATGATTTAACCTCAACCTATCCAAAAACGCACATCACAATCATGAAATCAATATTACTACACTGAAATGGCTTCCCAAAATCGCACTCAACACTTCATCTAACACTTTTTAAATTTATCCTGAAAAGTAAATGGAGCAGCTAAAAGAAGCAGAACTCCCACAATTAACAAAAATGGAGCAGCTAAAAAAAGCTTAACTCCCAAAAAATAAAAAAAAATGGAGCAGCTAAAAAAGCTTAACTCCCAAAAAATAAAAAAAAATGGAGCAGCTAAAAAAGCTTAACTCCCAATATATATAAATTTTAAAAATACAATACCTTTTTAAACCGGCTGCGCCAAATTGTCGTGTCCCAAAAGCATTCAATTAAGAAAATTCACAAAACCATCAAGAAGCAATTAATTAATCACCGTAAATCTTCTTCAAATAATAACAACGCTCACATTACTTTAAAACATAATTCTTTATTTATCGCGAACTGACCTATCTTAATAACTCTAAAAGCAAAACCAATCCGAACCGAACTGTAATTTAATATCACGATGACTGAACCATTAACGGGCTAAGAACACTACAGGCTCTCGCCAGTCCAGTCATTGGTCTTTTATGCACCAATATTCGGAAGTACATAGACTTTACTTAACAACGCGGATGTAAACAAACGACAACAACCTTGCCGTTTGTTCTACCGGTTGCAGCGTAGTAAATAATCGCTTTACATAATAATTACCATGCTAGGTTAATTATTATTGTAATCGTCGATTGCTCCACTAAGCGCTCATCGCAGCCAGCTGTTGAGCTAATCAGCAAAATAACCGACAGTTGCAAAACAGTACAATGCGACGTTACTGTTTAGCAATTGCTAATTATTTCACTAAAATGCGCCCTTGGCTGCTGGAAGAATCTTCCGTATATTGGGCCATAACAGATCGTTAATCCCCAACTTTATTGGAAATCCCAAAGGTCTTCACAAATTCATTTCAAGCTGCGATGATACATACGCAACAGCAACGACGGAAAGCGAAAAGCACTCCCTCCTCAGTTTAATAAGGAGTAAATTATCCGCAGAGGCCTACGATATCTTCAGGTACAATAAAATTGAAGATTGGCCTACCTTAAAATCAATCCTAACTCAAACTTTTGAAGTTAAAACTGCCAGATCTACCTTGCAGTCCCAGTTAAGCAACTCGAGACAAAGAAAGGAGGAAAGTACAAAAAATTTCCTCCAAAGATTAAATGTGACACTGTCGAAGCTGAATGAGGCTACACACTCATATACAACGGACAAAATGCTCCTAAGATCTTTATTAAAAGATAATCAGAGTCAGGCTGCAAGGACAATTGAAGACGGATTATCCAATCCACAACTCCAAACTTTAGCCAAAGCACATTCGGATAAATCTTTTTCTGCATTAAAATCGCATATTTTGGAACATGCATTACGCTTAGAGCAGAAACAACTCGGCTTCCAAGCACATAACAAGGTAAATCAAACTCGATTTGCACAAACAATAAATTCAAATCTTCGTTGTTTCAAATGTAATAGACTGGGACATTCTGCATCAAGTTGCCCAGTCATAAAACGCTCCACGTAAAATTTCAAAACAGTTCCAAAACTAAACTCGCAATTACAACGCCCTCCAGATTTCAATGACGTCACATCTCCGTCACAGGTTCCATCTTGTCGATATTGTCATCGAATTGGGCACACCATAGAAGAAATAGAAGAATGCAGAACCAGGGCGGCAAATAATAATCGTTCTAACAACAGCCCGGAAACCAAAATGATTTTCGGGAAATAACTACAATTCCACTGGCAAACACGGCTAATAGACACCACAAAACAGGAACTGGCAGCAGCCAGTATTCCGAGAGAAACGAACTCCACCGAGATATACAAATGCAAATATCTCACCTAGATCACCGTCCCCAAATAGGAAGGACAACAAAACTTCATCATTGCAAATTAATTCGAATCCCCGTCCAGATCAATAAAAATTCTCTAACTCTTTCTTTGCCTGTCGATAACTGCTCTGCTCCAAGACTTACATTTTTAATTGATACTGGAGCAGAGATCAGCTTAATTAAACCCCATCCATTGAAGCCAGATAGCATCTGCTACAGAGATGCTGTCTGCAATATAAACACATTATTTACAGAGTCCACTTCTACAGATGAACTCATTTTTGCTAAGTTAAACTTAACTTCTGAACATAATAACTCCATCCTAGAACACCCATTTCAAATTGTGGGAAATAACTCCATCCTCTCATACGATGGCCTGCTTGGTCATGACTTTTTATCTCGATACAATGCTAGTATCAATCACAAAAATAAATCCATTTCTCTAGAAATTAATTATTCAAATGAATTTTATCCATATGAGGATTACTATTCAAATTATCCATATGTTTATTTGAAAAGCGAAGACCCAGAAAAGAGCTCTCAAAAAAAGAGTCTGTTATATACAGGGATAACATTCTCCAATAAAGATATCAATACAATTCCATCTCCCTCAATTGCTTCGAAAAGCAATGCAAATCAATCTCCAGGCAATGCTTCACAAGAAATGAAGCACAAAGGTAAAAATTTATCTCCATCTATGGCCACAAAAGAGGCTGAATTAAATAAAATTCTATCTCCATCCAAGGCTTCACAAGATATGATGCAAAAACATAAAAGTATATCTCCACATCATACACTTCACAAAAGATGTGGTCCAGACATAAATCAGAAAAGAATGTAAGGAATTTCAATAAAGTTTTATCTCCTTCAAATTCTATCGAGTCGGAATCATCGAATAACTCCTTCCAAATTCCACAAAAGTTAGAATCATATCTCCTTCCTATTAAAAATCCGAAAGAATCCGATAAATAAAATAAAATTAAAATTCCGGCTCGATCAGAGTTCATTATTGAAATTCCAACTCATTCTATTCATCATCAATCGGTTTGTTTTAAGAAGGAAATAAGGCCAGGTTTATTTCTCGGAAACTCGATCGTCGAAACAATCAACGGTATGGCAAAAGTCCTAATCCTCAACACAAATGACGAGGACGCCGATCTGGGCTCTTACGAGGTGAATCCAGTTTATCAAGACCTGGGCGACTTTGTGATCATCTCCACAGAATCTGAAACAGATCCAATTAAGGGCAGAATAATGAAACTGCAAAACCTTATCAAATTGGATCACTGTAATTCGGAGGAATCTGAGAATATTCGCAATATCTGTAGGGAATTCAACGATCCCTTCTTCATAGAAGGGGATTTCTTTTCATATACAGATGCTATTACCCACAAAATCGAGACACTCCAAGCCAAACCGCCTATTTATACCAAGCCTTATAGACTTCCCGAGGCAAGCCGAACGGAAATAAATCGGCAAATATAAGAAATGCTTGAGTCAGACATCATCAGACCTTCACATAGTCCCTGGAATTCTCCACTTCTCCTGGTTCCTAAAAAACCAGATGAGAATGGAAACAAAAAGTGGCGAGTAGTGGTAGACTTTCGTCGTATTAACGACATTACTATTGGCGATGCGTACCCACTGCCTAATATCACTGATGTATTAGACCAGTTGGGGAAATTGAAATATTTTACCACACTCGACTTATTGTTAGCCAGTTGATTTCACCAGATAAAAATGGACTCGACTCCTGCTACTTTTCAACGAGCCATGAACAATGTTCTATCTGGACTTCAAGGCATATATTGCTTCGTATACATGGACGATATTGTAGTCCATGGATACAATCTCAAAGATCACAATTCCAAACTCACAGCAGTATTTAGCCGTCTCCGCAATTTCAATTTGAAACTTCAACCCGACAAGTGCCATTTCCTAAGGAAAGAAATTATGTATTTAGGGTACATAATTACAGAAAATGGAGTCCTATCCCAAACCCAAGAAGGAAAAGGATATCAAAGCCTTCCTTGGTTTCGTCAGCTACTATCGCCGCTTTATAACAAATTTTTCGAAGATTGCCAAACCACTTACAAATCTTTTAAAAAAAGATACGCCCGTCAAGTTCGACGCAGTTTGCGATGAAGCATTTTGTGAATTGAGGAATAAATTAATTTCAGCACCAATTTTATCATATCCCAATTTCGACAAAGAATGTTTTGTCACCTCCGATGCCAGTGACTACGCCATCGGAGCGGTTCTTTCACAAGTTGATGATCAAGGAGATCATCCAATCGCCTATGTGAGTCGAGTTCTCAATTGTGCAGAGGCTCGTTACTCAACAATAGAAAAGGAGCTCTTAGCTATCGTTTTCGCAGTTGAGCAATTCAGACCATAGGTTTATGGCAGACAGTTTACAATTATAACAGACCATAAACGATTAGTATGGCTCATGAATCTGAAAGATCACTCCTCAAGACTGATGAAATGGAGAATACGTCTTGAGGAATATGACTACAAAATTGTCCATAAATCAGATAAACTCAACACAAATGCAGACGCTCTCCGGATAGTAGCGAAAATTTCATAGAACCTACCACCTGCGTAAATGTGGTAAGAAGGAATCAAGCTAGAGCTCGGGCGAATTCGAATACGCCCAACACGAGTGTCATTAAGCAAAATCCAACTCCATCACAAGTGAACAATTCCTCAGTCATAATAACTGAGACAAATTTTCCATTACTATTGACTAAAAATGCGAATCCTAAATTTTTCATCTTGCCAATGCAGGATACAGAACTTGAAAGAGTGTTGGACTCGAAACTAAAATTTTCAGATAAATCTCCACTTTCAGAAACGGAACTGAACTTATTCAAGAAAAAAGACACAACAGTATGTATATCCAAAGCTAATTTACCTTGTCGATCCCAAAGAGATAGATCAGACCTCGAAAAGATTTTAACTGAGGTCTGCTCATATACAGTAGCAAATCAGTTAAATCAATTAAATATCTCCTTCCCAATTTTGGATACACAAAACCTCATTCTCATTAAAAGCGTTTTAACCAAGGTCTTCGCTAATCAACAAATAAACATAAAGCTCCATCAAGATGCAATAAAATTTTTATCCGACATTAATGACATCGAACAATTTTCAAAAGATTTTCACTCAATACCATCATCGAGGCCATCAAGGAGTTTCCCGCACAATTAAAAGAATCAAAAAGCAATTTTACTGGCCTGGCATGTGTTATGTATAAAAAACTTAGGTACATATATGTACCATATGTAGGTATATATAACCTTAGGGCCTAACAGGTAAAAAGAAAAAAAAACAAATAATTAATAAGCCCTATATACCTAGAAACCTAAAATTGGGCATATAAAAGAAAAACCATAAAATATAAAAATTCAATAAACTAATCATGCACAAAACATAATTAGTTTATCGTTCAAAAAGGGTGAAGAAAATTGCATCAGCAATTTTCTTCACATTCCAAACAAGTCATAAAATTTTTCCCATCAAACGACTTGGGAAAAACAAAAGTTTCATTTTACACCCCAAGTCGTTTTACTTTAAAATTTCCACGACAAAATTTTGCCTTCAGCAAAATTTGTCATTTCAACAATTTAATTAAAACAGAAATCAAAAAGCAAATCGTACCTTCAGTACGATTTGTCGCGAAAAATACAACGTGTATGTACATACGTACATACATATTACGAAAAAAGTTTTCGCGATAAGAAACGCGCGCAGCATAAATGCATTGTATGTATAGGCGCGTCGCGATTTCAAACGGTGGCTGATGTTTTAAAAAGTGTAAGATTACATTTTTGCAGCCATCGTTCAACGCGAGTAATTCTGGACATGTTTGAACAAGTCCAGAATTGAAAAAGTAAAATTTTCTCAGGATAAGAAAATGCAATTTAGCATTTTCGATCCTGAACAACGGCCCCTGATCACGATGAATGTGATCAAGAGTTGAGTCGTTTTTCAAAAGGAATTGGAATTGGGTTGTCTGATGGATTTCGGCGGAAAAAGTTGAGTTGTATTTTTTTTGGTTTTGAAGAGTTGATTTTTGTTTTTAACTTCGAGAGTTGGAAAAAGATCGGTTGTTGAGTTGAGTTGATTTGAGTTCGAACAAGCGGTTGAAAATCAGTTTTTTAAAAAAAGGTTTCCGTTGGCTAACAAAAAGCTTAGATAAGAAGCCCTAACATCGTACGATTTTATAAGAAACGCACAAATGTGGAGTTTCAGTTCGGTTACCTAAAAGAAAGTAAAACCAGAATAGTGTAAATTAGTTTCTAAGAGAGTGTTTAAATAAAAATTTTGGTGAATAAAAGCAAACGAAATAACCACAGAGTTTTTAGTGAAAAACCCCACCTATCTACATATCATAGTGATAAACATAAAGCGAACCGGATACGGATACGTCGACTTGTTAACCTGGTGATATACGTGAGTACCCAAGTTTGAAGAGTGGAATAACTATATAACAAGGTAGATATATAACAAAATTGGCGCAGCCGGTAGGATCAAGGAAGCTTGGTCAAGTTAAACGATCGTAAACGCTTGAAAAGCCTTGGTCCTACACGAATCTACGGGGAACCTGTGACACAAGCCACACTATACGGCCACGTCACCCCCAACGCTCGGGGTAGATCTCATCTATAGGCGCCTCTGCTCCAGGCGAGCAAGCGTTCACCCCAGTGAGTGAAAAAAAAGGGAACGAAATCAACAAGGGACCTGGACTCACTAATAGAAGCTCATTCCCAGCCGGAAAGAAGTCAGGACAACGGACACCCATTTACAACCAACTCCAGGAGGAAGATATCATCGTTCCTGGGTTGAAGGGGATTTCGAAGAAGGCTTTAAGCCCCCCTTTCAACCATATCCAGGGGAAGTAAGTAGGCCTAGGGCCCCCCAGCAGCAAAAAGAAGCACCGGAAATTGTAACTTCGTTCCAGGATTGCAAGGGATCTCGAAGTCGGCAAAAGCCCCCCTTTCAATCTCAGCCAAGGGAATTAAGACGGCAGGAGCCCCCCTAGCAGCAAAAAGCATTCCAGAAGGGAATACTCCAAGAAGGCTGGAAGCCCCCCTTTTGGACAACGCGGGACGCATATGTCAGGAGAAAACTCGACACCGGCACCTGAGACAGGCACGAGATTAGACTGCATACCTTCATCCGACGCGGAGAAATCCCCAGGTGAAAATCTCCAACACCTCCGGGAAGGTACAGAAAACGCCCAAGAAGACGACCCAGCACATCAAGAAGCAACAGGAGTTCGCCTTCGAAGCGGCACCGTTTTAACAGGGCCCACGGTTGTATCTAAAGTAAGTCTAGATAAATTTTTAGATAAGTTATTAGAGAAGGCACGTGAATCCGATAAGCTCACTGTCACGCACTGCGACGCTCTTGACCACAGATTAAGTCAAGGCAGAGAGCAGAGGCTGACACAAATCGAAAAATTCAAAAAAGATACAGAGCGATTCAAACAGGAGCTTATCGAATTCGCCGGGCTTTCACGTTCATTAGGTATAGATAAGACCACAGCCAGTGTACTTGTAAGTGCTGAGGGAGAGGAAAGTGTCAGTGATATTAGTGGTGACGCCTGTGACCAAACAACCGCCGAAAATCTCCTTAGTGGCTGGCTAGAAGTATCCTTCACGGATTCTAGTCCAGAAACCAGCCCTGAAACTCGTCAAAGCACCAGTAGACTACCCTACAAAAGTTTAAATAAAAAGTTAATCACAATGGTAGATTATGCAAAGGTGGCCAAGCTCACGACACAACTAGTTCCCCTGTTTTCGGGTGAAAATACCCCACAGCTAGGTCGTGAGCTACAAACATTTATTGGCTGTTGCAAACAGGCCTTACACTGTTTAAGTGAGGAAGAAAAACCAGCCTTCCTACATATCTTGCCCACAAGACTTCGTGGCGATGCTTATCAGCTGTTTGCTTCGGACGTTCCGACTACTTTTAGTGAGGTGGAGGAACGTCTGAACAGAACCTATCTACCACGAGAATCATATCAAGAATTGGTCAACAAATTGATCACAATGAGACAAAACCCGTTGGAAACTCTCACTGCCTTCACAACAAGAGTGAAGCAGTTGCTGATGCTTTGCAACGAGGCAGCGGTACTGAAGTACGGAGCAACGGCAGCCCCAGCTGTGAAGACACAGTTGGCGGACTTCGCCAAGAATGCCCTCAAAAGTGGAGTGAACAATCCCCACCTATGCCAGTACCTCCCCACTCTGGTAGAAAATGATCTAGAGCAGCTGATACAAAAGGCTTTAGACATGGAAAAGTTACAAGCAGGCACAGTTTTCGTCCAAACGCCGCTAACGCAGCAGCCATATCCAATGGCACTAATAGACCCAAGTCTTCGAGTTCGAGCTCTTAGCCGAACACCTTACAATCAAGCACCACAGCCACCCATGTATGCATCACCACGAGCACAAGAGCCCAGACAGTTTAATCTCCCATACGTTCATGCTCAACCACTACGCCCGCCATTTCCACGAAGGGAATCCAGACAACCGGATACACAGAATCAGGTACAAAACATCACCTGTAATTTCTGCCAGAAGCGGGGACACACCTACACGGAGTGTCTTAAACGCGAAAACACCCCCTTCTGTTCTAACTGTAGAAGTTACGGGCATGACATTCGCGACTGTCGAAACAACCAAACACAGTCTGCAAATCGTTTCACACGAGGATCGCCTAGCAATCCGCCACAGTCTGACCCAAGCAATATAAAAGGGCCCAGAGTGTTTAACATAAGACAAAAATGTGATTTTTGTGGGCGCCGTGGACACAAGATCGACGAATGCCGACAAAAGCAAAAATGGGAGGATAAAAAACAGGGAAACGACAAAGAGTCGACCCAAAACTCCCCGGCTCGACTATAAACCCTACCAGCAATAAAAAAGGGTCTTCTCAGCCGCCCGACTTCAGTGTGCCCACCGCCAGACTCCCTCTAGACATAAGTCTAAATGGTCAGGCCCAGCTAATAGTGGACACCGGCGCTGAGATCAGTATAATTAAGAAAAAAGCTCTCAATTCTCGCGAGCTAATAAATCCCAACAAAAAGCTAACGCTTCAAAGCCCCTTTGGCACCGGAAAAACCTTAGGAAGTTGCCAAGGAAACTTCATGCTAAAAAGTAACTTACCTTGCAACTTTCAGGTGGTAAAAAACATCCCAGGTATTTCTGACGACGGCTTACTAGGAAATGATTTCCTAGCCAAAAATTGTAATGTTGAGGGACCCAACAAGGTTCTGCGATTTCCTCGCACGGAAACCAATCCAGAAGAGTTTGCTGTTCCATTAGAAACCGCATCGGACAACCCGTGTTCACAAAACACAGTCAACAAAGAGACACTGGTAGAAGATATTAAACCCGACGGGGATACACCTTCTACCCGAAGTGTTCTCAAAGCTTCTCAGTCAGAAGAAGTCGGCTGTGACTTACAAGAACGCGATAAGGGTATCAGGTGAATTTAAATGAACCTGTGTGCGTACCAGCACGGTCTCAGATCGTAGTCAACGTTCCGTTGCAGTTGCAGGAAGAAATGCTCAGTCTGTCGAAAGAAATAGACGACGGAGTCTTCTTAGCAAACAGCTTACTCTCAGCTGGGTTAAAAGCAGTTCCTATAGGAATCCTCAACACACGCAGTACACAAGTAGTTCTAAACAGCGTGAACCTAAATCTGGTTCCCATTAAAGACTACACTGTCGTCCCCATCAAACGAGAGCCATACGAAAATATTACAACAGCCCATCCTTTGAATCCCATGAGTCGAAATGACGGCGATGGTGAGCATCAAAATATAATTAGATCTAAGATTAAGAAAATAGGGCATAAGAGCCCCAGTCAATTAAGCAGTCATAAGAAACTGCTCCAAGACGCTTGCGGGTCCCTCATGAAAACCCCAACGTCAGGCGCTGGCCAGCATACAAAAGGTCTGCCGTTAGCAACTCCCGCAGATTCACCTGGCCCAGCGCCTCTCATATATAAAACAAGTAGGTTAAGAGGTAAAATAATTAATATAAAACCATTAAGTAAGTCTAGAACTAAGAGTAATAAAAACAGGGCAATAAGCGCCGATCAGAAGGCCACCCTACAACATATACGATATCTGTTCCCAAACGATGTCGAACAAAAAGACACCAGTATTTATCCCCGCCTCACCAGACTAGAGCAAGAGCTCAGTCTGGATGAAACTTTAAATTCTGAGGAAAAAGCCTCAATAACAAATCTCTGTTACGAATATGATGACATATTCTTTTTAAAAGGTGACAGGCTTACACATACCAATGCCATCACCCATGACATCCCTCTGGTACAAGACCAAGCACCTATTAACCAAAAGATGTACCGGTTACCAGAGACACAGCGAAATGTAATAAATGAGCAACTCAGAGAAATGCTGGACAACGACATTGTCCAGCCCAGCAAAAGCCCATGGAACTCACCACTGCTAGTCGTCCCCAAAAAAGCGGGACCAGACGGTGAGAAAAGGTGGCGCGTCGTCGTTGATTTCCGCAAGTTGAATGAAAAAACGATTGGCGACGCCTTCCCTCTACCTCGGATTGAGGATATCCTCGATCAACTGGGCCATTCAAGATACTTCACCACACTAGACCTAGCCAATGGCTATCATCAGGTACTCGTCGATCCGGAAGATCGAGCAAAAACGGCTTTTATTACCAACTACGGGCATTATGAATTCAAACGCATGCCGTTCGGGCTCAAAGGAGCCCCGGCCACATTTCAGCGTTTAATGAATTTCATATTAATTGGCCTACAAGGCCTAGAATGTTTCGTCTACTTAGATGACATCGTCATCTATGGAAAAAGTCTGGCAGACCACAATGAAAAGCTTCGCAAAGTCTTTGACAGGTTAAGAGAAAATAACCTGAAACTTCAACCTGAGAAATGTCAATTTCTCAGGCGCGAGGTAGTGTATTTAGGACTCAAATGTTCTAACCAAGGAGCACTACCTGACCCTAGCAAAACGGCATGCGTCCAAACTTTCCCCATCCCTAAGACAGTAAGGCAAGTGCAATCATTTTTGGGCCTTTCCAATTACTACAGAACATTCATACCCGATTTTTCGAAAACAGTACGTCCCCTAACAAACTTACTCCGAAAGGATGTAAAGTTTAAGTGGACTGAGAAATGCCAAGAGGCATTTCAAAGCATTAAGAACGCTTTAATTTCCCCTCCACTCTTAATATATCCCGATTTTTCAAAACCCTTTAACCTTACCACAGACGCCAGCAGCGAGGCTCTTGGAGCAGTTCTCTCTCAAGGAGAGGTAGGAAGTGACCAGCCAATTGCCTACGCCAGCCGTACCCTGAATAAAGCCGAACGTAACTATTCCACGATTGAGAAAGAGTTACTGGCTATAGTTTGGGCGACTAAAAATTTCAGGTGTTATCTGCAAGGCCAAGAGTTCACGGTCTATACAGATCACAAACCACTCAAGGGAGTCTTCAATGTTAAGGACCCCACATCCCGTCTGGTGAGATTTCACCATAAGCTTTCCGAGTTCAATTATAAAATTGAATATAAGCCCGGAAAGTACAACACGAATGCCGACACTTTAAGCCGCATTCCACGGGAAAATAACAAAGACAAGGAAACTACAACCTTCACGGTAGAAGCTATAGTCCACCACCAAATGGACTCGGACATAGAGGAGGAAAAACACTCATCGGACCTTAAGGAGTGTCTGCAATGCAATGCAGTAACAAGAGCCCAGACACGAAACATTCAGGAAAGTGGAACAAATCCAGACAGCAAGGCCAAACTAATAGAAAAAGAAGAACAAACTAATCTTCCAGAAGAGACCGCAGACCGTGACAGTCCACCTAGTAACAATCCACCAATTATAGACGAAACTCGTCCCCCTGAAGTAATCACAAGCCCAGAGGAGATTCAATTAATCTTAAAAGATTATCATGATTCTCTCTTTGGCGGCCATCAGGGAGTGATAAAAACCTATAAACGGATTCGAAGAAAGTACTGGTGGAGGCACATGCTTAGTGACATCAAAAAGCACATTAAGCGGTGTGCCAAATGTCAAACCATGAAAGCCTCACCACAGTATAAAATGCCGATGGTGATTACGGACATAGCGGAACAACCATTCGACAAAATCTATCTAGATATAGTCGGCCCACTAGAGGAAACTGAATCTGGAAACAAATACATACTAACGTTTCAGGATAACCTCACGAAGTTCGTAGATTGGTATGCCATACCAAATGGGGAAGCTATAACGGTAGCGCACATTTTCTTCGATGAAATCGTCACGCGCTACCGCATTCCCAAAAGAATAGTCACTGATCAGGGAAGTAATTTCCTGAGTGACCTATTCAAAAAGGTATGCAAACTCCTCAGGATAAATAAGCTACAAACCTCAGCTTATCATCCCCAATCAAATGGAGCACTCGAACGTGCACATAGACCGTTGATTGAATATCTACGAACTATAGTGGACGAAAATCCCAGGTCATGGGATAGTTATCTGCGAACCGCTGCTTTCGTGTACAACAACAGTGTACACGAAGGGACAAAATTAACTCCCATGGACTGCCTCTACGGCTTTACAGCGGACGTTACATCCAACTTAAGGCGAGACCCCGAACCCGTGTATAACCATGAGAGCTACTACCATATTCTCAGGTATAAGCTTCAAAAGTCTTACGCCATGGCACAGAAAAACCTTCTGATGAGTAAACAACGCTCGAAAAATTACTATGACAAAGCTGTACGTCCCCTGACATTTCACAGAGGAGACAAGGTTCTACTCAAGAGCGAGAGTCGTAAACATAAGCTCTCCCAGATTTGGGTAGGACCCTACACGGTAACCGGTATCCCTAGTACTGTAAACACCACAATAAAAATTCGTAAACGAGAGGTCACGGTACATAACAACCGTCTAAAACCTTTCTACGAATAACATGGTGTCAATATAATTTAAGTAATTCAAAGACACATATATAATAGCATGTAAGCTACAAAGTCAAATAAAAACCCATTTTAATACCCTATCCTATCCTCTCCTAGATAACAATGCAGTCCATCATTTTCCACGGACTATTCCTGCTCATAATAGGAGCCCTCGCGGAGGAACCTTACTCTATAACGCCCCTAAATAATACGGGAGTACTATTTGAGGATCTTGGAAGCCTATCAGTTTACCACGACACTTGGAGCATCATCACTGAGTTAGATCTGGCCGAGTTGGAAAATCAGACGCGACTAGCAGAACGAGCGGAACACTACATACACCAATTGTGTGGAAATGGGTCTTCTATACAGGACCTTTGTACGCTACAGACAAAACATATACACGCCCTAATGGAAAATATCAATAGGCGTACCAGTGTTATTAGGGAAGCTGTGCCCAAATCGCGCAAGCCCCGACCCATCTTCGATGGAATTGGAAATGCGATGCATTATCTTTTCGGTACCATGGATAGTAAAAACGAACAAGAGGTGTACAGCCGACTAAGCGAATTAGAGGTAAATACTCAAACCTTAGCTGATCTGGAAAAACAACAGATCAGCGTAATAAAAACCACGTTTGAAGAAATTCAGAAACCCCTATCTTCCCTATCTGAACGACAGCGTCAGATAACCAACCAGATTAACAATCTGCGGAACACAACAGACGAGTTGACAGCCCACCAAATAAGACAAGAAATTGTCTCTAGTCTGACACTACAAATGATAGAGTTGGAATTTAGACAACAAGCTCTACTGGACATAATAGTGTCCAGTAGAAATAATCAAATTCATCCACTTTTAATTTCCCCAAATCATTTGCTAGAGATTTATCACAAATCTCACTCCACTTGTCGCAATCTACAGGACTGTTTGTCAGTTCTGTATCAAACAGCAGATATTAAGACACATTTGATGCAGGACAAATTAGTTATCCGAATCAAACTTCCCATATTTAACATCCCCAAGATGAAAATCCAACAGATTAAATGTTTTCCCATACGGGTGGATTCAGACCACTCATTAATACCTGATATCGAATTTTCCCATGTGGCAAGTCAAATACAGACCCAGGAATTTCTGCTGCTGAAGCCAGAAAACCTGAGATCTTTCAAAAAAATTGCAAAGGGAATCGATGAGGATACGTGGGTTGGTAAGCTAAATACACCACTCACCAAGGCTACAAAAACAGATGAATGTGTTATTAAACTTTTATTCAATCCACTGGGCGAACACCCACAGTGTAGCATCAGAGCTCAAATTCCCCCAAGAGATACAATAATTAAGCTCAATAGACCAAATTCGTGGCTGTACTCCTTAACCGAAACTACTATAGTACATATAACTTGTACTCAACAGTTACTCACTCATCGTCTCGCAGGACAAGGAATCATGACAATCAACGAACCATGTTTCTTGCAAATAGGGTCTCACACTCTGTATTACGAAGCAGAAAATCTACTTCCGCTAAAAGTTTTCCAACCAACCTACTTCCCAGGCACAAACGAAACTCAAGAGGTATTGGCAGAATATATGTCCAAGATATCCGCTCCTAAAAACCTTGATAAACAACCAACGTTGCTCCTCGGAGATGATACAAACCAACGTATCCACCTAGATACAAAATCTCTAGATGAAATCCGTACCAAAGTGAACAACATTCACTTTGGACCAAAGGCCAAGATTCCTCATATACTATCAATAACATCCCTATCAATGACAGGACTCTTGTTGCTAATTGTATCTGTGGTGGCACTAGCAAAATATATCGTACCGGCATTCATGGCATGGATTGCTAAACGCGGACAACAGCCCACAGCTGAAAACGTTCCTATGGAACCGGTTTACGCAACACCCTAAGAAAAATTAAAACGTACTCAAAGTCTCCACAGAGCGAGATCTATACAAGTAGTATAATCAAAAAGATATAAACTCGTTGGTTGGCCCCGTCTCATTCTCCTATTACAAGCACAGTCCCTCTCCTTTTACTACACTGGCTGATAGCAAATAAGTCAAATAAAAACTAGATATTAAGAGATAGAAAATATATTTCAAAAAATACAAACAAAACTCTAGGAATTAAGAAAATCAAAGAAAGAAAAACAAAATATAAGAGAACTAAAACAAAAATATAACCAGTTAAAACATAATCAAAATTTAATAATAAGTATATAAATAATTAGTAACATTGAGCAGCACAAAAGAATAATTAACTAGCCGATAAGATATTAAAATAAAATAACATACATAACTAAGTTATACTAATAGATATAAACTGAAAAGTTAAGGTACTAGAATTATAAATAGAAAAATAGAAAATAAAAATAATAAAAAAAAAAAATAATAACAAGACAACCAAGAAAAAATTAACAGACACTAGATATACACATAAAATAAAAAGTAAAACGAAAATAGGCTTTAAAAGTAGCTATAAATAAATAAATAAATAAGTAAGTAGAGTTAGATAATAGGATTAAGGAAACCGTACACTAAATTACACAAAATAAAATTTTTTGTTTGTAAAAACAAAAAAAAATATTTATACATGCATATGTATATTTGTACACAGCAAGAGCAAAGACCCAACCAAAAACCGACCAAGTATTCAGCTCTCTCAAAACAATATACATATATAAAAATATAATAAAACCAACCACAGTCTCAATACCGAAACCGCTATACAACACAAGAAAAAAAAAACTCTCAAATTCCCTGCGAAGAACCACAAGCCATATAAGTAGCAACCTGAAAACAATATATATAGTATATATAGGGGTAACAACAAAGAAACACAATAGACCTAGACTTTACATTTTTTTATTATAAATCAAAACTAAGGCAAAACAAAATTTAGAAAAACGAACAAAAAAATTTTATTAACGAAACTTAATTAAAAAAGTGTTGTCCTCTTTTGCCTCGGGGAGCCGTCAGGACAAACGATCCGGGCCATCCGTGGTTGCTGCAAGAAAAAAGAAAAAAAAATTTATAAAAAAAAAAAGATCAATTCAAATTAAAGGAGAAATTACCAAGTTCAGCCCTCATAGGGCGGGAGAGCGTCCCAGTCTTCCTCAGAACCATCTGGAGGACCGCAATCCCCCTTAGCAGGCGACACGTCCCAGTCCTCTACAACCGAAACCGGGCTCGACACTGCACCTGGGACATCCCAGTGAAGCTCAGCCGGATTGTTGGCCCAAGCTACCACGTCATCGCCATGCAGCATGTAACTCGGGTGGGTCCTACACACCAGGCAGGTACACCAGCCGACCTCTCCCGACAACACTAGGGTAGCTCCTAAAAAGAAATAAAAAAGAAAACAGTAATTAGAACAAATGAAAAGTTATTGTTCACCACAAAATAAACTTACCTAAAGGCACCCAGGAACTCCCGTTATGAGGAGATAAACAAAGCTCCACCCGGTGAAAGCTATCAACCTCAGCAGGAGCGGACCAGATGCAAATATCTGGGCGCCCATCCCTGCGCAGCAGCAGCCGGATTAATCCCCTCCACCGAGGAGCCCCGCTCTGTACCGAAATTGCCAGGACCCTAACACACTGGGGCCTAGAGCAGACGTAGGGAGCACGTGGTCCAATTACTTCGCCGAATTCCATTTTTAGAAAGACTGTGAAGATAATCACAGAAATCGCTCCATATAAAGGGCAAAACCCCTAACGTTAGCAAAAACCGATGGAGATACGATTAAAATGTGTGAAGCCCTTATCTCGGTGAAGCCCACGCAATCCATGTAGCAAAAGTAGTTGCATTTATTCTTTTTTCCATTCTTTCAAATCACACAATATGAGCTCCATACGACACAAATTGCAATTTATGCATTTTGTATGTAGCTACAAGCACACAGATCAAAAAAAAATTTTTTTCTCCCCATTTTCAAAGCCGGTGCAAGATGCATTTTAATGTGTCAGACCCCGACGCTATGGACCCATGGCATTCTTCTTATTTTTTTTATTTTTTTTAATTACTTTTAAGGAGTACGATATCAAATTCATTTCAATTTGATAAAACACCCCATACAAAATATACACCCACTCAATCCCCTTGAGAATTATTCCTCTTCAAAGAATAATTCTCTTTTTTGCGGGGGGAAGGAATGTTATGTATAAAAAACTTAGGTACATATATGTACCATATGTAGGTATATATAACCTTAGGGCCTAACAGGTAAAAAGAAAAAAAAACAAATAATTAATAAGCCCTATATACCTAGAAACCTAAAATTGGGCATATAAAAGAAAAACCATAAAATATAAAAATTCAATAAACTAATCATGCACAAAACATAATTAGTTTATCGTTCAAAAAGGGGGAAGAAAATTGCATCAGCAATTTTCTTCACATTCCAAACAAGTCATAAAATTTTTCCCATCAAACGACTTGGGAAAAACAAAAGTTTCATTTTACACCCCAAGTCGTTTTACTTTAAAATTTCCACGACAAAATTTTGCCTTCAGCAAAATTTGTCATTTCAACAATTTAATTAAAACAGAAATCAAAAAGCAAATCGTACCTTCAGTACGATTTGTCGCGAAAAATACAACGTGTATGTACATACGTACATACATATTACGAAAAAAGTTTTCGCGATAAGAAACGCGCGCAGCATAAATGCATTGTATGTATAGGCGCGTCGCGATTTCAAACGGTGGCTGATGTTTTAAAAAGTGTAAGATTACATTTTTGCAGCCATCGTTCAACGCGAGTAATTCTGGACATGTTTGAACAAGTCCAGAATTGAAAAAGTAAAATTTTCTCAGGATAAGAAAATGCAATTTAGCATTTTCGATCCTGAACAACGGCCCCTGATCACGATGAATGTGATCAAGAGTTGAGTCGTTTTTCAAAAGGAATTGAATCGGGTTGTCTGATGGATTTCGGCGGAAAAAGTTGAGTTGTATTTTTTTTGGTTTTGAAGAGTTGATTTTTGTTTTTAACTTCGAGAGTTGGAAAAAGATCGGTTGTTGAGTTGAGTTGATTTGAGTTCGAACAAGCGGTTGAAAATCAGTTTTTTAAAAAAAGGTTTCCGTTGGCTAACAAAAAGCTTAGATAAGAAGCCCTAACATCGTACGATTTTATAAGAAACGCACAAATGTGGAGTTTCAGTTCGGTTACCTAAAAGAAAGTAAAACCAGAATAGTGTAAATTAGTTTCTAAGAGAGTGTTTAAATAAAAATTTTGGTGAATAAAAGCAAACGAAATAACCACAGAGTTTTTAGTGAAAAACCCCACCTATCTACATATCATAGTGATAAACATAAAGCGAACCGGATACGGATACGTCGACTTGTTAACCTGGTGATATACGTGAGTACCCAAGTTTGAAGAGTAGAATAACTATATAACAAGGTAGATATATAACACATGTCAGGCGATATTATCAAATACGTAAGGAAATGTAAACTTTGTCAGCTGAACAAAGTATCCAGAAACGCTAAAATTCTCCTTATATTCCAAGACGACCTCACGACATTGAAAAGAAGTCACAGAACCTTAGCAGAATATCTCCGATCTTATGTAGCAAAAGATCCACAAGACTGGGATACATGGATTCCTTATGCCATGTTTGTATACAATACCACCCCTCATTCGAGTACTAATTATACTCCACGCGAACACCTATACGGATTCCCGGCCGAAATCCCAAATAATTTAAACTCGTCTCCAACCGTTTGCTATAATTACGACAATTATGCAAACGAGTTAAAAGCGCGTCTACAGCATAGCTTCAAAATAACAAAATCAAAATTGCATTACGACAAAAACTCCGTCCAAAAATCTTTTATGGTAGGCGATAAAGTCCTACTTAATAGCAGAGTTCGAGATAATTAGTTCTCACCATTATGGTCAGGTCCTAATGAGATAATGGCGATTAATTCCTCCGAAAATTCCACTATTAAAATCAATAATAAAAACAAAAGTGTCCATAACAAAGACCTAAAACTTTTCTCAGAGTAACAACTTCATCACCTTCAAACATCATTCAGAGATATTAACATAGGGTCATCTTCCAGGTTTCCAAACTGATGTAAATCATATTCTTTTTACTTTGCATCCCTATAATCCACGGCGCAGGAGTGGAAGTGAAACAGCTAAATGCTGGCGCGGGCATTTACTTCGAGGAAATCGGAAGAGCCAAATTCTACACAAACGAATGGAAAACCGTAAACTACTACGATTTAGAAAACTTCAAATCTGAATTCAGGAACATGCAATTCATCCCACACCAGATTACAGCAATCTGTCAGAAACTGAATAAAAATTCAGCGATGGCCAACACTGGTCACGGTACGTTGCTTCAAGTTAATCTTAAATTAGTAAATTTAGAGTATAAAAATATGCTCCTAGTAACACAAAGTAGGAAACAAAGAGCCTTATTTAATGCGATAGGCTCAATCTCCAAAGCTCTCTTCGGTACATTAGACGAAGATGACGCCAAAGTTTATGATGAGCAAATCCTAAATCAAGACTTCCTCCTATCCCTTATGAAAGTATGCTAGTCGAAGCAACCGCAAATATTTTTAATAAAACTAAAGCCGCAATTGAAAAGGAATTCATGATCATGCATAAAAAACTAATTTCAATACCAATAGCTACATCATTAATGGAAAACAAAACTTTGGATAACAAAATATCCATTGAACTTGAATCTCTTATTTCCCTAGTTTCGTTAATAGACATTAATAGACATTCTAACAGATTCAAGACACGGACAATTTCACCCTACCTTATATCAACTTTTATTAAACATCAGGCAAGAATTGCCGAATTCAATAATGCTTCCCATAAATTCTAGAGACAATATATTATCACAAATTTATAAATTGAGTATAATAGCAGAGAATATTTTCAACAGCAAAATAATTATAAAACTCAGAATCCCCATTCCTTTCAAGGAGCCATATCAAATTATTAAAACAATGCCATTACCAACACTCCTTAACGGTTCATTCGTGTATATTAAACCATCGAAGGAATACATATTAATAGATTACAATCGCGAACATGATATTGAATTAACCGTCCAAGATTTCCACAAATGCACAACGTTGGATCATACGAATTTTTACTGCAAGGTCTCATCCCCAATCTTAAACGCAAATACTAAGATAAACCAATGTGAATAAATCTGATAAAAGAGGAACCGATTACATCAGAGTGTAAAATATTAACTTCAGAACAGAGTTATTACTGGACGTAATTATCGCAGCAGAATGCTTGGCTTTTCTCCCTAAAAAATGCCCAGATATTATTTGTGAAAATTCGATTAGTTCACGAACCCTGCAAGGAACAGGAATAATGTATATTTATCCCGGTTGCTACGTACGAAGCAAAGAATTCATCTTGCACAGACATAGCGTAAAAGTTTCAAAATTTAATTCCCATTTTATCCCAACAATCGGCATTTCCAGTATAATATCCAATATGACATCCTCCCCATAATAGGATCGCATATAAAAATACATACGTTAAATCTTTCAAAAAAATCAAGAATTTATCCGTTCAAATCCAATAAATAATCATCATATTCACCACTATGCAATATCATATGTGCCAATTGCTTTAATCATCTCTATTGCCTGCGTATATATGTATATTAAATACAAACCAAAAGCGCGTGAATCGAAAGAAATACTCTCTGCACACGAACTAGAAGATGTGCCTACCCCGGCGCCAAGAAGAGAAGGATTTAAAATAACTCCTGCTCCCACCAGAAAAAAGACAGAAAATTGATAACATATTGTTACTCGCCACAAAGTGATACAAGCGACATCTATTGGAAATAGAAACAACTTTAGGTTAGTGACATCCTAGTAAACTGGGTTTGGAGAATGGAATATTCAGGAAGGTTCTAGGATAATTCGTAGAGTATAAATACGGCGCTGCTCACATCCAGGAGGCGAGTATTCTTTCAGACAGCGAAGTGAACGAAGTAAACTATTTGGATTGCGATAATTAGAAGTACAGTACTAGCGATAAATAAAGAGTTGATTTGATAATTATTTGTGAATTTGTGAGAGTAAACAGTAAAGTTAAATATCCTTATATATCCTTATATATCCTTATCCCAACAATAAAACGCACTCTATAACGAAAAAAAAACATAAAACTAGAAATTTATAAAAAAGAGCTAAACATAAAAATAAAAATAAATAATAGTTTCTTTACAAATTAACATTCTACAAATATATAATATAATAAATAAAATAAAATATAAAACAAAAGGAATCAATAGATTAGACACTACATATGAATTTAATATAGCGTAATAAAGAATTAAGGTTTTTCTATTTTCATAAATAAAGTTTTATGTATGTTCTGCCCAATGAGAACTCTCAAAAGAAAATATCAATAATGATGTGGACTGTAAATAATAACGCCGGGGAATATTTTATAGTCAGTGGTTTATTGGACGCACATGAAACTTAAGTACAAAATTACAACTATCACTAAAATTAACAGAATTCAATATCACGACACTTAAGAAGTAAACTTCAATAGATTTAATATAACTACACAATAATAATTTTAATTTCAATCCAATACTGTCAAAGTTGAGACAACTTTGACCAATGGCATTATATATGTATATATATATATATCTATTAATCAATATGAACTATAATATATGATTAATCAAAAAATGTACTCACCACTATAAAACTATGGAATCGACTTTATGGCGTTGGTAATTAAATAATTAGTGATTATCTTGTTCTAGTCATTCCCCGGAACAAGATACTTTACTTCAGTCGAGACCCAAAGCAAAGATGTAATTTGGTTAGTAGATTTCTTGTTCTAGTCGTTCCCCGGAACAAGATACTTTACTTCAATCGAGACCCAAAGCAAAGTTGTATTAGGAGTGTTTATTCTAGTCGGTACCCAGAATAAATATCTTTATCTCAGTCGAGACCCAAGATAAAGGTTTGAGATTAGTGAATGTTATTCTAGTCGCTACCCGGAATAACTATCATTATCTTAGTCGAGACCCAAGATAAAGGTTTGAGTTAGTCTGTGTTATTCTAGTCGCTACCCAGAATAACTATCTTTATCTCAGTCGCTACCCAAGATAAAGGTATTAAGTTAGTAAAATCTTTTCCAGTCGAGACCCAGAATATGTATCTTTATCTCAGTCGGTACCCAAGATAAAATTGTTATGTTAGTAGAATTTATTCCAGTCGAGACCCAGAATAAATGTCTTTATTTCAGTCGCTACCCAAGATAAAGTTATTAGGTTAGTAAATTTTATTCCAGTCGAGACCCAGAATAAATATCTTTATCTCAGTCGGTACCCAAGATAAAGTTGTTATTAGTAAGATTTATTCCTGTCGAGACCCAGAATAAATATCTTTATCTCAGTCGTTACCCAAGATAAAGTTATTATGTTAGTAGAATTTATTCCAGTCGAGACCCAGAATAAATATCTTTATCTCAGTCGGTACCCAAGATAAAATTGTATTAGTAAGATTTATTCCTGTCGAGACCCAGAATAAATATCTTTATCTCAGTCGGTACCCAAGATAAAGTTGTTATGAGTAAGATTTATTCCTGTCCAGACCCAGAATAAATATCTTTATCTCAGTCGCTACCCAAGATAAAGTTATTAGGTTAGTAAATTTTATTCCAGTCGAGACACAGAATAGATATCTTTATCTCAGTCGTTACCCAAGATAAAGTTGTTATTAGCAAGAATTATTCAGTCGAGACCCAGAATAAATATCTTTATCTCAGTCGGTACCCAAGATAAAGTTGTTATTAGTAGAATTTATTCCAGTCGAGACCCAGAATAAATATCTTTATCTCAGTCGTTACCCAAGATAAAGTTATTATGTTAGTAGAATTTATTCCAGTCGAGACCCACAATAAATATCTTTATCTCAGTCGGTACCCAAGATAAAGTTGTTATTAGTAAGATTTATTCCTGTCGAGACCCAGAATAAATATCTTTATCTCAGTCGGTACCCAAGATAAAGTTGTTATTAGTAAGATTTATTCCTGTCGAGACCCAGAATAAATATCTTTATCTCAGTCGCTACCCAAGATAAAGTTATTAGGCTAGTAAATTTTATTCCAGTCGAGACGCAGAATAGATATCTTTCTCTCAGTCGTTACCCAAGATAAAGTTGTTATTAGTAAGATTTATTCCAGTCGAGACCCAGAATAAATATCTTTATCTCAGTCGGTACCCAAGATAAAGTTGTTATTAGTAGAATTTATTCCAGTCGAGACCCAGAATAAATATCTTTATCTCAGTCGTTACCCAAGATAAAGTTATTATGTTAATAGAATTTATTCCAGTCGAGACCCAGAATAAATATCTTTATCTCAGTCGGTACCCAAGATAAAGTTGTTATTAGTAAGATTTATTCCAGTCGAGACCCAGAATAAATATCTTTATCTCAGTCGTTACCCAAGATAAAGTTATTATGTTAGTAGAATTTATTCCAGTCGAGACCCAGAATAAATCGCTTTATCTCAGTCGTTACCCAAGATAAAGTTAATTTGTTAATAATTATATTTTATTACACTAGCCAAGTCGAATTCCAAATGATGCGCAATCTATGAAAGCTGGATACTAAAAGAGAAAGATTCGAGTTTGCCTGCGACTTATATTGCCTCTGAATTGCGCACGGCTCCAACAAATTATTTTACATTGCGCATAGTAACCAAAGTACGTTGACCTTAGCAGCTGTGCGTAGGTAGCAACAGAAAAGTCCGTTGACCTTAGCAGCTGTGCGTAGGTCAGAAGAGTACATTGACCCTAGCAGCTGTGCAACGCAACTGGCTAGCTAAAGTTATTAAGATTATAATTATGCAATAAAGGTCCTATTAAAATATTGCTAATTTGCTATTTTAAAGTTATTCGCGCACTGTTATCGAAGACAAGTTAATTTCCTCTTATTGGATTGTGTCCCTGATTTGTTATGTGGAATGTAGCCATGAGGTGTTGATTGTTATCTACACTAAAAACTGCCTTATCGATGTGCTTGTAGGTAGGTATATATCGTTTCGTTCCCAACCTATTTTCAATGATTAGAAAAATTTGAATTAGAAACTTTTAAACTATTTTACTTCCAGGTGGCTATTTAATGTTGGTTTGAACATACTGCCCCCTGTTGAAAGGTTGAATTTTAATAGAGAAAATTCAATCTTTCAAGTATTTGTTATTATAATTAATGCACTTAAAATATAAATTAGTTTTAAGCCCGGTACGCTAGAGCCAAGGAATTTTTGTTCCTATACAAAAACTATGTAAAAAAAGTGTCATGGAATGCTCAAGGAATTTTTTTCTTGACCGATTCCTTGAGGTAGTACGCTAGAGAAAAGTAATTCGAACAGAAAAACTCTACTTCTCGATTGACAAAAAGATGTCGCTCTTTTACGAAAAATCCATTTATGTCAATATTTCTTGAAGAAATAAGTACCGATGCACATATTTCTGTAAGGAATTTTGACGTTGGTGGAATAATTGAAAAATTGAACGAAGGAACGGCGATTTTGCAAGAGGTGTATCAATTTTAAAATGACAAATGGACGAATAAAAGTTGTTTTACGTGTATCTTCATTTTTTATTGGAAATTATCCATTTCTTCACTTTCTTTATTATTTCTTTGTTTCTTTGTTGTCAGAAATATCACACAATTGATAAATCCAAATTGTCAAAAATTCCTTGACCTAATGTCAAATTTTCTTTAAGAAATAAGTGGAAAAATTCCTTGACCCAATTCCTTGGCTCTAGCGTACCGGGCTTTAGACTGAAGAGGCGAAGCATACATTTGGTGACTCGCATTTTTTTTATTTACCTAGGGAATTATAACTTGTTATTACCTTCCTAAATGTTGCGGCGATCAGAATTTTAAAAGTACATGGTGTTTGTTGCTATTGATTGGTTAGCTGAGTCAGAGCAGCGCATTACTTTGGGTGACGTCTGCCTCATTGGCGATCACTTTGTGTTGTTTAATTTTCATGTAATGAATCGGGTTTCCGTTGGCGACATAGTCGAGCTGCGCTGAGCGCTGATCCGGTATCACGTCCCAGGTCCAAGGTTCGAGGGTGGCGAAATAACCTATTTTTCTTTTTAAAAACATTTTTTTTGTCTGAAAAAAAAATCTTTGTTATGAAGAAACAATAGCAACGACCTGGACTTTGCATAATTGTGATTATGCCCCCTTCTACTTGATGAAAAGGGTTTTGAAATTTGTAATGCAGAAATTACAGCATTATGTGATCTCTACATGGGAAAAGTTCTGTGTCTTGAAACAGATATAGTGTTTTTTTTTACAACTACATAGATGCCGGGTGATAATCGAAAAGAAATTATAGCAAACCCTGAATTGTTTATGATGGCCTGTGTAGTTTTAAAACAGATTTTGTTTTAATTAATGACATGGGCGTACGGTTATACGTATGTGTGTGTGCACATGTTTACATAGGGCTTATGAAATTAATCTAGAGTTTAGATAGATATTATAAATTTTTGTTATCTTTCATATGCTTTTGTTTTGGGGGTCTCCTTTTTTTGTTTTTTTTTTTAAGGCGAAGAGATATTTGAAATTCGGGTAGAAAAAATATTTCAATCTTGTATGCTGTTATAGGAATACTTGAGCGTATGTGATTTATTTTCCATATGATGCTCATGAAAGCGAAGATAATATAGAAAATAATACATTGAGTAAGCGCAGAGATCGAACTTCCGAAATTTCTACAAATGCTTTACCCCAGTTGAATGTTAGGAAGACAATAAAAAATAGATTCTAGATTTAGATTAATCATTTTAAGTTATGATTCGTATACGTCCATCTACAAGTAGCTTTACTTTTATGCGTGTCCCGTCCCGAGCAGTGAAACGTTGTTTCTTTTTTCTGGACCGCTTTAGTTTTTCATATGAGACAGTGATTTCCTCGAATGTGTTCGGTTGTTCACTGTCTGCAATAAGTAGCTGGAAGTCGTTATCCGGACGTTCTGCGTGAAGAACATTTGTATGTTTTAAAATGCATTCCTTCAACTTCAATGCAGGTTGAAACTGCTGAAGGCTTGATGTCGTCAGTGGTACTCGTACCCGTATACATCTGCTCCCAGGAGAATATCAATTTTTCCCGGCTTGTGGAAAAATTGGTCAGCAAGCTTTAAATCCTTTATATGATCCCATTCTTGTATTTGAATGGTAGTCGGAGCCAGGAACTCAGTGATCTTGTTCACGATTAATGCTGTCAATGAAGTTGTCTTATTTGATTTAGATTGCGGACATACTTTGAAGCATGTTTGTCGTTTAATATTTGTAGCCTTGCTATTTGCCAAGCCTGTGATTTGGGTGTCAATGCGAATGTCAGATAGGTGCAGTTTTCGTGTTGCTGCTGCTGTAATAAAAGATACTTGAGGCCCCGAGTCGATTAGAGTACCGCGCTGTGGACACATATCCGTTTGTACAACTTCTTAGTTACGACAAAGAAACTTCTCTTCTAGAAAGAATAAAACTTTCTTTTCCCCAGGGGGGAGGGATGTTGTGACTCAGGTACCTATCGCCCCGAATCACAACCATATAATCAAAACATCAATATATTGTCCTATAAAATATATTGATGTATTGCAAATTCGAGCCTGAAAACGAAAAATCATTTAAATTTTCATTTAAATTTTTCATTTGCATATTTCAAATGCATTTAAAAATGCATTTTCATGTCGTAACAAAGTGCTATTTAGCATAAATTGCATTTCGTTATCAGTAATGCACTCCACTCACACGGTATACCTACCTACATGCCGTGTAATCGGATATCATTTTTCGTCGCGCAAGTTGAATGCCTTGAAATAATTCACATATTCTCACGTACGATCTTTCTTCGTCGTGAGAAAGCAATAGAAATAAGAATAATAAAAAAAAGCTTTTGCAAGTTTTCAATTGGAACCTGGGGCCATCAAGCCCGATGCTCGAGAAGTTTTTTTCAAAACGTCGATCGGAATAGACCGCGGATTTATCAAGTAAAGATATATAAAAAAGTTGGAAATTGTAAAAAGAAAATAAATATCGAATAGTGAAATTGATTAAAACAAATCTTTAGGAAAAAGCTGGAAATCAGTAGAAAAATAAATATAGAAGTTATTAAGAAAGGTTACAAGTTGGAAATAAAAAGTGCTAATAAAAGTTATCAAGAAAAGGTGGAAAGTTACTAACAGAAAATATAGATAGTGGTTGTTAAGTCCCAATATGGGCTTAATCATAAAAGGGGCAGGTGCCGGTTTTGAAATGATAAGACAGAAGATCTTTCAAATATCCGAGTTCACTGCTTTATTGTCACTTCAAATGCTCCTTAATAAAATTCACTTACGCTACTTTAATAGATTTACACTTATTACTACCTTAAAATACCGAGCCTCCACTGGCGAATTTCTATTCCTTATCTGTAATAGAAAAGAGACTATTATTAATCAAATCAAATAACAAGGGGTTGGATTTTAGTTTGAGCAGAGTGAGCGTCAAATAACTGCTCTGTAAAATTGCTGGGATCAAAAACTCCCGATGTAGGGTGCTGAAAAAATATATATATGTTAAACTGGTTAGTAACAAAGGGTTTCATGTACTTCCCTTGATTCAATGGGTTAAGCAAGACTTCAGTGGCTTCAATGTACTGCCGATCTGTCTCGATGCTCAGTCAGAACTTGAGTGATTTGCTACTTTCAGTAGCTCGCTATTTATAGGCAGAAAGACAATAGAAATTGTGTCTGCCGGTGGCGTTGCTAATGACGCCCGCCTCCTTGTGTGAACTGTTATGTATTTGGTCCTAAAATGTCGTCATCGTGTGATGTTTCATGCATTTGGTCCAAAAATGGTGGCACCATAGTTTTAATCGGAATATGTACTGACAGCTGCCATATTGATTTTGTCAAAGTAGTTCATGGCAGCTGTTTTGGTTGGAGTTGAAGGTAATATATGATTTAAATATTTGTTTATAAATAATAAATGATTTTGTATTTTTAGAACTGTGAGGTGAATTCCTGTGGCTGAAAGTGGATGGATTCTACGAGTGTAAGTATGGTTTTATAGATTACTTTAGAATTAAAATACTGAGACTGTTAACTATTTGTTGATTTGATGACTTGTATTTCCTTTTTTATTTTTTAGCTGCTGGAAAAAATGTTTGAAGACTGACGCAGCGTGGGAAGTAACTTTTGTTTGAGAGGAAAGTTTTTTTTTTTTTGTTTTAATTAAAAAAGTCTCAGACCAAGAAATGATCTGAGACTTCCTTTTTATTTGCATCTTTTAGTGATGCTTTTGATTTGTTTGCTTTTAGCTCACAACGTTCGAGGCCATGTCTTCGCGGGATATTACATTACCTTCGTGGGAAATTTTAGTATTAGTATGTGAGTATTTAGTATATATAATTTTATTTTATTTTAGGATTGCTCCGCGACGGAACATCCTCCCGCCTCCCGAAATGGAGCAACTAACATGTTTTGTTTTTACGTTAATAAATAAAAATTTTATATGACTTACTTGACTGTTTAATTTGCAAGCGAACCCTTATTTGTCCGTTGCGCAATCTGAGAAACCGAAGTGTATCTCCGTCCTCGGTAGTTATTCGATATCCCTTTCTTGCTGAGAAAACCCTTAGCCATGGGATTGGTTGGGATTGGATTTGATCCCAGAGCCGAGTTTCCACTATCAAATTGGGTGGAGGTCTCCTCGTAGGTCGTGCTGCTGACGAATCAGGACGTTGATGTACAGCCCTCTGCACTGGATTGTTGCTTACCGCTGACGCTTCGTGTGATGCTGCACAGGAAGCCGTCATAGCTGGCTTTCTAGTTGATGTGTGATATGGCCTTGCGGCTGAAGCTGAAGCCGTCGGAGCCGGCCTTCTGACTAATGCGTCAAATGGTTTCGCGGCTGATGTTGAGGCCGCCGGAGCCGGCCTCCTGACTGATGCGTCATATGGTTTGACGGCTGATGTTGAAGCCGTCGGAGCCGGCCTTCTGACTGATGCGTCATATGGTTTGACGGCTGCTGTTGAAGCCGTCGGAGCCGGCCTTCTGACTGATGCGTCGTATGGTTTGACGGCTGATGTTGAAGCCGTCGGAGCCGGCCTTCTGACTGGCTTTGTAATATTCTGCGAGTAAGCCTTCAAAGCTGGCTTTGTATATTCGCTTTCCTTTGACAGTTCTGGGGTTTTTTTGGCCCCTGTAGGAGGTCTAGATGGCCTCGTTGGCTTTCTTGTCGTAATTTCTTTGGCTATTTGCTTTAGCCTTTCCGTTGCTAGTACCGCCTCGAAGGGTGGTATGTAGGTTCTGGGGCACCGTGGCATGTCTGTGGTCCGGAGCTTGTCCTTTGTAGGAACCTCTAGCTCAGGAACATCATCTATGAACAAGCAATCATCGAGACTTGGTAGTGAGTCCATTCTAATTTTCAAGCTGCATACAAAATAATAATAAAAAATAATAAGAAAAATAATAGAAAATTTCAAAATAAATGCAGAGTGTGCTTACTGAAAATCAAACGAAAAATAATTAGAAACAAAAAAGAAATAAAAAAACAATAAGTTAAAGAATCCACCAGTTGTCTATAGGTAGCGAGGTTACTTTTCCATGTGTTTTGCTGTTGGTCAAATGACAAATTTGCCTTTTGGCGGATTTAAGTCCAAGTAAAGTTGGTTTTAATTTGGTTTTGTCCTGCATTACCTGCCTTTTAATGGTCTAATGTTACCTCTTTATTTTATGAGATGGCGTTACTGTTCGTGCTGCAGAGTGTGGGTAGTAGAATATTTTGAGAAAACGTATTATTCTGCTTATTATTTGTTGCTTTTATATTTTTGGACTCGGTTGATGGTATTCTTGCGTTGTAATTTTGCAAGTGTTTCTGACATTTATAATGACTAGTGTAATTTTTTGCTGACTAGTCAGTTGATCGAACGTACAGCGTTTGTAGTAGGTGTGATTGTTCGCTGCTTTGATTTGTGGAGGATTTTATACTACTCCTGCTGGTTGAGATTTTGTTGTTTTTCTTCGATTGGTAGTTTAAACAATTTTGTTATTGGTCGACAGTATTCTTGCTGTGCTGTTTTAACTGTCGCTACTCTGACTTTGTTGTCCGTTCCAAAATGAATTTTAATTATTCTGCCGAGTAACCATTTTGTGGGAGGACAATTTTTGTTGTGGATTAAGACCATGTCATTAGGTTTTAGATTATTTTCAGAATTTCTCCACTTTGTGCGTGGTTGCAAGCTGTGTATATATTCCGCAGACCATTTTCTCCAAAATTGTTCTGTTAAATACTGCGCGTATTGCCATCGCTTGAGTAATGTATCATTCTGAGGTGTAGATGGCTCTGGAATTGCTTTAATGTTTCTGCCTGTTAAACAGTGGCCTGGTGTCAAAACGTTGTAATCTTTCGGATCGTTTGACAGTGGAGTTAGCGGGCGTGAATTAATGCAAGCTTCAATTTGGCACATGACAGTCGAAAGTTCCTCATACGTTAGTATAGCGTTTTGTATTGTTCGTTTTAAATGTGTTTTCAATGACTTTACCCCGGCTTCCCATAATCCACCAAAGTGTGGCGCGGCTGGTGGATTAAAGTGCCATGTAATTCCTGCCAACATAATGTCTGTAGCGATGTCGTGTGGAAGTTGGTTTAACATGTTTTTTAACTGACATGTTAGTTCCTTGTTAGCTCCGATAAAGTTCGTACCGCAGTCAGAATATAGATGTCGGCATAAACATCTTCGACCAGTAAGACGCTTGAGCGCGGCAAGGAATGCTGTCGTTGTGAGTTCGGTCACTATTTCAATATGGACTGCTTTTGTGGTCATGCATATGAATATACTGAAGTATGCCTTCATAATTTTGGCATTTCGTATTTTTGAAGTTTTTATATCGATTGGGCCGGCGTAGTCTACTCCGGTATGTTCGAACACCATGGATGGTGTTGCTCTTGACGGCGGTAGATTTCCCATTATTTGATTTGTGGGTTTTGGCTTGGTTCGAAAGCATGGTATGCAGTGGTGGATTCGATGTCGGATAGTATTTCTGGCGTTTATTAGCCAATACTTGTTCCTTAGTGTATTGAGAACTAGTTGTGTGCCTCCATGGAATGTATATTGATGAATGTAATCGATGATTATTTTTGACACATGATGCTTGTTGGGTAAAATCATCGGATGTTTTTGGTTGTATGTTAACATGGTGTTTTCGAGTCTGCCACCTACTCGAATCGTTTTGTTCTCATCCAAATATGGATTTAAGCTCAATATTTGGCTTTTGCTTGAGATTGTCCCTTTTTTCAGGAGGCATTCATATTCATCAGGAAATGCTTCATGTTGTATGATCCCTATGATTCTGTTTTCTGCTTGATTTAATTCATTAGATGTCAAATAGCCGGTTTTACGTTTTATTGGTGGTGTTTGACAATTGGCATAAAATCTTCTGCAATAGGCGATGATGCGAATTAGTTTAGTGAATGATGAATACTTTTCTAGCCATGCAACTTTGTCATCAGTGCAAATCAAAACTTTGACCTTTCGTGATTCAAGTTCAAAACTCTTGTTACTGACAGGTTACTGTGGCCAGCTATTTTCATGTTGTTGAAGCCATGGTGGACCCTCCCACCAGAGGTTGTGATTGCGTAGTTCGGTGGGGTATAATCCTCGAATGGCGCAGTCCGCAGGATTGTCCTTTGATGGGACAAAATGCCAAAACCTAGGGTGTAGATTCTCATGGATTTCGGCGACTCGATTCGCCACAAAGGTTTTCCACCGTGTTGGATGGCTGTGTGTCCACGCCAATGTAATCTCTGAATCGCACCATGCTATAGTTGATATTTCTTGCAACTGCACATCGTTTTTTATTTGTTTCAGGAGACGGGATAGAATGACCGCTCCACATAGTTCCAATTTGGGCAGTGATGTGGACTTCGTAGGGGCAACTCTTGTTTTTGATGTCAATAAATGTGTAATGATTGAGTTGTCATTGTTGACAATACGCAGAAATGCCACACTTGCGTAAGCCTTTGTAGATGCGTCACAGAATCCGTGTAGCTGAATATTTTTTATTTTTGGTGAAAATTTTATCCATCTGGGTATTCTTATGGATTTGACGTCTAGTAAATTCTCTCGATATCTGATCCATTCTTGGGCCATTATGGTTTGTAATGGTTCGTCCCAAGAGTACCCGGCTAGCCATAGTTTTTGTATAAAGATTTTTGCGATTACGACGCATGGAGCTAACCATCCGAGCGGGTCGAACAAAGTTGCAGTTTCAGAGAGAATCTGTCGCTTGGTATATTTCTCCTTTGACGTTGTTGGCTCAATGGCGAAGCTAAACTCATCTGTTGAAGGATTCCACTGCAGTCCGAGAGTTTTTATAGTGTTCTTCTCTGCTAAGTATAGTATTGTGTTAATTTCTTGATCCTTCTTTGGAATGTTCGTCAGCAGTTCTGGGCAGTTCGCTGTCCATTTTCTAAGGTTAAATCCTCCTTTCCTGAGTGTGCTAATGAGCTCTTGTTGTAGTGACAAGCCGGCACTGATGCTGTGAGCCCCAGTTAATAAATCGTCGACGTAGAAGTTTGCCCGTAGATTCTGAGCTGCCAGTGGAGAAAGGTGTTGCTCATCATTAGCTAGTTGTTGGAGTGTTCGAATAGGCAGATATGGAGCTGCTGCTGTGCCGAATGTGACCGTGGTTAAACGTAAATCTTTTATCGGCTCCTCGGGACTATTTCTCCATAAAATTCTTTGGAAGTCTTGATGATCTGGATGCATGTGTATCATCCTGTACATTTTTTCGATGTCGGCTGTTAGTGCATACTTGTACAGACGCCATTGTAAGATTAGGGCCCATAGTGTTTGCTGAATTGTTGGGCCGACTAACATTTGCTCATTTAATGACTGGCCATTGGTGGAACGAGCTGATGCATTGAATACGACTCTCGTTTTGGTCGTAGAACTCTCTTTTGTGACTGCATGATGTGGTAAATAGTAATGTCGGATTGGCTTTGATCCGACTTTGTTTTGTTCTGTTTCAAGTTGACTTGATGGAATCTCAGTCATGTGTCCCAGCTGTTGGTACTCCTGCATACACGCTTTATACTGAGTAGCCATTTCTGGTTGCTTTTCCAGACGTTTCTCAAGTTGGAGAAATTGTTTTAACGCCATAAACCTCGTCTGACCAAGTTCTGGTCCACCTTTCCCCCTGAAGGGTGGTTTTACTTGGTATGGTCCATGGCTTTATCGTTGATGTGTGTCTTTGTATATTTTTTCACATAACTCATCATCGGGGTGGGCTATTTTTCGTGGGATTTCTTCTAATTCCCAGAATCGTTTTAGTTGAAGATCTAATTTGTCATCTTCAGTTACTTGGACTGTGAGTGTTTTGATGTGCTTAGCTTCGTCCCTGTGTTCTGTTTTGCCCATTAAAATCCAGCCCAGTTGAGTGTATTGTGCTGTGGGTTCTCCTGGGGCACCTTTGATGATTCCGTTTTCGATGATGTCTGCGTAAATGTCAGCTCCTAATAAAACGTCAATTGGACCAGGTTGGTAGAACTTTGGATCTGCTAGATGTAGATGCTGTAGATAGTGTAATCTTTTGACGTTTAATGTGTCGGCTGGGACGAAATCTGTGATTTTGTGTAGAATGAGGGCGCTCATGTTTGTTTCAAACTGTGTGTGGAGTGATTTTAGTTTAAATGACGCCTGGGACCTTATGGAAGCTGTCTGAATTTTACCTAGTCCAGTTTCTTTAACATTTGCAGGTTGTTTTTGCATTTTTAATCGTTTTATTGCGCTTTCCGTAATAAACGAAACTTGAGAGCCTGAATCTATCAGAGCTCTCACTTGATGATTTTGTCCGTTTGGACCTTGAATATGGACTACCACTGTTGACAATAATGCTCGGTTGACATTTGAGAATAATGATGTAGTGTTTGGCTCATTGCTGACACTAGGCTTCATGTCTGTTTGCTTCTGGTCATTATTTGTCACCTCGTTTTTTGCTTCGAGAGGTTGATTTACGTGTAGTAATGTGTTGTGCCGTTTGTGACACAGGAAGCAGGTTTTTTGGCTGGGACAACTATTGATGTTGTGTCCTGATGCGAGACAATTTTTACAAAGCTTGAATTGTTGCACGAATTGTAATCTTGAAGCTGGCGTTAATTTTTTAAATGCCGCGCAATGAAAAAGCGTGTGATTTTGTTTGCACTTAGTGCAAGTATATGTTTTGCTCATGAAGGCATGAGCACCCTTGTGTGCATGGTTAGATGACGGCATGTTATTTGAGTTCGTGGGTCTATAGCTGCGCCGTAACTCTTGGGTATGTGGAGATCTTGTTTGTCGTCCATGTTCTGCTGAGTTCAAGTTTTGAATTGATTCTAGAGTACGGAAGCGTGACTCTAGAAACGCTGACAGATCAGCGTATGTTGGCAATTCGGACTTACTGCCTTGCTCTTGCTCCCATAGTTGATGAGTCTCTGATGGGAGGCGTTGAACAAGGTTGTAGATTAAAATTGCATCCCAATGTTCTATTGGTAGCTCTAAATATTTTAGCTCGTGGAGACTCTCTTCTGTCTGATCTAGAAGAGTGCGGATGGCGTGGGCTGACTCCGTTTTGATTGGTGTCTGGTTTAGTAAGGCTTTTAAGTGTGTGTTAACTTGAGCCAGCTTGTTATTGTATCGTTTTTGTAGTAGTTCCCACGCCTTAATGTAATTTGCTTCTGTCACTTCGAACTGACGTAGTAAGCGTTCTGCTTCGCCAGTGACGCTGAGCTTGAGGTAGTGAAGTTTTTGGACCTTGGATATATTTAGGTCTGTGTGAATTAATGAATTGAACAAATCATGGAATGTCCGCCATGATTTGTAATTACCGTCGAATGTCGGTATATGGATTGGTGGAAGCCGTGTTTCAGGCTTTGAGGGTCGTACTGACTGAACTCTGGGTTCATTTGTGTTAGGAGGGAGTGCTGGAAATGACTCCTCTAATTCCTCTAAGAGAGTGGATAGGAGATTTATATATATGAGTTCGGTTTCCTCATATAGTTCTCCTTTGGCGTAGTCGCTTTGCGCGCCATCTTTGGTCGTCCAGATTGCTATATGCAGATCTGTGAAAGATTTCCAGAGTTTTTCTAGAGAGTCTATGCGTGCCGCATAGTATTTTTTGCCTGCCTTTGTATCACTATTAGCTTTGGTGTGATTTATGGCGGCTTTTTTTATTTGGTCGTTAAGAGCTATTAGTGACAATGTCAAACTAGCGATATCCGCCATTTTGAAAATCTTCCTGTCTTATCCGGCTCGAAGGACCAATGTTAAGTCCCAATATGGGCTTAATCATAAAAGGGGCAGGTGCCGGTTTTGAAATGATAAGACAGAAGATCTTTCAAATATCCGAGTTCACTGCTTTATTGTCACTTCAAATGCTCCTTAATAACTAGTCAGTTCAGTACTTAAATTTATGGTAATTCAAAATTCACTTACGCTACTTTAATACATTTACACTTATTACTACCTTAAAATACCGAGCCTCCACTGGCGAATTTCTATTCCTTATCTGTAATAGAAAAGAGACTATTATTAATCAAATCAAATAACAAGGGGTTGGATTTTAGTTTGAGCAGAGTGAGCGTCAAATAACTGCTCTGTAAAATTGCTGGGATCAAAAACTCCCGATGTAGGGTGCTGAAAAAATATATGTATGTTAAACTGGTTAGTAACAAAGGGTTTCATGTACTTCCCTTGATTCAATGGGTTAAGCAAGACTTCAGTGGCTTCAATGTACTGCCGATCTGTCTCGATGCTCAGGCAGAACTTGAGTGATTTGCTACTTTCAGTAGCTCGCTATTTATAGGCAGAAACACAATAGAAATTGTGTCTGCCGGTGGCGTTGCTAATGACGCCCGCCTCTTTGTGTGAACTTTTATGTATTTGGTCCTAAAATGTCGTCATCGTGTGATGTTTCATGCATTTGGTCCAAAAATGGTGGCACCATAGTTTTAATCGGAATATGTACTGACAGCTGCCATATTGATTTTGTCAAAGTAGTTCATGGCAGCTGTTTTGGTTGGAGTTGAAGGTAATATATGATTTAAATATTTGTTTATAAATAATAAATGATTTTGTATTTTTAGAACTGTGAGGTGAATTCCTGTGGCTGAAAGTGGATGGATTCTACGAGTGTAAGTATGGTTTTATAGATTACTTTAGAATTAAAATACTGAGACTGTTAACTATTTGTTGATTTGATGACTTGTATTTCCTTTTTTATTTTTTAGCTGCTGGAAAAAATGTTTGAAGACTGACGCAGCGTGGGAAGTAACTTTTGTTTGAGAGGAAAGTTTTTTTTTTGTTTTAATTAAAAAAGTCTCAGACCAAGAAATGATCTGAGACTTCCTTTTTATTTGCATCTTTTAGTGATGCTTTTGATTTGTTTGCTTTTAGCTCACAACGTTCGAGGCCATGTCTTCGCGGGATATTACATTACCTTCGTGGGAAATTTTAGTATTAGTATATGAGTATTTAGTATATATAATTTTATTTTATTTTAGGATTGTTCCGCGACGGAACAGTGGTTATTAAATTAATATTAAAAAAAAAGGTTGGAAATTGTTAAAGCAAAATAAATATCGAGAAGTTGGAAATAGTCAATAGAAATCTTCAAAAAGGAAGTGGAAGTTACAATTGGAAAATAAATATAGATATTATAAAGAAATTATTAAGAACGGTTATAAGTTGTTAACAAAAAGTCTTAATAGAAAATTATTAAGAAAAGGTGATAAATTGATAATAAAAATTATTTGAAACTGATAACAAATTTGTAAAACAGATTGTTTGACTAATTAAATCTAAATATCTAAACAGATCTCTAAGGTCGAGTGCTCTACACCCCGAGCATGGCACTCAGACCACTACACTGTGTAAATGGTATGGTGCCTGAGTTATACACAGTGTGATTTGCAGGCGGATTCACTGGAAAAAATTATGCATTATATGGGCTAGGTGCACTTACTGCATGAGGCATTGCGTTTTGTACTAAACTGTTTGCCTGGAATTGCCCTGGATGGTGAAGAAATAGAGCATTTTACTGGAGACGCTCCATGTCAAGTGCCTTTTGTATAAGATCATCTACAGTGCCGTCTACCATTGTCAACAGGTACTGACACATGTAGCGGTTATTTACGCCTGTTTTCAGTGCATTTTTGGCAAAGTCCTCGAGTTTTAACAGCTGGTGCTGCATTTTTGGACTCTGCTGCTTCACTATATAATGCCAGCAATTGTTTTACTCGTGCCGTGAAGGCCGTGAGATTTTCCAGGGTATACTGCCTAGTTGTGATTAGTTTATTTACCAATTCCTGGTAAGTCTCTCTAGGCAGGTATGATTGAGTCTTTCTTCCACTTCTTTAAAAGTGGTTGGCATATTTGAGGCAAAATGCTGATAAGGTTCGCCTCGAAGTCTAGTGGGGAAAATTTGCAGAAAAGCTGCTAGCTCATCCACCCATATGCACCATATCACCTGCCTACAGCATCCTAGGAAGGTTTGGAGCTCAAGGCTCAATTTTGGGTGCTATTCCCCCGAGAATATGGGAACAAGCTGGGCAGTTAGCTTTGCGATTTTAGCATAATCTGCCATGGTTAAATTTGAAATTTTACGTCTAGAATTTGGCACTACTTGGGAGTTAGTATCTTCGATGTGGTTTCCAGAACGGAGTCGCCCAGCCAGTTTAAAAGTATTTCACTCGCGGTGGAATCACTAACACTGTCTTTGATGGCACTCTTTCTTAAATTAGCACTATTATTTTGAATAATGTCTACCCCGAGAGAGTGAGAAAATTCTCCAAACTCTCTTAAGCTCTTTTTAAACTTCTCTGTGTTAATTTTAAAATTTTCAATTGTTTCCAACCTTTCTTTTCTAGACTTTTCGATTTGTTTTTCTACTGAGCCGCACTGAATCACAGAGAGTTCGGTTGAGTTTCGCACTATCTCTTCCAAATTTTTTAAATATGATTCTAAATCTAAGGTATTTTTTACTTGGTACCTGTAAGGATTGTCCCGCTCCTAAGTGTAACTCCTGCGGTTGAGCCTGTTGGGGGTGTTTGCACTACACCCTCTATTGTGGATGTTGCTCAAGCGTTGCCTTCTTCGTACCGGGGCGGTACTTCCTGTACGTCGCCCGGCGAGGAAAATTGTTGTGGAGTTGATTGAAGTTGGTTTTCCGGTGGTGTTTCCTGGTGGGAGCTATTTTTGCTCATGGACCACCGTGTGTAAATTTGCAGCTAGGGGGCTCCTGCCGTCTTATTTCCCTTGGTTATAATGGAGAGAGGGGATTTTGCCTAAATTCCCTCACAATCCAGGATTGCTGTCTTCGATCTTGCTTGAAGTTCTTTTGCTGCCGGGGGTCCTTGACCTTCTTATATTCCCCTGGATAACAGCTGAAAGGAGGGCTTGTTGCCTGCTTCAAAGTCCCTTTCAGCTCCGGATCGCAGATAGTGGATAGTTTCCAAGCTTCCTTTTTTCACGTGTAAGGTTGAGATTTTTGGCTATGGACGTCTTTACTTGGGCTGGGATGAATCCCGCTAGTTTCCCACGTTGGCACTTGGGTGCTTTGATAAGGGGGTGGCTTCGTGTTTTTCAAACAGAGGCAATTAAAGCTGTCCGACCCCGAGCGTTGGGAGCCGACAAGATCGAAATACTCCTGAAGCCAGACTCAACTTCAGACGGAGGGTAGGGTGTCTTGCCCAGTATTCGATCCCGTCTTCAACTCCTTTTTGTTCGTTATTAGATAGAGGTTTTTCTAGCGCTTATACTTTTGTTGGTTTGAAAAGTAGGCTTCCTCTATCCTACCAGCTGCGCCAAAATGTTACGTTTCCTCGGGGATGGAATTTCAATCCACAACACAGTTCAACTTTCACCTCTGTTTATTTAGGCCAATTTAACAATTCTTCTTTACACAGCTATTTTTCTAAAAACTTCTTATAATCACTTACAGATTCTCGCCTAGTTTTCTCCTTTTTCATTTTTTTTATGAAGATTTTTTAAAATTGCGCAAAGTTCTATCGCAGCAGTTAATGGTATTTTAATTGAGAAGTATGTACTATTTTAAATCCGAAGCTGCGCATTTTCGAAAAAAATTGATTTTTTTAGCTATTACTCTTTGATCAGGCGATCTAATTATAACTGAACATATTTCTAATTAAAGTAAGAGATATTGGTAAAATGTATTTTTGTTAAAAATAATGTAAATCTAATTACTTTTCGTATTTTTAATGTATTTGTTTACCATATAATATGAATTATATGTGATTTGTTTCAGGTGTAACGTCAACAACTTACGTTAGGATTAAAAACCGAGAAATGTGTAACATTTTTTTAAATGTAAGAAGTCAATTGACGATAAACTTATAGACTTAGAAAAGTTTCTTGTCGGCAGAACTTATTGCCCTTGAACAGTCGGCAAATGTACTCAAAATTGCTTTGCGCCATTTGAAGAAGCAGTTTATCTTTAAATGGAATAAGTGTGGTAAACATAGAAATAGGTTTCTTGAATCTTAAAATTCTTGGTTGGATCGTGTATGTTTAAATTGCATAACATAGTCAAAGGTGGGAGACCGCTTAAATATTTTGGAGAAAGTAGTGATCAAACAAAACGTAGGAAAACATCACAATTACGGGCTTCATATTCTTCGGAGGAGTTGACGAATACTCATGACCCCCCCCCCCCCCCTTAAGCGCGCCACCTAACCTTCGCGGTTATGTGAGTAGTAATACTGGATTGGGTATAATAAACATTCACTCGTAGCTTTTCTTCTTTTAAACGTGAACAAATTTTTTGCGTTTTTATATTAGTCTCGAAAAGTCATCTATCATACCTATCACAGGATAGTAAGTAATTTTGGAACGCTTTTATATTTTTGTTGCGCCCATTGCTCATATATATGAAAAAGAACACAATTACGAGTTTAAAAAGTGTTATTTTTTATAAGAAATTGGTAAGCGATCATAAATTTTTTTTTACCTATCTAATTTTCCGACGGTAGATGGCAGCGGGAAATTCTCTGTCAAAACAGGTAGTCGAAAAGCGGCGATTGTGAAAAAAGAAGATAGTGAGATTTCATTTGTTATTAGTTTTGAGCGTTTTGAAACAGATTTTTATCGAGAATATTTTATATTATTTTGAAAGAATTGTAATGGACCAAAGTGTGGATAGGTAAAATTTAAAATACAGAAATTAATTAAATTAAAATCACCTAAATGCCACAAATATCACAACTTTAACATTTTTATTTAAGCGCCTCGAAATATCCATCCAAACTATATCTTTTTAAATTTTTTTTTTATATTTGACTATCAGAACCAGCTTAACACAAGCTCGCTGCATGGACACGTTTAATAAATAAACGTCTCAACAATACATGCGATTCATCACTTAGTCGGTGTTAGTATTAGTATGTTACACTAAACATAAACCAAACACCAGATGAAATTACATGCACAAAACATTAAACAAAATAGATTAAGTATTATATAGACGTTTCTTTAAAAAATGCTTAGAAACGTCGAGAACAAAATGCTCAGCCATATTATTAACAGTAATACACATGCGATTAACAAGTTCATACTTGCTAAAGTTAGACCTTGAGGAGTTAGCATGCAACAAAGGTAGCCTTCTTAAATTGTGCCTACTATCACGGAAAGAGATTTTGTTAAGTATAAATGGAGAATCAATATTCCAGTTTAAGAGATGATGCACAAACGTTATATCGGCAACCATACGACGTTTCTCTAGCGAGTGCATATTTAAAAGCTTCAGGCGATCCATATAGGGTGGAAGAATTAATGAATTATTCTAGAGTAGGTGCCTGAGAGCAAATCGTAGGAAGTTCCGCTGAACAGACTCGATACGGTCGATGTGTATTCCGTAAAATGGAGACCAGACCTGGCTAGCGTATTCAAGAAGGGGTCTCACAAAGCAAGTGTACAAATGCAATGTAATGGTGGGATTCGAGAACTCTCGAAACCAACGTTTTATAAAGCCCAACATAGAACTACTCTTTGATACCATGAAGTTTATATGGGAGACGAAATTCAATCTTTGGTCACATTTGACACCCAAGTCACAAACAGAACTAACACGGCGAATCGAGGAATTCGAGAATTCATAATCATAAGTGATTGGTTACAGATTCCTGTGGAAAGTCATAACCCCACATTTGTCGATATTGAGTACCAAATTATTGCTTTTGCACCAGTCGTAAAATTTGTGGAGGTCACCCTGTACAAGTTCACAATCGTTAAAAGATTTAATCTGAGCGAAAAGTTTAATATCGTCAGTATAAATCAAGACTTTGCAGTGCTTCACAACAGACACAATGTCGTCAATAGATAGAATAAAGAGCAACGGGCCCAGGTGACTCCCTTGAGGTACGCCGGACGAAGTTTTCAAGACTCTAGAGAAGGAATGGCGGAAATTGATTTGGTATGTTCTGTTATCTAAATATGACTCCGTCCATTTTAGGAATGTTAGGGGAAACCCATACTTTTCCACTTTAAACAATATCACGGAGTGAGATAACTTGTCGAAAGCTTGACTAAAGTCGGTATAGATACAATCTGTCTGGAAGCCTTTTGCAAACCCGCCATTAGTATCCGAGATGAATTCTAAGAAGTTGGTGGTTGTAGACCTGCCCGAAATAAACCCATGTTGGTTTGAAGAAAGCAAATTCTTACAGGAAAATGATAGCTGAGAGTAAATGATTGATTCAAATAATTTGGGCATGCATGATAATTTCGCAATAGGCCTATAGTTAGAAATATCATTTTTACTACCTGTTTTGTGGATAGGTATGATGAAAGAATTTTTCCATAGCTGCGGAAAACAACCACTATCGAGCGATTTTTGGAAAATAATTCTCAGTGGGGCTACTAGGGAGAGGCAACATGACTTCAGAAAGGCTGGAGGAATCCCATCGGGACCCGTTGTGAAGTCATTTGAAAGCCCATTAATATGATCAAGTATATCCTCATGTGTAATTGTAGGGATAGTGAATGAAACTTTATGAGAGTCGTTCATATAAATAAATTTGCTATTACGAGGTTGGAAATTTGAAGAGCAAAATGCATTTTCAAAAAATGAAGCAAACATGTTGCAAATTTCAGACGAAACGTCACTAGCAGAGTCTTTGTACCTCATGGCATTGGGGTAGTTGTCGGTTTTTTTTTGATATTAATAAACCTAAAAAAGTTACGTGGGTCACTAAATAATTTCACATGCATACTTTGAATATACTCATCATAGAGTGAAGAGGAAAGTTCGTTGAACTCATTATAGGATGTGAGGAAGTTGCTGTGACTTATAATGTCCTTGTCCCGCAAATATTCTTTCCACAGTTTATTCTTTCTATTTTTAAGGCGTTTCAGCTCTTTATTGAACCATGCGGTGATGTTTTAGAGACCCGCTGACGCTCACGGGGAACATGAGAAGCGAATAAATCGAAAAGAATTATGTAAAACTTAGAAAGATCTTCATCAACACTATTGCAAGACAGCAATGTGTTGAAATCAATAGCGGTAAGTCTACTAGAAAGTTCCGAAAAGTCAGCTTTTCTAAAATTGAAAAAGTATTGTGTTTCGTCACAATTTGTGAGATTTTCGGTTTCATGGCAATATGTAATTAGTAGAGGGGGTGATATTTGTCAAGAGTAGACATTATAACTGAGCTAGATTCAACTAATAAGTTCCCAGCGTCAGTAGAAAATACCAGGTCTAGCTGCCTACCCATGTCATTCTGATTTGGCTGAGACCAAGAGATGAAATAGTGTCAAGGAAACGTGATTCCCTTGTTGTCAAATTATTAAGTGGAAGATAGTCATCGTCATCTTCATTAAGTACCCATTGTATATTGGGTAAGTTAAAATCACCTATAAGTAGTAATTCGTCAATAGGTCCCATCTTACCATGGATAAAATTAGATGTTAAAGTAAGTAGGTCGTAAATATTTTGACCTTTGTCATCGACAATATATATGGAGTCTGGAGGAATGTAGCAACAAATAATGTATAAGTCATATTTTAGGAAAGATAGCTTAAGAGCTATGAGCTCAATATCGAGGGTGTTGGAGAAACAAGGAAGTTCAATTTTGCTGCAATTGAACTTATTTTACACACGAGAAGTACGCCACCGCCACGAGTTTCCGAAACAGTATGTCTATCTCTTCTAAAAGTTTGATAAGAATTATCAAGGATTTCAGCATCGCGAATACCATGATGCAGCCAAGTTTCAGTGAAAGCAACTATATTGAAGCAAGCCGCGACAGAGGATTTGCAGATATGTGCGGTTTTTGTCCGAATCCCCTTACATTTTGATAGTAAAGGGAAAGCGACTTCAGTTTTTTGGAACAACGTTATTTAGGTAGGCGCTCAGAAGGTACAAATAATTTAGTAAAAGTGCCAGGAGGCCAAAGAAAGGGGTCTAACAACTTGTCCTGCATATCTGCTGAAACAGTTAGGAGAAAGGATGCAACCGGTTAAGAGCTTTTACTGATTTTTCGACAAGAAATACCATCAGTCGCAATATTTTTGGACTTTAAATACTTCGATATGTATTCGCACATCGTTTCTGGACAGAGACGGGTGACGAAAACATTCGAAGGTTTAGGTACCGTTCTCAAAGAGGCCCCAATACCATTTCCTAAAGAGGACTGAGATGAAGTACCATTCGCTACTGTGGAAGGCTCCCTTCTTTCAGTTGCAATTGCACGTTCCCGGGATCGGTTTTTACGGATGCTTTGTTTACGGATTTGCTTGGAATGCTCCACAGGAATAGGAGCATTTCTATTAAAACCCAAGTCAACTTCGGAAGATTTGGCCAACGGAAGCGGCACGTGCGAAGCCCGGACAGCATTCTTACCTACAGGTAACTCCGTCTGACCACCTGCAGAGGTCGTTGTCGGAAGGGATTTTTGGCTACTAAGATTAGTGTCCGAGATGGCGATTGCATTTTGGGCCGCTATGAGTTCACTTCTTAAGCTTGAAGCGGAAGAAGGAAGATTAAAATTATTAGCTGGAACACTTGTGCGAAGATCAGATTGTGTTCTGATTTCATCTGTAATATCACCCATTATCACCCTTGTAGCAGCGAGATCGTCGGAAATAGTGGTAAGTTTCGTTTGTAGTGGGGAGGAAACGGATTCTTGACCAAACAAGTTCTCAATAGAGCTAGGAGTATAATTAATATATGTCTTAAGGTCGTTCAAGTGATTGTTTAAACTTAACGACAACTCTTTGTAGTGTCTCGAATGTGTGGAAACATCCATGAAGTTCCTGCCGAATGATTCTGCAAACATACGCAGATCAGAATCTGAAGACTTTGATTTGCCATCCTTTAAACAGTCGAGTAAACAATCCAATTTGGATTCAAGTGCATCAAGCCTATGATGTAGAGAGGCAGAATTGTTTGAATTGTTTGAAGCCGTAGTTAGTTTATCGACTTTATAAGACAGCTCATCAAGAACCTGAGAAATAGATGAAAAGTCGGAGGATTGTACTGTTTGCGTCACTTTTAGAGAATTTATATTATTGGTCAGGTTGTCAGTGTTGTTTAGTAATTCCTGCAATTGACCATTATTACATTTTACTGCCATTAAAATATGAGATAACGAAATTTCCTTACATTCAGAGCAAAAGTAGGAGAATATGTTAGAAAACTGAAGCAGTGACTTAGCAGAGAGGCGGCTAAAATTGGAGAAGCCCACGCAAGCATAATGAAAAGATCTGCCACAAATTCCTTGGCACTTGATTAGAGCAAGATTACTATCAGTTAACTGACAATTATTAAAACAGCAACTATCCATGCTTCAAATCAACATGCAAGAAATAAATAAAAAAATCGAGAAAGGTTCCGGTACAAGATTTGTGTAAAGCAAAGCTTAATAAATTGCAGTCCAAGATGTAAAAATAATTGTGCGTGGCGCGTGGCTGAAGTGTGATGGTTGTCCAGGGATTTTAGAACAACAATACCGATTGGAGTCTTCGTGACGAGGGGGGTTGCATCAAGACTAAGCTAATAGCATTAAAAATTAGTTTTGTGGATTAGTTTTGAATCTTTCACAGATAAGTGGCGTGAAGAGTCAGATCTTGACCTAATCGAGGCAACGTCAGCCCTTCAAATCCAATTCAGGTAAAAGAAAACAGCGAAAATGGGAAAAAATTTTAAAAAGAATTTTGCAGATGCACAGCATGCACCCATATGCAGAAACTACACAGAAAAGAAAAAAAAACAAATAAAATAAAGAATAAGAAAAATTACCCCAGAAAGACTTTAACCACTCCCGTCGAACAAATCGAGGAGACAAACACGGCGTAATCCGAAAATAAGCAACACAACTGAAAATTAGTCCGGATCGGACAAAAACACGGAGAAACGGTTCAAAATAAGAAAAACGAATAGAACAAACACAAAACAGATGCACAGAACACCGAATAAATAAGGAAATTAAAGATTAAAAGCGGACGAACGAAAACTCGACTTGACAGCACAACAATTCAGTTAGTAGAAATTCGATTATAGTCGGGTATATGTCAACTCGTCTATACTGGTTGTCTTATTTTATGATATCGCACTTCCTCAATAAATTTTTCATCAAAATTAATTTTTCGTCGTTTGCCGTTGATCGTCGTAATTTTATTTAAGCCTTGACTTACAAATTTTGTTTTACAGTTCTTCCATCTTCCAATAGAACCAGTTCCATCAACGTCTAGCCTAGCCACCCGTTGATTTTACATAGTAGGGAAGATTTAATTTTTCTTAGAAATACACGAAAATTGTTCTTAAGAATTAGAATGAATATCTATTCACCGACAACGGTGTAAACGAATTGGTCAGCGTTGCCAATTGAGCCGAAAATCGACTAATTTGGCCGATTTTCAACTTCATTAGCCGAAGAAATTTTACGTTAGCCGACAGTCGATTTTTAGCCGATTTTGATATTTCGTCAGCCGATTTTGGGATTGATGCTACCTACACCTGGTTTACCCGGGGGTTAGACGTAATAGTACAGCTTGCATGCAAGCTGCACTGCCATACTTCTTGCACGTGCAACCTCTACTGCCATGCTGGCAGCTCAGCTTTCAGCGAACTTGCATGATGAAAAACCATGGCAGCTGAGGGGATAGTAATTTGACACTATACAGTTTTCAAGATGGCGGAAAAGAAATGCTGGAGAGAATTTGGTAAATTTATTCTGGAAAAATGAGATTTTCTGTGATCATTTGCATTACATCATTTGCATTACATCATTTACCAACACCTTCCTCTTCATTTTTTCTTGGGTTTTTATCATTCTGCTACTTCTTTTATTGCTATAATTTTCCTATATACGCAAGACTTTAGGCCTCAATGCCATTTTTCAAATGAACTTGCATGCAAGATGATAAGACATAAACCGAACTGCATTCTGCTGTTGAGTTAAAAATCGCGTTGGAAGGGATTGTAGTGCGCTCAGTGCCCCACAAAGGCATTGATGCACTTTGTTATCATTTGTCAGCATCTCGTCTCGCCTGCTCTGATAAAAACATCGATTATCGAAGTTTGTGCAAGGTCTCGGCAGACGCATTGAATTCGAGTCAGTCGTGATTCAACAGCAGCATTGCTAGTTAGGGGGGCTCCGCGTGATTCCTTTAAAGCACAGTTTAATGTGAACTCTTGTCATTTTTATATTTTAGTTTTTAGTAAGTAGTGTGTAGAGATATCCCAGTGAATTAAAGATTGATCAAACAAAATTGAAATACGTCTTCATCAATTACGGAGCCCTAAACCCTAACGTCCTCAGGAATCCAACTAATAGCACACTACATTGGTGACCCCGACTGTTTTTTTAACACCTGGGCGGACACGTTGGACTGCAGTGGATCACAGCAATTCAGATAATTTTCAAATAAAAAGCAGCTTCTGAATTAATTTTTATTTCGCATTTTCATAAAGCAAAAGTCATTATAAGCTCTATGAAATTCAAGCAAAAGACATCAAATAATTTTTGCTTCAAGAGCCTTACGGTAAAACCTCGGTACAAAAATCCACACAATCACTGCGGCAAGTGACAACAATAGCAGCGTAGCACATACATACCTACATCAGAACACAGAATCATCAATCCGTTCCGAACTGGAATTGCATTTTTCAATTCGGTGTAGCAGTAATTACATTCGTTTGGACCATCGCTGATTACGACGCAGCACCCTTTTGCAGTGAATTGTATAACTGGCACGATAATTCACTTGCTAATATTGGAAAGCAGCACATTGAATTAGTTTCTGGTGAAACAAAGTTTTTGTACATACAATTTTTTTGTTTTTTTGTTTTTGCAAGTATCAATTTCCTAAAAACACTTACATAGACATTTAAGTATCATAGATTTAGACTATAAAATTTCAATATAGACTTAGTATAATATCTATATTGAATTTACACAACTTAAAAATTTAATTTTCAGCTTGTGAATGAATAAAATATTTTAGAAATTTAATTTACAGATTTTGAAGTTATCAAAGTCTTTTTTTACATAATTTGTGCGATCTATATAAATACAAATTGTTAGCACCGGGACCGTTGAGCTTTCCTAACTGGTGCTGTTTATCAAAAAGCTTTTGAAATTAATTCTCTGACAAAAACTTTGTTCGAATATTCGGAAATCGATAGTTTGAGCCAAAATTAAAAAAAAATCTTAATCTCGATATTGATCTGAAATGACCGAACCAAAGAAAAATGATAATGACAATTTAACTACAGAAACAATTGATAGCAAGGAACCTTTTGAGATTGCGCACGTAACACTTCCCCTCTTTTGGGAGAAGACACCTAGTGCTTGGTTCTATGCTGTAGAATCTCAGTTTTGTGTAAAAAAGATCACAAAAGACGAAAGTAAATTTGCGCATACGGTCTCCGCCCTTCCAGTCGATGCAATCAATAGTGTATTAGATATATTGAGCAAACCTCCTACTAAGGAGAAATACAACACGCGATGCTTTAATTAAGAGACATTCTATGTCAGAGCAACGTAGGCTTGAAAAGCTCTTGTCTGCTGAAGATTTGGGTGATCGCAAACCATCCGATCTGCTAAGACACATGCAATCAATTGCAAGTTCAATGTCTGTGGTCGGCGATGACCTTATTCACTCATTATGGCTTAGGAAACTACCTTCTTCAGTGGTAGTCCCACTGACCGTAGCTAGTGATCAACCACTGGATAAACAGGTTGAACTGGCAGACAAAGTCTGGGAGGTTAGTCAGAGTCCTTCGATTAGCTCCATACAGAAATTTTCAAAACAAAATCAATCGAACTCCAGCGAAACACAATCCATCAAGGAAGAGTTGAAGCAAGCTCGGCGAGAAATAGATAAGCTTAAAGAAGACATTCGAAATTTAAGATTGTGGAATCGAAATCGCAGTAGGTCTCCAAGTGTTCGTCGCAAACAAATTAATTCGAAAAGCGTAGACTCTAAGTCAATCTGTTGGTATCACAAACAACATGGTTCAAAGGCTCAGAAGTGCACTCGACCATGTTCCTTTGATACCAAATCAGGAACTTCCAATCAATCGGAAAACTGATTCATCCGTTAGCTATGACGGCTAGCAATCGGTCAAATGTTTCGAGCCGTCTTTTTATCTATTGTCCAATTACCAAATTTCGATTTCTAGTAGACACGGGTGCAGATGTGTCAGTTGTACCTAACTCCATATTCACACAGTCATCGCGACCCACTTCACAATTTTGCTTAACAGCCGCTAATGGCACTCCAATCAAGACTTTTGGGATGAAACTGCTCGAACTCGATTTGGGGATACGCCGTTCTTTTGTTTTCCCATTTATTTTAGCATCCGTCAACAGACCAATTATAGGAGCAGACTTTTTGAATAAATTCGGTCTTCTTGTAGATCTGAAAAGGAAACGTTTAATTGATCCTGCAACCAACTTGTCATCATCAGGCAAGGTTCTCCATATAGACTCTCCGACACCTAGAGTACTATCCATTAACGGAAAATTCGGTCATCTACTAAAGCAATACCCAGACCTAACAAGTCCTCCTGATTTCTCACTTCCAGTCAAACACAGTGTGAAACATTTCATTGCGACGACAGGTCGCTTACCCTTCGCACATCCACGAAAACTGGATGCAACCAGACACAAGGCGGCATATATAGAATTTCAACACATGTTGCAGTTGGGAATTTGCCGGCCATCGGCATCATCAACATGCTCTCCATTGCACATGGTCCCGAAAAAGGATCCGAATGATTGGCGGCCTTGTGGGGACTACCGTAGATTAAATGTAATAACGGAACCAGACCGCTACCCGATTCCCCATATACAAGGGGTTTCAATGAATTTACGAGGGTGTTCTGTGTTCTCTAGGATAGACTTAATTCGCGCATATCACAACATACCGGTAGCTGACGAGGACATATTCAAGACAGCTATCACCACACCTTTTGGAATGTTTGAGTTCGTTAGAATGCCTTTTGGTCTACGAAACGCTTCTCAAACATTCCAAAGATTCATGAATGAAGTTACTAGAGGTCTTCAATTTATCTTCGTTTACATAGACGACATTCTAGTCGCTAGTAGGAACATGGAAGAACACAAAACCCACTTGGAAATATTATTTCAACGCCTACAGAATTTCGATCTCAAAATCCAAATTTTCAAATGCATTTTCGGTGTTAATGACCTCAATTTTCTTAGTCATAGAATCAACAAAGATGGTATTCTTCCATCCGAAGATAAAGTTAAGGCTATAGTGAACTATCCTGCTCCGAAATCCATTCGACAAATACAAAGGTTTATTGGAATGGTAAATGTTTACCATCGATTCATAAAAAATATCGCAGAACTACTCACGCCAATATATAATAACTTGAACAATCTTCTGAAATCAAAATCGAAAGTATTTACATGGCCAGAGGATTGTGAACAAAATTTCATTAAAATAAAAGAAGCCCTTGCCTCAGCTACCCTTCTAGCTTTTGCATCGGACAATGCCAAACTACGACTCACAGTGGATGCCTCGAATGTCGCTGTAGGAGCCGTATTGGAACAGTGTGGAGATGATAATTCCTGGGAGCCATTAGCTTTTTTCTCAAAAAAGTTAAGTCCTGCAGAAACTAAATATTCAGCTTTCGACAGGGAGTTGTTAGCAATATTTTTATCAATCAAGCATTTCAGGCATTTTGTAGAAGGCCGTCACTTCGTGGTATACACTGACCACAAACCTTTGACAACCGCTCTGAAATCAAAAACTGATAGAAGTCCAAGACAAGCTAGACATCTAGACTTCGTCTCCCAATTTACGTCTGAAGTACGACATATCAAAGGAAAAGACAACACAGTTGCAGACTCCTTATCCCGTATATTTGCAAACGAAGCTCTGGACTGTTCATCCATTAAATTTGATCTCCCAACTTTAGAAAAGCACCAGAAAAACGATTCTGAACTACAGACTTTGCTGAATTCTGCACAACAAAAATTCAAAATCAAATTGGAGAGGAAATTCTTTCCAACTTTTCAAGATCCAATCTGGTGCTAAGTGTCAACGAAGCTCTGGACTGTTCATCCATTAAATTTGATCTCCCAACTTTAGAAAAGCACCAGAAAAACGATTCTGAACTACAGACTTTGCTGAATTCTGCACAACAAAAATTCAAAATCAAATTGGAGAGGAAATTCTTTCCAACTTTTCAAGATCCAATCTGGTGCGAAGTGTCAACAGAACATGTTAGACCTGTCATTGCAGCCACTCTCAGAAAATCTGTTTTTACGTCACTTCATTCACTCTCACATCCTGGGATTCGCGCATCTCGCAAACTAGTTTCCACGCGTTATTTCTGGCCCAAAATGAATCTGGATATCAAGGCATGGGTGCAGGAATGCGTACAATGCCAACAATCTAAAGTGCACAGACATACGAAAAGTCCACATGGGGAATTTCCCATCCCCAATGCCACATGGACATTGTTGGCCCTCTGGAACCGTCACACGGATTCACTCACATATTAACAGTGGTGGACCGTTTCACAAGGTGGCCAGAAGCCTATCCTCTAAAGGATAAATTAACTTCCACTATCGCCGTGACATTTGTTAAGGAGTTTGTGTGTAGATTTGGCGTACTTTTGCGGATAACCACTGATCAAGGAAGTCAGTTCGAGTCTCGGCTCTTTCAGCAGCTGACTGAGCTCCTTGGCACCCACCGAATTCGAACAACAGCCTACCATCCACAGGCTAATGGAATGGTAGAGCGCTTTCACCGCCAACTCAAAAACGCTTTGAGATGCAGGCAAGCAAATGCTGGGTGGAGTGATGACTTACCAATAATTTTGCTAGGGATTCGCTGCGCTTTCAAACCCGATCTAAAATACTCGCCATCGGAACTAGTCTATGGGCAGCCGCTCAAGCTTCCATCCGAATTTTTCGCTTCTGAATAGAATTTAACGGATATAGAACCGGACACCGTTATTTCTCAATTGAGGAAGAGAATAAGCCAACTCAATCACGGAAATCGAATACACTCGCATACATCCCGAAGCAATTAAAGGACTGCGATCAAGTTTTTGTACGTGTCGAGCAAATCAAAGGAGCTTTGAGATCACCCTATGAAGGTCCTTATGAAGTAATTAAAAAACTAAGGAAAAGTTTCATCGTTAACATTAGAGGAAGAAATGTCAATATTACCATTGATCGGTTAAAGCCCGCCTTTATAGCAGAATCTAACAGCGCTCTGAAAATATCCAAAAAAGTTAAATTTAGCTCTATTTAGATCCTTATATTTTTGCGTCTTCGACTGGAAGGGGAGTACTGTAGTGCGCTCAGTGCCCCACAAAGGCATTGATGCACTTTGTTATCATTTGTCAGCATCTCGTCTCGCCTGCTCTGATAAAAACATCGATTATCGAAGTTCGTGCAAGGTCTCGGCAGACGCATTGAATTCGAGTCAGTCGTGATTCAACAGCAGCATTGCTAGTTAGGGGGCTCCGCGTGATTCCTTTAAAGCACAGTTTAATGTGAACTTTTGTCATTTTTATATTTTAGTTTTTAGTAAGTAGTGTGTAGAGATATCCCAGTGAATTAAAGATTGATCAAACAAAATTGAAATACGTCTTCATCAATTACGGAGCGCTAAACCCTAACGTCCTCAGGAATCCAACTAATAGCACACTACAGGGATGCATGCAAGCTGTACTATCTCGTGTAATCCCCGGGTTAGTGTGCTTGGCGATCGGATGTATTTTGAGCCACTTTCTTGGTTGAAAAAGTGGATTTTTTCCTCTCGTGATTGTGCGAAATTGATGCGTCGTGGAAAATGACCTCCTATGAGAAAAAAGTTCGCAACAGAGCACTTATGTCTCTGAAAGAAAGAGCGGAAAAATATATGCCAAATGTAGTAACTGTCACCCGAGTGCATGAAAATTGGTTTTCCGGCAACAAAAACCTCCCGAGAAAGTTTTCTGAATCAGGAAAAGAATACACCACTCAATAGTACTATCGGCGAGAACTTTTATGCATTTACGTTCATTCGAGGAGTTTGCATTATTTTGTACAGAATGGAATTTGGAATTTGCCGATTTTTAACCGATTTTAGATTTTCTAGATACATTTAGCCGATTTTAGAAAGAAATTATTGGCAACACTGAAATTGGTGCATTGATTCTGGTGGCTCACTCTTTCGGACAAAGGCACAAACATTCAGTTTTCTTAGAAAGATCTGAAAATTTTTCTTTAGATTTTTCATGCACTATTGGTGGCGGACAATGATTCGAAAGAGTTATGTTGATTCAGGTGCCTTGGCTGATCTGGGTCGCTAAAGATATTTATGAGCGTTGGCAAGCATACATTTTGTTCTCAGAAATTTACTTAAATATATTTCTTTCGAATTTTTATACACTATTGGTTGCTGAAAACGATTAGTTGGATTGATGCCACTAAAATCGTTTCTACAATTTTTCTTCCCAAGTCTTACGGCAAGACTATAAAAATATAAACCATTCATTTTCCTCTACGGTAGTTGCCGTTGCTTTGCTTGTACTTTCGTATTAATTAAAGTAGTATTTTTTAATTTAACTTATTGTTTACTTTTAATTTGTAGGAGAAGGATAAACTTGCTACACTAGTGAGCGATGGAGGTAGAAATAGTAGCGTAAATGGAAAGCAAAACACTGATAAGACGATTGATAACTTTTTTCAGAAGAAAGCAAGATCAGTTAAGCTCCCATCAAAAGATATAGTCATGACAAATCATGCATTTCTACTCCTATTCCTTTGAATGTGACTCAAATTGCAAGCTCTCACTCTCAGTCAATTACTTCACCCGTGACAGAATCGGTTGCGTCACATCTATTTCTACAATCTCTGCACGAGAAAGAGAATCTGGATATCAGTCCTTAATGTCTGTCCACTCTGAGATCGATCGACATTGATATGGATAATATTATCGACAGGCTTTCCAAATAAAACCGAAAATTGGGTTTTGTGATATCTAACTTAACTTAATATGATATGATGATATGAACTTCACTTAAATAGGATAAAAAAAAATTAAAAGCGACTATTTCCTACTTTTTTCTCTCCTCGATCATTTTCGTTGTGACCCCCCCCCCCCAGGCTGAAGGTCTGGATACGCGCCCGGGTATGGTCGTAGCATACTGCACACAGCAGTATGGTCGTAGCATACTGCACACAGCAGTATGTTACACTGAGGCTAGCTGCATCATATATACGCGGGCTGCTCTCTGTATGGACGGAGTCTATACGCGGCGAAAGCACCCGAATGCCTAGCTGAAGAATATCTAGCAACATTCTCAGTCTTTGACATCTCCAAGCCGACTTTTCCAAGATTTCTCTGAGAATTTCATTTTTTTTTTCGTGCACACATCCACACTACTTACCTTTACGTATAACTTCTGACCTGATTTTTAAGATAGTGGACCTGGGAGACCTTAATCTTGAAGAGTAAGCTTTTTGAGAGGGGGGGGGGGGGAGAATTTTTCATGATCTTTGATTTAGTTTTTGTGTATCTTGAGTTCCGCTCATAGAATTTTTTTTGAAATCCGTTGAAATTGTTTTGAATAATTTGGAGCGTAGATCTTAGTAAGCTTTGTATGTATGATTATGATACCATAGTCGAATAGTCTTCGTGGCTCTGGTCGTAGATCTTAGCCAGCGGACTGCATTTTCAATTAGTTCATAGCAATTACTTTTAAAAAATCTGCTACGGGAAGTAACAATGCCCAACACTGAAGTCGACCGACGGCCTTGAATTTGAGCATCGGCCTTCAGTTAATGAAAAGACTCTAAAATAATATATTTAATGAGTTAAACTCCGAATAATTATACCTCTGACTTCCTTTCCCGGACTACGTCGATTTGTACAAGCGCTGGTACTATCCGGCTTGAGCTCTCGCGAGCTAGTGTAAAATATTTCCTGTTTATATTGAATTTGGGAATTTAACGGTATGGCTACCATGCGAACACCACCTGCAGTAATTGATATTCCGACACAGTTACCTGAACAGTGCTCTATCTGTCAAGATGAAGACTGGGCAGACAAAAGGAAGACTGTTGAGACTATCTGTGGACATGTATTCCATAAGGCGTGTCTGCGTACGTGGATAGGGGTACACTCAAACTGCCCGAATTGCAGATATCGTCTCACCCAATATGATTTCACTGTCTATACAGATGCGGTTCCTAAAAGAACTCTCCCAGTGCTCGGAAATCAAGAGCCTCGACAGCCAATGCCAGTATTGAATTTACCACCTCTAACGATGCAACCACCAAATCGTGGATCATTGTCTCCGGATGTATACAATGCACATTCAAAGACCTTTTCGCACCCGAGCTCTCGAATGAACAGTCCAATACCTACTAACCATGGTCAAGGCCTAGTAGCTTACGAAGCGTTGATGGCCAGCCACAGACTACAAATGCAAGATTTGATACAAAAGAGAGTATCACACAGAGTGTGAGTACTCTGCGAGATGAACTTTTGAATCAATTTACTCAGCAAGTTCCCGCTGTACCAATTCCTCCCGTCGACACTACTCGCCCACCACCATCTATGGGTGCACCTAGAGTACAACAAGGACCAGGTAGTTCACATGAATTGATACCTAATAATAACATTCCTCATCCACAGGCATATCAGAATGCTAGACCTCAACGAAATTCGTGGTCACGAGGATCAGGAAGTCCTATACGCAGATGGGATATCTCGTATAGCGGCGACAGTTCGAAACTTTCAGTAGATGAGTTTGTCTTCCGCGTTGAAGCACTTAACTACTCAGCACTCGAAGGGGATTTCGATCTCCTTGTTAGAAATAAGAGCAGGCTTGCAGACCCAGCCATGGAATGGTACTGGTCATTGCTCCAACAGAACTCTACACCAACTTGGGAGTACATAAAGACTACTCTTCTGTCTGAATGGGGAGTACCAAAAGATGACCTTAAAGTTAAAGTGCAACTGATGTCTAGAAAGGAGAAATTAGGGGAATCTTTCGCCATATATCATCAAAACCTGGTGCATCAGCGTGACCAGTTACAGAACCCCTTGCCAGATGTAGAGTTCCTGGAGATAGTAAAGTCAAACCTGACGTTCAACAGAAAATTTGTCTACATCCAAACACTATAGCTCAATTGCGATCTCTCGGTAACTCAAATACAGGCTATACAACAGTGAATCGCGAACCGCGTGCAGCTAGAATACCTACCGCAGCCCAAGTGTTAGCGAGATAGATGATTATTGCAGCACAACCAAAAGTTGTCTATTGGAATTGTGACCAATACGGTCATTTTTATCAAGAATGCGTGCAGGAGACACAACAAGTGTCCTCCTACAGATGCGGTCGCAAAAATTTCTTCAAACCAAAATGTAGGCACTACTTAGCGAAAAACGAGATACGGGCGGGGAATCCCAACACCTTTCCTCGACCAGTTGCAACGTCTCGAACGGCAACAGCTGTGACTACTCCAGTTCAAGCCTTGAACAGGGAGGCAGAGCGGCTCCATCAGCAGACCTCAACGACGAATCATCGAATTGTCCGTTGATATCATTCAGTGACTCTGGTGATATCAACAATCCACCTGATAGTCCTAAAGCGGAAAATAATCCGTTGATGGAATCGGAGAACCTAATAGACTTCTCCGCAGATTTTCCAGCTCCCGTTTCCACCTGTAGGGAGCCCACGACACTAATATATACTTCCTTGGAAGAGTCTTTAATTTTTGATGTCCCGTTAACACCAGGCGCACCTTCCTCGAGCAATGTTGCTAAGCAGGAGGTTCGGTCTCCTGGCGTTTCTATCTTAAAACGGCCATTAAGCTCTGGTATGACGCGTGGGTGTGAGCCTCTTTTCTATCCGCTGGCGCCTTCCCATACGCGACTGCAAAATTACAACGCAGTACGAGACCGTATCTTCTCCTCAGTAGCTGAGCTAGTAGGAATTATATTTCCAGATCTGGACTTGGGAAAAGAAAGAAACGATCGAAGGTTCGTTGGCGGGAATTCTCTCGACGAATGAAGAATGAACGAAAGAAACTGGCCCACATTACGGTGGCGATTCCAGATGACATTCGGCCGTATGCCGAAGTAAAGCTGCTCGGGCGAACTGAGACTGGGTTACTTGATAGTGGCGCCACTGTCAGTATCCTAGGCCGGGAGCTCTAGAGAAGCTAGCTGAAGCACATGTTGAATGGAGGAGGTATCGTACACAGGTATAAGCAGCTAATGCTGCCATGACGACTGGCCATGGTCATGTGGACTTTGACATCACTTTCCGTGGTAAGAACCAAAACGTGCGTCTTTACATAATTCCTGGGCTCACACAAGCACTATATCTAGGAATAGACTTCTGGCGTCTATTTGGGTTGACTCCAGATGTTCTTGGTATAGTTGCAGAAGTGATGCCAAGCCTAATAGCTACATCAGATACCGCCTGCCATGTTCTTTCTGTTCTAGACCACCAACGTCTTGAAGCGACGAAGCAAATTTTTACTTCCTCGCCTCTTTAAGCTTGTGAAAAACTTCCTTGGTCACTCACACGATTGAGACGAAGACGCAACTCAGATAAAACAGAGATTTTATCCTATCTCGCCAGGCGTGCAGAGCTTGGCTTGATGGACGCCGAATTATAGCGCATGCTATCACTGGGTGTGATAGAAGAGAGCCAGAGTACTTGTAGCTCTCCAGTTGTACTAGTGAGGAAGCCTGGAAAGGTCCGGCTTTATTTTGATGCCAGAAAGGTCAACTCCGTTACCAAGAAGGACGCCTCTCCGCTGCCGCAGATAGACGCACTTCTGAGTCGATTTCCTCCGGCAAATTACATTTCAAGCCTGGACTTGAAAGACGCTTTCTGGCAGATCCCCCCAGACACGGATTCCATAGAGAAGGCTGCTTTTACTGTACCTGGTCACCATCCCTATCAGTACACAGTGATGCCATTCGGCTTATGCAACGCTCCACAAACTACGTACCGCCTTATGGACAAAGTCATTCAGTTCGATCTTCGTGAAAATATCCTCGTTTATTTAGACGATTTGCTAATACTGTCATCGGACTATGACTCTCATCTCACTCTACTATCCTGTGTAGCGGATTGTTTGAGGAAAGCTGGCCTCACTATCAACGTTGAGAAGAGTAAGTTCTGTATCAAAGAGACTAAATACTTGGGTTTTATTGTCAGAAAAGAAGGAATACGAACTGACCCCGACAAGATTTCAGCCATAGTTAACTATCCGTCACCTAAAACTGTTCGGCAGGCCCGACGCCTAGTAAGTATGACTGGATGGTATCGACGATTTATTCCGAACTATGCTGATCTACCTGCCTCCATTACAGACACTCTGAAAAATCCCAGTCAATTCCAATGAACACCTGAAGCCCAGACGTCTCTGGAATTGTTGAAACAGAAACTAACCTCTGCTCCGTTGCTAGTCAGCCCGGATTTCACCAAACCATTCGTTATCCAGTATGATGCGAGCCAGCAAGTTATTTTGGAGTGCTGTTACAACTAGATGACGATGTCTACGAGAAGCCGATAGTCTACGTCTCGATAAAGTTGAATTCAGCAGAGCGAAATTACAGTCACAGAGCAGGAATGCTTAGAAGCGATCTAAAGTGTGCAGAACTTCCGGCCCTTCATAGAACTTATGCCGTTTAAGAGAGAGACTGACCATGCGAGCTTGAAATGGCTGATGTCTCAAAAGGACCTCAGCGGTAGACTTGCTCGGTGGAGTTGGAAGCTTCAAGATTTCGACTTCACCATTGGTCACAGAAGAGGAAGTCTGAACGTCGTCCCTGACGCTCTGTCACGAATCCACTGTGACAGCTTATCACCATCAGAAGATCCTTGTCCGGAAGTGGACCTTAGTTCTCCATATATCACCTCGTTAGAATATGAGGAGCTGAGGCAGAAGGTTTATGAACTTCTGATAAATTACCAGATCTTTGTGTCAGGGATGGCTCCGTCTATAATCGGACTGTTCCGAGAACAGGCGATCCGATTCAGGAAGTAGAAGCTTGGAAGCTTTGGACTCCACGAGCGCTTACCTCCGACGTTGTTTCAAGAGCGCATGATCTGCCACTGTTATATGAAGATGTGGGCCGTGCTCCGGGTGGAGAGCTCACAGCTTTTATAATAAAGAAAAATATAGAAGAACTCCCCTCTTTCCGATTTTTTATTTATTTACAACTCGAACACCCAGTATAAGATTTTTATTTTTGATTTATTATTTATTTTTTTCTCACAAAATTATCTTATACTCAATCTTATTTTCAATTTTCTATAACACAAAACAGTTAGTATTCGATTTTTCTTTAATTTATTATTTTTTTTGTACACCGAAATTTTTCTAACTCAAAGCTTGACGCCGAACTTTACTAGGTAGATTTTAAAAAACGACTCCTCGAGGTTTGGGCAAATTGCACCCAGGTACCCATGAAATTTTTAAAAGCTTTTTCCTTATCTTTTGCTTTCTCACGACGTTGAAAAATCATACGTGAGAAAATGCACAAAAGTTTTGATGCAAGCTATATGCATCTATGCAAAACTGTAATCCGATATGCACTTGTGCGCCCGTCTTGAAATATTAATTTTAAGAGGGCGGGAATAATTTTGATAATTGTATGTATGTATGTACATACAATTAGATTGGATTAAGTAGGTAATGTACGTATGTACAGCGTACATACGGAAAAAAGTAAGGAGACACTGTATGTAGGTAAGTGTGCATACCGTGTGAGTGGAATATGTGTCTGATAACAAAATGCAATTTATGCTAAATTGCATTTTGTTATAATATGGGACTGCATTTCTAAATGCATTTTAAATTTTGAATGAGATTTTAAATGAAATTAATTTTGATTTTCAGGGTCATTTCTGCGATACATCAATATATTGCATAGGGCAATATATTGATGTATTCATCTTATGGTTGTGATTTAGGGCATTGGTACCTGAGTCACAACATCCCTCCCCCTGGGGAAAAGAAAGTTTATTCTTTCGAGAAGAAACTTTCTTTCGTGGCCACAAAAAAAAAAATATATATGTATATACATGTATGAATGTAGGTGTACATCATTACATAAAATTACAGGAATAAAGAAAAATATATTTTTTTTTTATAAAGCATAGTAGTAGACATAAAAAATGAAATTGCCTACTAGCACTTATAATATGTACTACGTACAATCAATTAATTTTATTTCTATGTTATTATTTTATTTATCTCTTAATAGAAGGAGGTATACCATTTGTCTACTTATATTTTATCTAAAAATATTATTAATGTAGTTACATATTTGTTTTGATTAGTAGGGATATTTAAATAAAAATATGTTTTAATAAAAATCATTCTATTCTAGTCTCTAGGAATGTGCTTTTTTTTTAATACATATACATATTACCTAAACATTAGTTATAAAAAATTGTTTTTTTTTGTTTAGCTCTCTTTTTATAAATTTGTAGTTTCATATTCCTTTCATTATAGAGAAAATTTGATTGTGGGATGAGGATAGGGATTATTGAAAAAAATGATAAAAATTGGGGGAGTAGAGGATGCTGTTGTCCGTGTCTTATATTTGTCGTAGTTTGTATAGTTTAGTCTTTTAGATTGGAAGCATGAGTCCGTGGGATGTATGCCCATATATAATTATAATATATATTTGAAATATGTTATCAATTTTCTGTCTTTTTCTGCTGGGAGCAGGAGTTATTTTAAATCTTATTTCCCTTGGTGCAGGCGTAGGCATATCTTCCAGTTCTTGTACTGGAAGTGTATTTATAGATTCGCGGGTTTTTCGATTGAATTAATATACAAATAAACGCAGGCAATAGAGATGATTAAAACTACTGTCACATATGATATTCTATAGTGGTGAATATGATGATTACTTATTGGATTAAGAGGAATTAATTCTTGATATTTTTGGAAACGGACGGATTCGAGAAGTTTTCTAGATCCGTGTTTGTTGTAATATTTATGGGATTTGTTTCTATAAACGTTTCCATGGGAGAAGACGTCATATTCCATATTATATTGGAAATGTTTATCGTTGGGATGAAATGGGAATTGAATTTGGACATTTTTACGTTATGTCCGTGCAGGATGACTTCCTTGCTGCAAACATAACAACCGGGATTGAAGTGCATTGTTCCTATTCCATGCAGGGTTTGTGAATTAATGGAATCTTCACAAATAATGTCTATGTGGAGGGATCCTTTCAGGGAGAAAAGCCAGGCGTTCTGCTGTGATAATTGCGTCCAATAGTAATCCTGTAGCAAGATCAGAATTTTACACTTTTGTGTAATAGGTTCCTTCTTTAGTAGATTCACTTCACATTGGTTTGTTCTTGTATTTGCGTTTAGGATGGGGAATGACATTTTGCAGTAGAAATGCATATGGCCTAACGTTGCGCTATTATGAATATCCTGAAGCGTTAATTCAACAAAATGTTCGCGATTGTAATCTATTAATATGTATTCCTTCGATGGTTCGATATATACGAACGATTCGTTAAGGAGTGTCGGTAACGGCATTGCCTTCAATATTTGAAATGGTTCCTTGAACGGAAGTGGAATTCGGAGCTCAATAATTATCTTATTGTTGAAAATATTTGCAGATATTGTGCTTAATTTGTAAATTTGTGTAATTATATATTCTCTGGAATTTATGGGAAGCATCATTGAATTTGGCAATTCTTGCCTGATGTTCAATAAAAGTTCTTCAATTTGTCTAGGGGAAATGAGTGTAGGGTGAAATTTTCCATGCCTTGAATCTGTTAAGAGATCTATTAATTCCGACTGGGTATTTTGATATCTGAATGCCATTAATGAGACTAGTGAAATGAGTGATTCCAGTTCAATGGATATTTTTTGTCCAATGTTCTGTTTTCCATTAATGATGTAGCTATAGTTTTTTATGCATATACAGGAATTCCTTCTCAATTGCGGCTTTTGCCTTATTAAATATGTGAGCTGTTTCTTCTACTATTACAGTTTGGCTTTTCATAAGTGATAGGAGCGAGTTTTGGTTAAGGGTGAGATTACGAATCTGTTCATCATACAATTTGGCATCATCCTCGTCCAATGTGCCGAAAAGTGTTTTGGAAATTGAGCCTACTGCATTGAATAGTGCTCTTTGTTTCCTATTTTGGGTCACAAGTAACATATTCTTATATTCTATGTTTGCTAATATAAGATTTATTTGTAACAACGTACCGTTACAAGTGTGGCTCAAGGCTGAGTGTTTGTCCAGTTTCTGGTTTTTGTTGGGCTATGAACTGGATGTTGTTGAATTCTGATTTAAAATTCGCCTGGTCGTAGAGTGTCAATATCTTCCACTCGTTTGTGTAGAGATTGGCTCTGCCAATCTCTTCGAAGTAAATGACTGCACTAGCGTTTAGCTGCTTTATTTCTACTCCTGAGCCATAGGCTAAAGTGATGAAGGGTAAGAAGACTGCCATTTGTATCATTTTGAAAACCTGGAAGATGATATTGCGTTATTCACTTAGAATGAAATCTTTTTGAAGAGGATGAGGCTTTCTGTATTAGTCCGAAAAAAGCCTTAGATCATTATTATGGACTCTTTTGTTTTTATTATTGATTTTAATAGTGGAATTTTCGGGGGAATTAATCTCCATTATCTCATACGGACCTGACCATAGTGGTGAGAATTTGTTCTCTCGAACTCTGCTCTTAAGTAGGACTTTATCGCCTACCATAAAAGATTTTTGGACGGAGCTTTTATCGTATTGCAATTTTGATCTTTCTTTGTTTGCCATGGCTATGTCTTTAGCTATTTTGAAAGTATGCTGTAGGCGCGCTTTTAACTCGTTTGCATAATTGTCGTAATTATAGCAAACGGTTGGAAAAGATTTCAAATTGTTTGGAATTTCGGCTGGGAATCCGTAAAGGAGTTCGCGAGGAGTATAATTAGTACTCGAATGAGGGGTAGTATTGTATACAAACATGGCATAAGGAATCCATGTATCCCAGTCTTGTGGATCTTTTGCTACATAAGATCGGAGATATTCTGCTAAGGTTCTGTGGCTTCTCTCCAATGCACCTTTCGTTTGAGGGTGATATGGAGTAGTTTTGAGCCTTTTAATTCTCAGATATTGGGATACCTCGGCGAACATGCCACTTATGAGGTTAGAACCTTGATCTGTGAGGATACTTTCTGGAATACCATGTCGACAAACTATTGTTGTCGTGAAGGCTTCCGCTAATGTCTTAGACTCGGTGTCGACTATGGGAATAGCCTCAGAAAATTTGAAAGGTCATCTTGAAATGTAAGGAGATATTTATTTCCAGAATGTGATATTGGGAGAGGTCCTACAACATCTAGGTACACTCTTTCGAAAGGTTTGGAGCTAATGCTCGAGATTTTCATAGGAATTTTTGGATTTCTGGATACTTTGTTCACCTGACAAAGCTTACATTTCCTTACGTATTTGACCACGTCATCTGACATGCCAGGCCAGTAGAATTGCTTGTTGATTCTTTTAATAGTACGGGAAATACCTTGATGGCCTCCCGTTGGTAATGAGTGAAAATCTTTTAAAATTTGTTCGATCTCGTTAATGTCGGATAAATATTTAATCGAATCTTGATGGAGCTTTATGTTTATTTGTTTAGTAGCGAAGACCTAGTTAAAAATGCTTTTAATTATTAGAAGGTTTTGTGCATCTAGAATTGGGAAGGAGATATTTAATTGATTTAACTGATTTGCTTCTGCATATGAGCAGATCTCAGTTAAAATCTTTGCGAGGTCTGATCTATTTCTTTGGGATCGACAAGATAAATTAGTTTTTGATATAATTATTGATGAGTCTTTTTTCTTAAAGAAGTTCAGTTCAGTTTCTGAAAGTGCGGATTTATATGAAAATTTTAGTTTCGAATCCAACACTCTTTCAAGTTCTGTATCTTGCATTGGCAAGATGAAAAATTTAGGACTCGCATTTGTAGTCAATAGTAATGGGAAATTTGTCTCAGTTATAATGACTGAGGAATTGTTCACTTGTGATGGAGTTGGATTTTGATTAATGACACTCGTGTTGGGAGTGTTCGAATTCGCCTGAGCTCTAGCTTGATTCCTTGTAACCACATTTACGCAGGTGGTAGGTTCTATGAAATTTTCGCTATTATCCGGAATAGCTCTACTGAGAGCGTCTGCATTTGTGTTGAGCTTACCTGATTTATGGACTATCTTGTAGTCATATTCCTCCAGACGTATTCTCCATCTCATCAGTCTTGAGGAGTGATCTTTCAGATTCATGAGCCATACTAATCGTTTATGGTCAGTATGTATATGTCAGTATGTCTACCATAAACGTATGGTCTGAATTGCTCAACTGCGAAAACGATAGCTAAGAACTCCTTTTCTATTGCTGAGTAACGAGTCTGCACCATTGAGAACTCGGCTCACATAGGCGATTGGATGATCTCCTTGGTCATCAACTTGTGAAAGAACAGCTCCGATGGTGTAGTCACTGGCATCGGAGGTGACAAAAAATTCTTTGTCAAAATTGGGATATGATAGAATTGGTGCTGTAATAAGTTTATTGCGTAATTCGCAAAATGCTTCATCGCAAATTGCGTCGAACTTGAAAGGGATATCTTTTTTCAAAAGATTTGTAAGTGGTTTTGCAATTTTGGAAAAATTTGGTATAAAGCGGCGATAGTAGCCGACGAAACCAAGGAAAGCTTTTATATCTTTTTGCTTCTTCGGTCTGGGATAGGACTGAACTGACTTAATCTTCGCTGGGTCTGGTTTGACTCCATTTTCTGTAATAATGTGCCCTAAATACATAATTTCCTTTCTTAGGAAGTGGCACTTTTCGGGTTGAAATTTGAGGCTGAAGTCACGAAGGCGGCTAAATACTGCTGTGAGTCTGGAATTGTGGTCTTTGAGATTGTATCCATGGACTACAATATCGTCCATGTATACGAAGCAATAGATGCCTTGAAGGCCAGGTAAGACATTATTCATGGCTCGTTGAAAAGTAGCAGGGGCTCCTTTTAAACCAAATGGCATACGATTGTATTCGTAGTGGCCATAGGGTGTGCTAAAGGCAGTTTTCTCCCTGGCCTTCGAGTCCATTTTTATCTGGTGAAATCCACTGGCTAAGTCGAGTGTGGTAAAATATTTCGTCTTCCCCAGCTGGTCTAATATATCAGTAATATTAGGCAGTGGGTACGCATCGCCAATAGTAATGTCGTAAATACGACGAAAGTCTACCACTACTCGCCACTTTTTGTTTCCATTCTCATCTGGTTTTTTAGGAACCAGGAGAAGTGGAGAATTCCAGGGACTATGTGAAGGTCTGATGATGTCTGACTCAAGCATTTCTTGTATTTGCCGATTTATTTCCGTTCGGCTTGCCTCAGGAAGTCTATAAGGCTTGGTATAAATTGGCGGTTTGTCCTGGAGGGTCTCGATTTTGTGGGTAATCGCATCTGTATATGAAAGGAAATCCCCTTCTATGAAGAAGAGATCGTTGAATTCCCTACAGATATTACGAACAGTCTCAGATTCCTCTGAATTACAGTGATCCAATTTTATAAGGTTTTGCAGCTTAATTATTCTGCCCTTAATTGGGTCTCTTTCAGAGTCTGTGGAGATAACCACAAAGTCGTCCAAGTCTTGGTAAACTGGGTTCACCTCGTAAGGTGCCAGATCGGCGTCCTCCTCATTTGTGTTGAGGATTAGGACTTTTGCCATACCGTTGACTGGTTCGACTATCGAATTTCCAAGAAATAAACCTGGCTTATTTCCTTCTTGAAACAGACCGATTGATTTTGAATAGAAGGAGTTGGAATTTCAATGATAAATTCTGATCGAGCCGGAATTTTATTTAATTTATCCGATTCTTTCGGATTTTTAAAAGGAAGGAGATATGATTCCAACTTTTGTGGAATTTGGAAGAAGTTATACGATTATTCTGACTCGATAGAATTTAAGGAGATAAAACTTTATTGAAATTCTTTGAATTCTTTGATTTTATCTTGGAATTCACTTTTTGTGAGTCTATTGATGAAGGAGATAGAATTTTACTAAATGCAGCCTTTTGTACGGCTGTAGATGGAGATATACTTTTACCTTTATGCTTCATTTCTTGTGAAGCATTGGCTGGAATTGGCATTGTATTAGTATTTATATCGGAGAATGTTATCTCTGTATATAAAAGACTTTTTGTTTGAGACCTCTTTTCTGAGTCTTCGCTTTTCAAATAAACGTATGGATAATTAGTGTAATATTCTTCATAAGGATAAGATTCATTTGAATCGTTTATTTCTAAAGAAATATATTTATTTTTGTAATTGATACTAGCATTGTATCGAGATAAAAAGTCATGACCAAGCAGGCCATCGTATGAGAGGATGGAGTTATTTCCCACAATATGAAATGGGTGTTCTAGGATGGAGTTATTATGTTCAGAATTTAAGTTTAACTTAGCAAAAATGAGTCCTTCTGTAGAAGTGGACTCTGTAAATAATGTGTTTATATTGCAGACAGCATCTCTGTAGCAGATGCTACCTGGCTTCAATGGATGGAGTTTAATTAAGCTGATCTCTGCTCCAGTATCAATTAAAAATATAAGTTTTGGAACAGAGCAGATGTCGACAGGCAAGGAAAGCGTTAGTGAATTTTTATTAACTTGGACGGGGATACGAATTAATTTCTTGCTGCCTACTTTTCCGTCGATATTGTCTCGGGATTCCTGTGGACTTGTTCTGTAGTTTGTATGTGCGCGGGGTTGCGAATGAGACCCCCCGCTGCATCCAGTTTCCCTGCCTGGATGCCGATGGACTTTTGCTGTCCTTCCTATTTGGAGACGGTCATCTAGCTAAGATATTTGCATTTTTATATCTCGGTGGAGTTCGATTCTAGTAGTGTAGCTATGTTCATTCTGGCCCACTTTTTCCATACAAAAAGTGTCCGGAAAATTCCAACTATTTTGGTGGTTCTGGACCGGGTTCTGGGCCACTGGGGGATTCCGTCTAGTGGTCTACGTCACAGGGCCTGCCTGGGGGAAGTCCTTTCCTACCGTCTGGCTGACTGTGACGTCATCTGATTGGGCTGATCCCCATCAGCTGTTCAATCTCTTGTCTTAGCTAATTTTTTTAATAAAATAATGTTGGAATTTTTTTGCTGGAATCGAAACGAGAATGCTTGGTTTTGTAAAATCCGAGGTGCTCTACCATGAGATCATGGAGGTGTTGTGTGAATATTCTTTAAAGTTGCTATATGTGGGTAGAGTTCTGGAGCAGAGTTTTTTATGTAGAACTCTCGGCGCCACCATCCGTAGGTGGTTTGAGTACATACTAAATGTGGGTTTGTGTCTTGACTGCACTGGTTTATGCCTTGGCTGCCCCATTGGGTCTTGGCTTACTGCTGTCTTGGATGCACCATTGAGTTTTGATTGACTTATGTCTTGGATACACCATTGTGTCTTGACTTGCTTAGTCTTGATGTGTCATTTGGTCTTGACTGCGCCGTAGCGGCATTAGCTGATACTACCAGCATGTTCCGGTACTACGGCTTTCTTGGGTGTCACAGGGCCTGCCTGGGGGAATTCTTTTCCTACCGTCTGGCTGACCAGGGGATGACGTCATCTGGTTGGCCGATCTCCGTCAGTTGATCAAGCTCTGTCTTAGCTGATTTTTAATAAAATAATGCTGGCTTTTGCTGGAATCGAACCGAGAACGCTTGGTTTTGTAAAATCCGAGGCGCTCTACCCTCAGACCAAGGAGGTTTGTGTGAAAATTCTTTAAACTTGCTATATACGCTTAGAGTTGTGGGGACAGAGATATGAGGCCACCTTTGCGAGGCTGAGGACACACACACACACACACACACTCTACGTCATACCAAATGGTTTCCTACCGCGCGATATTCCATATTGCACCATGTTATTAAATTAGCAACAACTAACGTAGGTAGATATGTTGGCTTAGAAAAGAAATGGCCTAATTTTTGATCTTCAGGTACTTAGCTTCTAATTTGATTGATTGCATAAACAATTCGTACAGCCGAATAATGTAAACAAAATCGTAGTCAAATAATGTAAACAAAATTCACACAGACCCGAGTAAAGTAAACAAATTGAACGATTCCCAATTTCTTTAGCTGGAAAAAAACACCAACTGATAAGTTGTCTTAGATGAGTACTTATAATTGAACATTTCTTTTGCTGATAAAAATCAACAACAACTATAACGTAAGTTGTGGTCTGTATGTATCTTTTATAAACAAGAGTGATCATGATATTCGATATCTAAAAAGAGATCACGGCTGCTTGGGATGGTAAGAATGGAAATTAAAGCCTAGAAAATTTTCGGTGTAGGGGTGTGCGTGTACTGAAAAGTCTTATCAGAAATCCTCTACGGGCTATGGTTTTCGTGATATTAGCGATCATACCTTTTCTGATGTAATTCATATTACTCATAATTCAAGTCTAGGCTATTTTTGTAAGCATTAAGTTGAGAATTGGTTAAAAGCTCTGATGAGAATATTAATGTAGGGTGAGTTAGATGAGTAATGAAAATTGTATAGGTGCAGCCTTGTTAGAAAATTTTTAGTCTTCAAGTGTAATGGCATGACTGGTAATTTTAAATCAAACAAACTCGCACAGTTGAGAAAAGTACACAAGTTGAGCGACCTTATCAGCAATGCTGCTTCATATTTATATCCTCTAAAGTATCATCATCCGAAATGGTGTTGTATCAGGAAGGCACGGCTTCATGATCCAAGGCTTAAATATAACTGAAATTCATAAAAAAATGTTGAATCGATGACAATAACAGTAAGCTGCCGTAATATTGGGATGGATTTAAGGGTTTAATAATAATAATATGGGTTTAATAATAATAATAATATGTTGATTTGAGGAATATCTTCGATGATTAGTGGTAGTTGTATGGGTGCAGTAAAAGCCTTATCAAACATTTTTTTATGATCAAGTGTAATGGCATGGTCAATGTTGCCACTTGAAATCTGTCTATAGTATCTTTTTAGCGTAGCCCTAAAGTGGTTTGCGTAGCCACACCTTATAGAAAATGTAAAATCTTACCAATTTAAAGCTTTGCAGGAAGATATTGCTATGATATTAATATAGTATGATATGTGGACTTAGATAAGTAGTGGAAGTCGTATGGGTGAAGTAAAAACCTGATTTTTGGTGATCTGGTATAATGGAATGTTCAGTATTGCCATACGAAGTCTTGCTACAGTAACTGTTTAGCAAAGTGATCTTTTCTGGTTAGGCGATGAGAGTTCGACAGCAAAATCCCATGTTATTTCTTATGGATGTCCAAATTTACGTTTGCAATTATCTCGCCCTAACACATCATCTGTCTCTCTCTAACACATATGCTTGAGGTGTACTTGGTAATAGCTTGCCTGCTTGGAGCTTAGTATTATCAGTTGTTTGCTTTATTTGCTATGAGTACAGTGGGCTATACACATTTTGGCGTAGGTTGAGAGTGGGTTACATTAAAAGCATTGATGATAGAAGATAGTGCTATGATATTAAGTAATGGAAATTGTATGGGAGCAGTAAAAGAATAATTTTTGGTTGTCAGGTGTAATGGCAAGCAGTAAAAGAATAATTTTTGGTTGTCAGGTGTAATGGCATGACTTAGCAGGTAATTTCATATTACTTTTGCCAAGATCGTGGTGGTTGAGATTGGGTTAAACTTAGGGTGCTCGAAGTTTATTTTATGGGTGGTGGGCGTGCATAATATACTAGAAAGCTTTAGCGAATACCATACTTTTCAACCAGCTGACTCTGCCAAAACATCTATGTCGATCTAACATAAATCTGTGTTCTTATTTTAGGTGGACATGATTGCTTGAAATTATTTTATGGATATTGGTCAATGAGGAAGTCTATAGGTCTGGGATTAACAAATATTTTGAGAATAGGTTAAGTTTGGTGATGCTTGAAGTTTCTTTTATGTACGGCGGGTGCGCATAATCTAGTAAGAAGTTTTAGTGAATACCATACATTTCAACCATATCGTTCTAACACACAACATCTGTCTCGCTCTAACACACATGTCTGAGGTAGACATGATCGTTTACATGCCAGCTTGGAGCTTTGTGTTATCAGTTGCTTGATTGATATGCTATGGCTGCCTGAAATTTCCATGCTTGTGTTGGACTGGTCTGTATACTTGGTGGATGAGAGCTTTAGCGACAATATGCTATCGTTTACTGAGTAGTGGAAGTCGTATGGGTGAAGTAAAAACCTGATTTTTGGTGATCTGGTATAATGGCTTATGGCCCTCGATTTGCTTGCATTTTTTGCATTGACGAATAGCTTGCAGTGGATTTATCAGTAGTATATTTAACGGAATTACTGGCTTGCAGTTTCTCTGTTGCAACAGTTTTTAGCGGATTTATCAGCATTATTAAATTACTGGCTGCGTACTGTGATTGCACCCAGCTTAAAGCTACTTTGGAGCTGGGTTTGCTTGCGGACTGCTTATAAAGTGTGTATTAATTACGCATACCTAGTGGAGCGCTGCTCTAGTAGCTGTTGTTCGTTACACACCGCCGAGCTATCATAATCATCATCATTAAATTCTATATCCAGTCAATCTATGTATCCAGCCCTACGGTTTGACGACTGTATTCGAAGCTAGTAAACTGGGTGGCACATAAATCAGCAGCCGGACTATCCAGTCAAATCTATGTATCCAGTCCGATAGTTTGACGACTGTATTCGAAGCTAGTAAACTGGGAGGTACGTACGTATATTAATAGCCGGATTACATGCGATCTGATTATGTCAAATCTACACTCAACTTATGGTTTGATGACTGTTTTCAAATCTGGTACACTGCAAGGTACATCAACTGGAAGGTATCGTGTGTGCTTTTCTTTGATTTAAATCTATATAGTACTTAAGTTAGTCGAGGCTTTGTCCTCTTATAATATTTGTATTTACTAATTTCTATTCATACGCTTTAATATCAGTGAGGTTTATGTCCTTTTAATCATTACATAATCCAGAAAGTAGTCTGTTATTAAATGATCTCGCAGCTACGTAGAGCTTGTTTCTGTAAACTAATAAGTCAATAGGCTGCTATTTAAGTATGGGGAGCGCAAAACTGGAACTACTGAAAGCCGTGATAGTCATATGACATATTAACTTAATTTGGCTCATCTAATTTTCTAATTTTCTAATAGTTGGACTACAGACTCTAGCATCTTGCGCCAACCTGATCTTGAATATTAAATTAAGTCTTGAATTCAATTACATTTTATTCCCAATATTCATACTCTTGACTGGCTGTGTTTTATGCTCCGCTGTGCGACCCTGGCTCTCTTTGTTACGATTTTCGTTTGAATATAGCTGTTCAAGTTTTGCTTGAAAGCGGTGTGCTTTACTTTTCGTTCGTCAGTTCCTTTTGGATGATTACTGGGGTTGCTCCATTTACTATTCATTATGGCGCCTAAATGTACAAATTGCTCTTTGTATCTTAATAAAAATAACTCTGGCTTCAAATGCGTCGATTGCCTAAACTTTTATCACGCATCCTGCTGTAAACTATCTGATGAGATTACTAGTAGCATTATGAGTGGGATGGTTGCATTTCACTGCTCCCGCTGTAATAATCCCAGTAACTGTGACATGGCAAGTGACGTTGGTGAGGAACCTAATATTCTAGAAATTGTTCAAAATATGTCGAAGGAGATAGCTATAATATCAAGAATAAGCAGCTCGATTTTAATAATTCAGTTGACACTTTATTGCGTGGTTTCGACGAAATTAAAAAAATAGTTATTACAGTTGAAGATCATAAAAAAAGAATCAAAGTTCTTGAGTCCGAAAACTCTCGGCTAAATGTTGAAACCTCATCCCTGAAAGATCGCCTGCAAACTCTGGAAGAGAGATCTCTTACGAATTTTCTGGAGATAAAAAATATACCAACTTGTCCTAACGAACAACCCCTTGATATCATCCGAAAGCTTCATGCGTTCCTTAAGTTGCCTTGTGATGATGGTGACATCTTGAAAGCATATCGTAAAAAGAGCAAATCGAGTGATAACCCCTTAGTCATAAAGTATGTTTCACAACTGGTCAGGGACCGTACATTGATAGCGTATAAGGTCTGCGATAAGCTTACATCTGACTCTCTTGGCTACACAGAAACGAATATCATATTTATAAATGAATTTTTGTCTAAAGAAAAGAAGGCATTACTGTATATGGCAAAGCAGTTTAAGAAAGAAAACGAATTTAAGTACATATGGGTTAAGAACTCCAAAATATATTTGAAAAAGGAAGACAACTCTAAGCCTCATATTATAACAAATGAATTGTGTCTGGATCGTATCAAGCGAAACCCATTAGCCAATCTCAAATTATTAAGTGATGTCTTTGAATATTTATTACCAGAATTTCAGGGGACTGCGTTCAAAAACTGAAAATGTCCGTTTAGCCGCGATTGCAAATATATTTGATATTATATGTCTTACCGAAACTTTCTTACAACCATATGTCTATAGTAGCGAGATTCTTGATGACAGGTACTCAATTTATAGAAGGGACAGAGATTTGAATTACACGGGTAACAGGGATGGTGGCGGATGCCTAATAGCTGTCAGATGTACCTATAATTCTTGTCGAGTGCAAGCTGTGGAATCTGAGCATGATATGATTTGGGTAGTCCTAAAGGATAGGACTTTTACACTTCACATATGCTTTGTCTATTTACCACCCCAAACCTCATACGATGTATACAATTCTTTATTATCCAGTATTAGTGATAAGATCTTGCAGCTACCCATAAATTAGAAAATCCTTGTAATCCTGTAATTGTATGCGTGTGTCTGAGGCTTATAGTCTTGCCTCTCAATCTCTCCTTAATAATATGGAGCTTTATTGCCTGAAGCAACACAATAATCAAGTCAACTTTAATAACAGACTCTTGGATCTTGTATGGACTAATATTCCCTCACATAATATTGATATATCCACATCTGTGCGTCCGCTTTCTAAGATTGACCCCCACCATCCTCCTCTCGACATATAATTGATATTGACACATCCGAAGACTGCTCGCGATTTATTTACCAAGGTTAGAAACTACCAAAGAGGTGATTATGATAGTCTCAATAATTTCTTAAGCAATCGTGATTTGTCATCTATTCTCTCCCCTGATCTTGAGCTATCTTTTGAACGATTCTACGAGATCATATATCAAGGAATTAATCTATATGTACCTGCAGTTTGTAAACATAACCGCTTTCCGAAATGGTATTCCCGTCGGCTTATAAAGAAGTTACTCCAAGAAAAGAATAGATATAGACGTCTCTATAAAACCAATCCACACCCTGAAACTTATAACACCTTTTCTTACCTTAGGAAAATGTCAAAATTACTCTTAAAGGAATGTTACCGGAAATATGTTAAAAGCACAGAAAATTCCCTTCAAGGTAATCTTAGATCTTTCTGGGCATTTAGTAAAAATTTAAAACGATCTAATATCAATCCAAAAGAATTAACATATAATGACACCACCTCTCCTTCCCCCAAATCTGTAAGCGAATTTTTTTCAAATTACTTCAAATCAGTTTATGACGATAGGGATCCTATAGCCCCGTCTACCTTTCAACAGAACCAATCGATCGCTATTAAACTAGGTACCCTCTCGCCTGAACATGTCCTTATAATTTTAAAAGATCTAGATTGTAATAAAAACGCGGCCCCTGACGGCATCCCTAACATCGTCTTCAGAAAATGCGCTGTCAGTCTAGCAGAACCCCTTTGCAAATTATTCAATCTCTCAATAAATAACAAAATTTACCCTGCAACCCTCAAGAAATGTTTCGTTTTGCCTGTCTTCAAATCAGGTGACCTAAAACTCATTACTAATTACCGTCCCATCTCGATTTCCAATGCACTCGCACTCGAAAAAGTTATATACAACCAACTGCTACCACTAATAAAACCATTCATCTCGGAACAGCAGCACGGATTTCTACCCGGTCGATCCACAGTCTCAAACTTAGCTCTATTTACGGACTCGATCGCCTGTGCCCTTGACGAAACTAAGCAACTGGACTCTGTACATACGGACTTTAGTAAGGCTTTTGATAAAATAAACCATAAGCTATGCCTTTCCAAAATTGCTAGCTTAGGGCTTCATCCCGACACCGTATCCTGGTGCCCTTCCTACTTGTCCAAAAGAGAAAATGTCGTAGTCTTTAATGGTCAGGAATCTCCATTATTCCAACAAATCTCCGGTGTACCCCAAGGCACAATACTTGGACCATTGATATTTCTTATCTATATTAATGACTTGCCTTCTCTGCTTTCATCTAACTGCTTATTATATGCAGACGATGCGAAACGATATAGAGTTATTAACAATGTTACCGACTGCGTCCTCCTTCAAAGGGATATTCTTCAATTAGAAAAGTGGAGTGTAGAGAACTGCATTGAAATTAATGTCAGCAAGTGCAAATTTATATCTTTTTACCACAAAAGTGACTTTATCTCCTTCGATTATAGAATCCATAATATATCTTTGTCTCGTGTTGATGAATTAAATGACTTGGGAGTTATATTTGATCGTAAGCTTCTCTTTGCATCACACATAAATTTCATTACATCCAAAGCTTTCCGTCTAATGGGCTTCATTTTTTCGTACCTGTCAGTCATTTAAGTGTGCGGCTTCATATACTCATATACTACTCTTTTTAACTTCCTAGTAAGAAGCATTCTCGAGTATGCGAGCCAAGTATGGAATCCATTTTACTCCTCATATATATCACAGATTGAGGTCGTCCAGCGTAGATTCACCAGAATCACATTATTCAAGCTTGAAAACATGTCCATGGAATACCACGAGAGACTAACCAAATTCAACTTGTCTACACTTGAGAACTGAAGAGCCTTCCTGGATTCAATGTTCTTATATAAAATCCTTAATGATCAGATATCATGCCCATCTTTGCTTTCCCGTATAGACTTCCATATTCCGCCCCGGAACTCTAGACATAACACCCTTTTTAGATTGCCAACTAGTAGAACCAACATAAAAGATAAATCGCCCATCGTCAGAATACAAAAGTCATACAACTCCAGATTTAATAATATAGACTTTTTCAACACTGGTCCTCTGACATTAAAAGGTTGATTCTGCTTGAGATCGGACAATAAATATTGGCTTATTCCTTTTTCAAATATTGCTTTGCCCTTCCCGTTTATATTTATATTTAACTCAGTTTTTAGTATGATATCGATAAATATTCTATTTTTATATTATTACTATTTTTATCCTTCTATAGTTCTCCCCATCTTTGATGCCTCTGTAGTCCAACTACAACTGTATTTTTCCTGCTCATTCCTAATTAACTATCTCATTTAGGTACACCTTTAAATGCGCACGCATCGTTCTGTTTTGCTGCTATCCTACTGAATATCAGCCCTTTAGTGTGGTATTTTGAATTTATTTTGAATTTATTTTGTAAGTATGCTTCTAATTTTGTAGTGAATATCCCATTGAATTAACTAGCTGTAACATTGTAGCTTTGAATTTGCTGATTGTTTATATCTGTAATTATTTTATTGAAATTTAGTTCTGCAGTTGATGCAGTGGTTTTTGTCTCGTAAGTACCATATTTGAATTCTGGTTTGTAGTTCTGTATTTCTAAGCTGTAAATACTAGTTTCATTTTAACTGATTGATATTGAATAGCTCTGAATTTTTCCCTCCAATGTACTTATATTCATCAATTTTGTAACTACTCTATTGAATTGTACTTTTGTAGTATTTGGTTGTAAGTTTAGTTATGCACTACTAGCTCTTAAGTTATTGTATCACTTGTATTATTTTCTTCTTCTTGATTTAGCTTGTAAAACCATCCACTTGTTTATATAGCTATAATGGTAGTATCATAATAGGAGTGTAAAACGCTCTGTAATCTACCATTTTTAATTGACCGAATAAATAAATAAATAAATAAATGGAATGTTCAGTATTGCCATACGAAATCTTGCTAGAATAACTGCTTAGCAAAGTGATCTTTTCTGGTTAGGCGATGAGAGTTCGATAGCAAAATCCCATGTTATTTCTTATGGATGTCCAAATTTACGTTTGCAATTATCTCGCCCTAACACATCATCTGTCTCTCTCTAACACATATGTTTGAGGTGTACTTTGTCATATACTTGCCTGCTTGGAGCTTAGTATTATCAGTTGTTTGCTTTATTTGCTATAAGTACAGTGGGCTATACACATTTTGGCGTAGGTTGAGAGTGGGTTACATTAAAAGCATTGATGATAGAAGATAGTGCTATGATATTAAGTAATGGAAATTGTATGGGAGCAGTAAAAGAATAATTTTTGGTTGTCAGGTGTAATGGCAAGCAGTAAAAGAATAATTTTTGGTTGTCAGGTGTAATGGCATGACTTAAACTTAGGGTGCTCGAATTTTATGGGTGGTGGGCGTGCATAATATACTAGAAAGCTTTAGTGAATACCATACTTTTCAACCAGCTGACTCTGCCAAAACATCTATGTCGCTCTAACAAAAAACTGTGTTCTTATTTTAGGTGGACATGATAGCTTGAAATTATCTTATGGATATTGGTCAATGAGGAAGTCTATAGGTCTGGGATTAACAAATATTTTGAGAATAGGTTAAGTTTGGTGATGCTTGAAGTTTCTTTTATGTACGGCGGGTGCGCATAATCTAGTAAGAAGTTTTAGTGAATACCATACATTTCAGCCATATCGTTCTAACACACAACATCTGTCTCGCTCTAACACACATGTCTGAGGTAGACATGATCGTTTACATGCCAGCTTGGAACTTTGTGTTATCAGTTGCTTGATTGATATGCTATGGCTGTCTGGAATTATCATGCTTGTGTTGGGCTGGTCTGTATACTTGGTGGATGAGAGCTGTAGCGACAATATGCTATCGTTTACTTGCCAGTTTGGAACTTGGTGTTATCAGTTGTTTGCTTTATATGCTCTGGCTGTCAGGGGTTATCATCTGTTGAGCTGGGCTGGGTGAATACATATATAAAAATGGATCACGTGAAACTGCTGCGAAACCTTGATGACCTATGATATCAATGTGGGATGACACTAATACAGTATGATATGTTGACTTAGATGAGTAGTGAAAGTTGTATGGGTACAGTAAAAGATTTTTCATCAAATTTTTGGTGATAAGGACCAAATTCGTTGGAATTCATCCTGTGCAATGGGTATTGTAGCAGCAGGATCATTCATGTTTACAAACCGTTCCTATAAATGCCCAAGCAAACTCTTGGGGAGCATCAGTCAGTTTTAGTGAGTCTCAGTGATAGTTTGAAAACATAAAAAAATAACAAGGACAACCGCGCTAGTAAATAAAAGTTTTTCAGTAATTAAAAACTTGTGGAAGGATTTGTTGAAGTGTTTAACAAATTCAGAGAATAAAGACTATATTGTCAAAAAGTGCAACAGAAACATACATAAATTTCAAGTTGCATTTCGGAAGTGCAATAAGAGTGCTATGAAACGACATTTCGAGAGCTGTCTCGAGCAAATTAAAGCATTGACAGCACCATTGAGAACTCCCCGTCGAGGTGGAGGAATCACACTGCGCGTAAGAAGAAGTGATTTTGTAAAGTGGGAGGAAATAAAGACAGCGTTCGCAGACAGAATTCGACAAGGTGTTATTGCAAATTTAAAACATATCGATCCGAAGCTCTTTATGCAAGACGCTGCCAAATTATTTACGCGTCGTGTTAAAAATACCTTAAAACATTATTTTAATATTAAAGTTTCTACAACGTGTTGCGGTGAATTTATTAAAGAAACTGGTGACAATGAAATGATAAAAGGCGTTAAATATTTCCAAGCGAGAACTGCTCCAATTAGTGCAGATGATGATTTAGAGGAGTGGTTAAAATCAAACATTTTGGATTTAATACACACTCAGCTGGAAGAATTCCAGGAAAAAGACAGTGGCTGGGCACTGCACTCAATAATACATCTAGCAGTACACATCAACAAGTTTGAGCAGCTTCGAGGATCTTCGCATATACCCCTCCAAAGGAAATTGCATAAAAGAAAGCTTGCATCAATGTACAAAATAATGATGAAGAATGCTTCGCATGGGCTGTAACATCAGCGCTATACCCCGCAAATTCACACTCCTACAGGACCTCATCATACCCACATTATTCAACTGTACTTAATTTAAATGGGATAACATTTCCCATGACACTTAAGCAAATTACGCAATTTGAAGACCACAACGATTTATCAATAAACGTATTCATCCTAGAGAAAGAGCGTTTCTTCACCACAGTTCCAGTTAGACTTACGAAACACAGGACGGAGCGACATGTAAACCTCTTAATGCTACAAGATGACTATGACCAGGCTGACGATCATATGGATGATGATGATGGCAGATAACATTTCTGCTGGATTAAAGATCTTTCCCGCCTTGTATCGAAGCACACTTCGAAAAATCATGCTAAAAGGCATATATGCGACAGATGTTTGCTCTACTTTTACTCTGAAGAAAAATTAGCATCACACACTCCCGAATGCGAGAAGCAAAATGATTGCAGGATTATGTTTCCCTCAGAGGAAAAGAAATAGAAGAATATAAGAATTCAGTCCCGTTTTGTGTGTATGCAGATCTTGAGTCAATACTGAAGCCGATTCAGGAAAACGATCAAAATACACAGCGAATCCAGGAACATGAAGTTCATAGCATAGGGTTCTGTTTCCACTGCAAACATGATTCTAAGCTCTCATATTACAGAGCATATCAAGGCAAGAATTGCCAACAATGGTTTGCATTAGAATTGCAAAAAATTGCATCCATAGCTGTATAATAGGAAAAGCTGAACATCAGGCCAATGCAGCCCCTGACTAAAGAGGAACGGCGTTCACATATGGAAAATACTTGCTGCCATATATGTGAAAAAACGTTTGCAGCTGATGAGGAACGAGTTCGGGATCATTGCCACTTAACAGGAAAATATCGAGGACCAGCGGATAATGCACGCAATCTCATGTATCAAGATTGCTCCGTAGTTCCAGTAATTTTTCATACTTTATCCGGATATGATGCCCACTTCATTATTAAGGATATAGCCACATCTTTCTCAGGGAAAGTTGATCTCTTACCAATAAACAAGGAAAGATATATGTATCTCGTTCACCAAGCACACGGAAGGCAGCCACATAAAATTTCGATTCCTCGATTCCTTCCGTTTTAAGGCTGAATCTTTAGATAAGCTTTCATCATTGCTGCCAATGGATAAATTGAACACTACAAGATCAGTATGGCAGGGATTGAATGATGACACTATCAAGCTTCTTACACGCAAAGGTGTCTTCCTAGATGATTTTGCTGATGACTGGGATAAATTAGATTTCCGGAACGTGCCAACATAAGAAGCGTTCTACAATAAACTGACTGACAGTGCTATATCCCCTGATGACTACAATCATGCTGAAAAGGTCTGGCAGACATTTGAAATACAAACACTTGGTGAATATTCAGATCTATACCTTAAGACTGATGTTCTCCTATTGGCCGATGTGTTTGACAACTTTCGAGAAGTGTGCATGAAGACTTACAATTTAGATCCAGCACATTATTACACCATGCCAGGCCTAACATGGGATGCTATGCTAAAATACACCAAAGTGAAACTAGAGCTGATAACCGACGTAGATATACTGCTATTCATAGAGAGAGGCATTCGAGGTGGTATAAGTCAATGTTCGAACAGATATAGTAAAGCAAATAATAAATATATGGATGATTTTAAGCCTGAGGAGAAAGAGAAATACTTGATGTATTATGATATGAATAACCTTTATGGATGGGCCATGTCACAGCATTTACCAACCGGAGGATTCAAATGGGTTGATGTTCCCAATATTGACGTTTTCGAAATTCCTGATGATACTGGATACATATTCGAAGTCGACTTGGATTATCCTCAACATCTACATGATAAGCATAAGGACTTACCGTTTTGCTCTGAGCATTCAGCACCACCTGGAGCAAAGTTAGAAAAGCTTTTGACAACATTATATCCTAAAACTTAATATGTCATACACTACCGAAATTTGAAGCAATGCTTATCACATGGACTCATCCTGAAAAAAGTGCGCCGGGTTCTTCAATTCGACCAATCAGCTTGGCTTAAACCATATATTGACTTAAATACTACCAAACGGAAGCAGGCTACAAGCGATCATGAGAAGGACAGCTATAAGAAGATGAATAATGCAGCTTTTGGTAAGACCATGGAAAATGTGCGCAAGTATAGCGATATCAAGCTTTGCGTAAAGTGGGAAGGTCGCTATGGTGCAAAAGCTCGGATTGCGGCACCCAACTTCCGCAGTGCAACGATATTTGATGAGAATTTAGTTGCTGTCGAATTAAGGCGACTCAAAATCTTATTCAATAAGCCTCTCTATATTGGAATGGCAGTTTTGGAAATTTCAAAGATATTCCTCTATGATTTCCACTACAGTTTAATGCAGCGCGAATTTAGAGACAAATGTAAAGTCATGTATAAAGATACAGATTCTCTAATATATGAACTTGAAGAAAGAACTGCATATGAGTTTATGGTCGAAAATATAAACAAATTTGATACAAGTGATTACCCAGAAGATAATCAATTCAACTTACCGCTCATGAATAAAAAGATTCCTGGTCTAATGAAGGATGAGCTGAATGCGAAAATCATGAGCGAATCTGTAGGCTTGCGCTCGGAAATGTACAGTCTGCGTATAAACGATGGTAAAACTGTAAAGAAAGCAAAAGTGGTAAAGAATAATGTAGTCCAGAGGCATATCAATTTCGAAGACTACGTTGAATGTTTGAATAACAAGCGAGTATTAACTGCTAATCAGAGCTCCATACGATCGCATAACCACAATGTCTACACGATCATCCAAAAGAAGATTGCATTGAGTCCATATGATAACAAGCGGTTATATTATGAGTGGTACAACGGATACTCTACCATAGGGACATTACTCTATTCAATCAGAACAGCAAGGAGCAGATGCAGAAAACATATAATCTAAGGCTAGTCTAAGATATGTATTGTAAATAAAAATTGTATTATAGCTAAAATACCATTTAATGCAATAGTTTGTTTTAATGGTAGGTATTATAGTTTAAGATATACATTATTGTAAAATAAAGAAAGTATTATTACATTTATAGGGAAACCGATTAAAGAAAGCCCAACCATTGAATGATACACTAAGAATTAAATGTTAATATTTTTCAATTTATAATAAATCAATAATGATACTATATATTTGGTATTCTTTTTATTCAATTTTCCTACTAAGTCCAGAGCTCCCGAATAATATTTGCTCACTACAGTGAGCTCCTCATCGGGCGGTTGAGCGTTTTACCCAGAATGTTAAGACGGCTTGAGAAAAAACATTTACACGTGGGCTCGACTTTGACCCCTGGCATCACCTTTGAAACAGGAAGGGCGTCTGACCCTTGACCTTCATCCGGAAGTGTATTATATATAAGTGTATAATCAAGTACATCACGGGGAACTCCGATTTGGCTGATGATGAGGATTCCGTCTGTCGATCAGACCAGTATGAAAAGCTGTTAATCTGTTATCTGGCCTATTGAAAAGCTGTTAAGCTGTTGTCAGACCTGTTCGAAAAGCTATTAAGCTGTTATCAGACCTGTTCGAAAAGCTGTTAAGCTGTTATCAGACCTGTTCTAAAAGCTGTTTAGCTGTTATCAGACCTGTTTGACAAGCTGTTAAGCTGTTATCTGACCTGTTTAAAAGCTGTTAAGCTGTAATCAGACCTGTTCGAAAAGCTGTTTAGATGTTATCTGACCTGTTTAAAAGCTGTTAAGCTGTTATCAGAGCTGTTTCAAAAGCTGTTAAGCTGTTATTTAACCTGTTTAAAAGCTGTTAAGCTGTTATCAGAGCTGTTTGAAAAGCTGTTAAGCTGTTATTTAACCTGTTTAAAAGCTGTTAAGCTGTTATCAGAGCTGTTTGAAAATCCGTTATCAGAGCTGTTTAAAAGCTGTTAAGCTGTTATCAGAGCTGTTTGAAAAGCTGTAAAGCTGTTATCAGAGCTGTTTAAAAGCTGTTAAGCTGTTATCAGAGCTGTCTGAAAAGCTGGTAAGCTGTTATCTGACCTCATTTCCGGTTGGTCTCATAGGTCAAGGTGACGTCAGAGGTCAGCGTGAAATTGAAACCTCCGAGCCCACGCGCCAAATATACGTTTCAAAGCGCCATCCAAGACCCACCACCTCCAAAAAACCACCCACCACCACCACCCGAAGCATCGCCAAACTTAACCTATTCGCAAAATATTTGTTAATCCCAGACCTATAGACTTCCTCATTGACCAATATCCATAAGATAATTTCAAGCAATCATGTCCACCTAAAATAAGAACACAGATTTATGTTAGATCGACATAGATGTTTTGGTAGAGTCAGCTGGTTGAAAAGTATGGTATTCGCTAAAGCTTTCTAGTATATTATGCACGCCCACCACCCATAAAATAAACTTCGAGCACCCTAAGCTTAACCCAATCTCAACCACCACGATCTTGGCAAAAGTAATATGAAATTACCTGCTAAGTCATGCCATTACACCTGACAACCAAAAATTATTCTTTTACTGCTTGCCATTACACCTGACAACCAAAAATTATTCTTTTACTGCTCCCATACAATTTCCATTACTTAATATCATAGCACTATCTTCTATCATCAATGCTTTTAATGTAACCCACTCTCAACCTACGCCAAAATGTGTATAGCCCACTGTACTCATAGCAAATAAAGCAAACAACTGATAATACTAAGCTCCAAGCAGGCAAGCTATTACCAAGTACACCTCAAGCATATGTGTTAGAGAGATACAGATGATGTGTTAGGGCGAGATATTTGCAAACGTAAATTTGGACATCCATAAGAAATAACATGGGATTTTGCTGTCGAACTCTCATCGCCTAACCAGAAAAGATCACTTTGCTAAACAGTTACTCTAGCAAGATTTCGTATGGCAATACTGAACATTCCATTATACCAGATCACCAAAAATCATGTTTTTACTTCACCCATACGACTTCCACTACTCATCTAAGTCCACATATCATACTATATTAATATCATAGCAATATCTTCCTGCAAAGCTTTAAATTGGTAAGATTTTACATTTTCTATAAGGTGTGGCTACGCAAACCACTTTCGGGCTACGCTAAAAAGATACTATAGACAGATTTCAAGTGGCAACATTGATCATGGCATTACACTCGATCATAAAAAAAAATTTTATAAGGCTTTTACTGCACCCATACAACTACCACTAATCATCGAAGATATTCCTCAAATCAACATATCATACTACCCCCTTCTTTTATTAAACACATAAATCCATCCCAATATTACGGTAGCTTAATGTTATTGTCATCGATTCAACATTTTATTATGAATTTCAGTTATATTTAAGCCTTGGATCATGAAGCCGTGCCTTCCTGATACAACACCATTTCGGATGATGTTACTTTAGAGGATATAAATATGAAGCAGCATTGCTGATAAGGTTTTTACTGAGCGGAAGACTTTTTAATAGACACAAAAAAATCGCTCAACTTGTTTACTTTTCTCAATTGTGCGAGTTTGTTTGATTTAAAATTACCAGTAATGCCATTACACTTGAAGACTAAAAATTTTCTAACAAGGCTGCACCTATACAATTTTCATTACTCATCTAACTCACCCTACATTAATATTCTCATCAGAGCTTTTAACCAATTCTCAACTTAATGCTTACAAAAATAGCCTAGACTTGAATTATGAGTAATATGAATTACATCAGAAAAGGTATGATCGCTAATATCAGGAAAACCATAGCCCGTAGAGGATTTCTGATAAGACTTTTCAGTACACGCATACCCCTACACCGAAAATTTTCTAGGCTTTAATTTCCATTCTTACCATCCCAAGCAGCCGTGATCTCTTTTTAGATATCGAATATCATGATCACTCTTGTTTATAAAAGATACATACAGACCACAACTTACGTTATAGTTGTTGTTGATTTTTTATCAGCAAAAGAAATGTTCAATTATAAGTACTCATCTAAGACAACTTATCAGTTGTTGTTTTTTTTCCAGCTAAAGAAATTGGGAATCGTTCAATTTGTTTACTTTACTCGGGTCTGTGCGAATTTTGTTTACATTATTCAACTGCGATTTTGTTTACATTATTCGGCTGTACGAATTGTTTATGCAATCAATCAAAATAGAAGCATTGCACCTGAAGATCACAAATTAGGCCATTTCTTATCTAAGCCAACATATCTACCTACGTTAGTTGTTGTTGTTGCTAATTTAATAACATGGTGCAATATGGAATATCGCCCGGTAGAAAACCTTTTGGTATGACGTAGTGTGTGTGTGTGTGTGTGTGTGTGTGTGTGTGTGTGTGTGTGTGTGTGTGTGTGTGTGTGTGTGTGTGTGTTGCGTGTGTGTGCGCGTGTGTGCGCGTGTGTGTGCGCGCGTGTGTGTGTGTGTGTGTGTGTGTGTGTGTGTGTGTGTGTGTGTATGTGTGTGTGTGTGTGTGTGTGTGTGTGTGTGTGTGTGTGTGTGTGTGTGTGTGTGTGTGTGTGTGTGTGTGTGTGTGTGTGTGTGTGTGTGTGTGGCCGGCCTCGCAAAAGTGCCCTGATATCTCTGTCCCCACAACTCTAACCGTATATAGCAAGTTTAAAGAACTTTCACACAAACCTCCTTGGTCTGAGGGTAGAGCGCCTCGGATTTTACAAAACCAAGCGTTCTCGGTTCGATTCCAGCAAAAGCCAGCATTATTTTATTAAAAATCAGCTAAGACAGACCTTGATCAGCTGACGAGGATCGGCCAACCAGATGACGTCATCCCCCTGTCAGCCAGACGGTAGGAAAGGAATTCCCCCAGGCAGGCCCTGTGACGTAGACCACTAGACGGAATCCCCCAGTGGCCCAGAACCCGGTCCAGAACCACCAAAATAGTTGGAATTTTCCGGACACTTTTTGTATGGAAAAATTGGGCGAGAATGAACATAGCTACACTACTGATTCTCTTGGAATACTGGCTGCTGCCAGTTCCTGTTTTGTGGCTGTCTATCAGCCGTGCTTGTTTGCGGAGCTGTGTTTACTTTTTGGAAATTATTCCGATTTCCTTGATTGTCGTTAAATCGGGAATTATTTCCAGCTCTTGTCCTGCATTCTTCAAGAGAATGGCCCATCCGATGGCAATATCGACAACTAGGGACCTTTGACGGAGATGTAGCATTCTTAAAATCTGGAGGACGTTGTAATTGGGGGTTTAGCTTTGGAACTGCATTGAAATTTTGTGTGGTGCGTTGTATGACTGGGCAACTTGATGCAGCATGCCCTAGTCTATTACATTTGAAGCAACGTAAGTTGTTATTTATACTTTGAAAGGAATTTTGATTTACCTTGTTATATATTTGAAAGTTGGGTTGCTTCTTCTCCATACGTAATGAGTGATCCAGAATATGTGTTTTTAGTGCAGAGAAGGATTTATCGGAATGTACCTTAGCCAAGGTCTGTAATTGTGGATTGGATATCCCATCTTCAATTGCTCTCACAGCCTGACACTCATTATCATTTAACAAAGACTGTAGGAGCACCTTGTCCGTTGTATAGAAATGTGTTGCTTCATTTAGCTTGGACAGTGTTGTATTTAATCTCTGCAAAAAGTCTTTTACACTTTCCTCTCTTCTTTGTCTGGAGTTGGTCAATTGGGATTGTGTGTGGTCCTAGGGGTTTTGACTTCGAAAGTTTGAGCCAATAGCGATTTTAATTCAGACCAATCTGATATTTGGTTGTACGTGAATACATCATACGCTTTGGCGGATAGTTTACTCCTTATTAAACTAAGAAGGGAGTGCTTTTCGTTCGTCGTCCATGTCGTCGCGTATATATCATCACAACTTGAAATGAATTTGTGAAGATCTTTGGGATTTCCATTAAAGTTGGGAATTAACGATCTAGCTTCTGATAGAAAGACGGTAGATTGGTCTCTAAGGGAGACATTATGATGATGGTCTGTGAAGTTATGTGTATTATTTGATACGTTTTGGATTCGAGTGTCCAATTGCTCTTGAAGGGCAATTATCGTGTCTGTGTATGATGTTTCTACCTCGGTGTAAACATCATTTTTGAAATAGTCATGCTCCAAATCATTAGGGCCGGTATATGAAATTTATTTCATTATGCGTTTCCTCAAAATCATCCCAGTATTTTTGCAATAAGGTGATCATTTGTGTAAGATATGTCTGGGGATAATGAATTAAAATTGATCGATTGTATAATTCGTGATATAGACTTTTGCCTGTGATCCTGCAATCTAAACCGTATTGCATTTGACTGATCTTTGTCTGTATTGTCTTGGGTGTCAGCTGCAGTTGTTTTCTGCGATGTCTTGGGGGTGGAATGTAAAAGGGGTTATTTGTGCGTTCTGTGTGAATTGATATGGACTTCAGCCTATCAGACAGATTGTGTCTTCCAAATTTTGGAGTTTTTCAGAAGTAAAATCTGAAGATCCTTTTGCTTTTATTTGCTCTGTGATAATCGGCCAGAATTTTGTCTAATTTCTGTAATTTTTGGGACTTGTGACAAGCAAAGCTCATCGAAAGATTTGTTTTTTTCAGTCATGTTTAATTGATTTATATTTTGTTTGGAATTAATTAATTAGTTATGGAGGAAATGTTTGAAAAAAAAATGTTTGTTTAAGTTTTTCCCAACGACAATAAACAAGGTAGCAAGTTGGTTATACGTATATAATTATGTTTAATTAAATTTTGTAAGAGTTGAGAAAAACACAGCGATGGGAATGTGAAGAATTGTGGAATTTGTCAACAAGGGAAAAGACAAAAAGAAAATTGTTTTATTTTTATTTGGTAGAAAAAGTCTTATGGTTTTTGGGTTATTTTTATTTCTTGGAGATGAGGAAGAGAAGTTAAAAAAAAATTTAATATTACTGGGAATCTCAATGTATATAACAAAAAACTGATTGTCACTTGTTTGTTGCAAATATCTCTTATTTAAATCGAAATAAAAAGTAGGAAATTAAATTTATTAAGAATAAGGAAGGTATAATGATAGGTAGGTGAACTATTGTGGGCTTTGTTAGTAGTAAGACGATTAATTTGTTTTAATTGGATGTAGGGGAAGAAAGAGAAAAAAAAGCGTTTTTTTAACCAAATTTTTTTTGCAAATTATTCTCAATAAAGCAAAAACATATGCTTATTTATCTCTGTTTTTTATTTATATTTTTTTTTATTTATTATTTAGCTAATAAAAAAGAAGTAATCAGCAAAAATCGCCCTTTCCAACCAAAATCTTTCTCCTGATCGATAGGTATATGAAGCTCTATCGCAGGGATCGATATTTGATTTTATTTGAAGTCCTCTGACCGCAAAGCTCACGAAGTCTTACCGCAGAGGTCGCTACTAAGGAGAGGGGGTTTCAATTTTTCTGTGTTGAATTTAATTTAAAATTTTTTTGGAAATTGATGGAGATTGAAAATAATTACTCTTCATTCCCTGCTAACACATATGTATATGAAAATATGTATTGTAAACAATTCGACAAATGCAAAGAATTTGGAAATTAGCTTTTATAAATACAGCAGTTTGTAGAATAATTGAGGAATAGGAATGGGATTTATTTCCGGATTCACTTTTAATAAAAAATCTCTGTTGTATATTCACAAAAAAGGGAAATATATATGTTGCATTAAGAATAATTATAAAATATATATGTATATATATATGTATACATATATATATATATATATATATATATATATATATAGAGTAAAAATATGAAAAGGGAAGCAGGTTTTCACTCTACCTTTAATTTAATCCACAATTATTGTTAGGGTTGTTTATATAGTTGATATTTTTTACTGATGATGCTAGCTGAGTATCCAGGCCGGCAGTTCCTTGTAGTTGAAAGTGTAGGTGGTGAAGATAATTAAAATTGGAATTTTGGTGATTCTGGAGGCGTTTTGGTCGACGTATTATTATAGTCTTCCTTCCTTCCTTCCTTCGTTATTAAACGTCTTGTTTGAGGCAGGGATAAGGCCTCGCAAGAGTCCCCCGTTGAGCGCTATGGCGCTTAAACTTATTTATCCTCTAAGTACTCTTTAGAGTACCCGGGCTCTGTTTGTTTTTTATATTTTTTTCAGGTATTATTTTATTATTTTTTTATTAAATTTTTTTTCATTATTGATTGGCACTGATTTTTTTTGTAGGTTCCGCTGCCACCAAAATGTTATATGAAGATGTGGGCCGTACTCCGGGTGGAGAGCTCACAGCTTTTATAATAAAGAAAAATATAGAAGAACTCCCCTTTTTCCCAGTATAAGATTTCTATTTTTGATTTATTATTTATTTTTTTCTCACAAAATTATCTTATACTCAATCTTATTATCAATTTTCTATAACACAAAACAGTTAATATTCGATTTTGCTTTGATTTATTATTTTTTTTTTATATACGCACAAATTTTCCTATATTCAATCTTATTTTCAATTTTCTATAACACAAAACAGTTAGTATTCGATTTTTCTTTAATTTATTATTTTTTTTGTACACCGAAATTTTTCTAACTCAAAGCTTGACGCCGAACTTTACTAGGTAGATTTTAAAAAACGACTCCTCGAGGTTTGGGCAAATTGCACCCAGGTACCCATGATATTTTTAAAAGCTTTTTCCTTATCTTTTGCTTTCTCACGACGTTGAAAAATCGTACGCGAGAAAATGCACAAAAGTTTTATGCAAGCTATATGCATCTATGCAAAACTGTAATCCGTAATTTTGATAATTGTATGTATTTATGTACATACAATTAGATTGGATTAAGTAGGTAATGTACGTATGTACAGCGTACTGACGGAAAAAAGTAAGGAGACACTGTATGTGTGCATACCGTGTGAGTGGAATGTGTGTCTGATAACAAAATGCAATTTATGCTAAATTGCATTTTGTTATAATATGGGAATGCATTTCTAAATGCGTTTTAAATTTTGAATGAGATTTTAAATGAAATTAATTTTGATTTTCAGGGTCATTTCTGCAATACATCAATATATTGCATAGAGCAATATATTGATGCATTCACCTTATGGTTGTGATTTAGGGCATTGGTACCTGAGTCACAACACCACTAGGTTCTCACGGAGGTATACGGAAAACACTGGAACGATTAAGAAGACACCTCTACTGGCCGCGAATGACAGTCGATGCCAGAAACTACGTCGGCGCCTATGACGTTTGTAAAGAAACCAAGGGCCGCAATGCTACTCTTAGACCACCAATGGGAGCGCAGTCTGTGAAAAAAAAGACCTTTGCAAAAGCTGTACGTCAACTTTCTAAGTTCATATCACAGATCAACGAAAGGAAACGTCTGTATATTAATAATCCTTGACCACTTCTCCAGATTCCCGATTTTCAAACCGATGAGAAAGGCATCTACCCTTGATGTATATCAATTCATCGAGACCGAAATATTTCATGTGTTCGGAGCTCCGGAGACTATAGTCTCTGACAATGGAGTCAAGTTTTGCTCTGCTCAGTTCGCCGGACTACTGGATAAATATGGTGTGAAACACATGCGAACAGCAGTTTATTCGCCACAGGCTAACGCATCTGAGTGAGTGAACCGATCTCTATTGTCGGAGACTAGAGCCTACATCCAGAACCAGCACACTAATTGGGATGAGAAGCTGAGCCATATCGCTATCTCCCTCAAGAGCTCTGTCCACCAAGCGAGAAGTATACAGACGGAATTTTACCCAAAGCAATTTCCAGCAACAGACCAGTGCTAAGTTGGGACGCAAATTCGTGAAGTGTCGTATTAAGGCAGAAAAAGGAAACTCTCTCTATGAGCTTGAAGATCTGCAGGGAAAACCATTGGGAGTCTATCACGCCCAGGACATCAAGCTCTGATAGCTATAGCTGTTCACTGGGACTTTGTAGGTCTATTGTAAATTCCAACCCTGGTAGCCATAATAAGGAATCCAGCCAGCTTAGCTGGTAAACTACAGGATGCCAATGTGCCGCTTGGGACCTTCCCAGTCTAGCAATCGGCATACCTCTTGAAAATATATACGTTTTGTCCCAAGCCCTTGCCTGACTATGCATCAGAACCACTCATAAATGGTACATTACGGCGGATATGTCGCCGTAGCAATTTCACTTGCATAATGTCTCCGAAAATTTACAAAAAGAAAGAATCTGTTAGGTCCCTCTTCTACGATGCTTTGGAGACACACCTTTGAACGAGCGTTGGTATGGCAGTCTGGACTTCACGTCCAAACCAATTACGCGGCATAGTTCCATAACAACAGGAAAGAAACTGTTGAACTATGTAAGGACGAAAAAACCCAATATTAATAGCCAAATAACTCATGTAATGGACACTAAAATTCTGTTAGGTGACAAACAGTATTTAATTACACATAAAAAATTTGCAACTCGCTATCTGATGTGAAATCAACATTAAGATGTTATTTATATGGCGCTACTTCTAAAAATTTTAATAACATAAGAACTATTCTAGAGCGACCTGTAAAAAAAGATATTTATCGTTCGGAATTTCAGTGCTGCATTCTTGGATAAAAATGTTCGAGTGTTTATTGCACATTGCCTACATATTACCCGTAAAATCATGGCGGGTGAGTACAGAGAATGACAATCAAGTGGAAGAAAATAAAAAAAGAGTACAGAAAGAATTTAAGAATAAAATGTCTTTGATAGTTGATAAGCCGAAACCGGGGTACGAAAACACTAATGATGGTACGGTAACGAGGAAATTTTTCCAAAGTAGTGAACTATCGGTATCCATTACTGGTATTAATAAATAATTAATCCATAACTTTTATATAATTCTTCAGACCATATCAAATTGATTTAAAATTGACGCTAATAAATTTAAAAGTTTTTGTCTAAAGAACAGCAGAACTCTACAACAAACTTTAACCATGGTATCCAATGACGACAAGCGTTCACAAAGTATGTACTTCTGCATAGTGATGAAATAGTAGCTAACGCTCTTCTTCCAATTGGACAACTCTGTAAGAAGACGCAGGAAGTCAGGAATAAGGACTTTCAAATTTATCGCGAATATTTTAGCCGAAAAACATCGCGAGAGGACAATATGAAAGATGTTTTTCACAGGCTATTGGTCTCATGCGACCCTTTGATAACTACTCGTAGTATGCGAACCACAGTGAGCCCAATAATAACGTATGATAGTTCGGGAGCTGAACTCTAGTTTTTATTATTGAAATATTAAAGATTATTTATTATATTTATATTGTTTTAGTAAAGATATTGAAGTTACTTATTAAAACTTTCTATAAACTGCCAACGAAGATAAATTCTTACTCTATAAACAGTTTTGAGCACTATTTTGTATGAGCAGGTCCCAGTGTGCGTCGGTCCATTTATTGTATGAAGTTTTCATAGCAATAGTAAACAAGATTTCAAAAATGCGTAAATTGAGCATAATTTTAGTGTGCCGTGTGATAGTCGTTGTTATATTAAACGAAATACCTAGATTTTCCACTTACGCCGTTCGTACCACCTAACCTAACATCTTGACATGTTAGTTTCATCTTGTATGTGGAATAGGAGCAAGTTAGAAGATACGAAAAGTACCAAATAAATAAAAGAAAAAAAAACAGACAAAAAAAGAATTAAAAAAAAAGCAATGGTCTGGATACAGTCTAACGGTGACCAAAGCCTAATAATAAATTTAAAAGTAACCCTAGCGGCTGTGCCTGCACGAGACACCCATACAGTAAGCTCAGAGTGTTAACCATATTAATAAATAGGCTCTAAAATATTATCTTTTTTAAAACAGCCCGTCATATAACCGCCGTGGCGACCTCAATTAGGAATAAGCGGAAGCAAGATATGAAGTATTGAGATAAGAGACGTTACATACGTTTTCACCTTATAGGCTGGACATACACATCATTACTCTTAACCCAACCTCGATAGTAAAGCAGGGAAAGTCCGACACCAGTATAAGGACAGGCACCTCATATTCGTTTAGAGGAATATTATTTTTAAGCAACAAAAACTTTAGGGATAAGTCATTGCCTTCTTTATGTTCCAGGCCGTGACATCGAATTATTTGAATGTATTAGAGTGGTACGATTTCGTACTTCTGTTAGCATTTGCTCTTATGGAAAAATGCAATACTTTCAACTTCAACCTTCTGCACAATGTAGATAAGCCTCCGTACTAAAAGTTTTATTCAGGAATTATGTTATTTAATTCCTTGTGCATTTACCAGCATAAAAATCTAAGTACTTTCTTTAAGGAAATTGTTTATATTTTATTACTCAAACATAACACTACACATAAAAATGAGAAAATGCGTTGAATTCTGTTGCCTTCATACCACAAATCACATTAGAAAACAATCAGAGCTTTGTGCTTGCCTATTGAGTTATATGAAAAAAAATAAGTCTTTCAAAGCTTAACACACAGTAACTTCTTTAGTATAATAAAGACAAAAAGACAATTAACAATTTAACCATTTTTTTATATTATCCCGTAATGCTTCTATCAATTTAAAAATATTTCCCTCTTTCTATATCATATAATTCAGTTTTTTTCAATTGAAACATGACTCAAAGTAGTTTTTAACCAATGAATCGGCAGAGGTACACTTCGCCTCATGCTTTCACAAGCTGCGCTTGCACACTACGCTGTGAATCGAACGGACGGCAACGGTTTTCTGTGTTTAACTCCTCACAACTTTTAAATTATAATTCAAAAGTATTTCAAATATTAGCCTAATTTATAGGCGAATTTGTTGCCTTTATGGTAGTATAATTTATACTTTAGGTTTTTATACATTTTCAAAAGAAAATCAGTTTCAAACAAAAGGAGATCTAATTTAAGAACTATTTGCTCCCACTTTGAAGTGAGCTTTCATTTCTCTGTGAGAAAACACACAGAAAAATGAAAGCTGGTATGATGGCAACAGAATTCAACGCATTTTCTCATTTTAATGTGTAGTGTTATGTTTGAGTAATAAAATATAAACAATTTTCTTAAAGATAGTACTTAGATTTTTATGCTGGTAAATACACAAGGAATTAAATAACATAATTCCTGAATAAAACTTTTAGTACGGAGGCTTATTTACATTGTGCAGAAGGTTGAAGTTGAAAGTAATGCATTTTTCCATAAGAACAAATGCTAAGAGAAGTGCGAAATTGTACCACTCTAATACTTTTGCAAGTAGCAAAATCGTTTTGTGTCACGGCCTGGAACATAAAGACGGCAATGGATAAGTACATCAATAGATTTTTGCTGTGGAAAGAAAGACAATTCCGCGCCGTAGCATACATAGGTCACAGAAGTCGTCGGCGGCGACCATAGTTGGCGCTCTAGTAGGGCACAGACGGATGTGTAATGCATGAGGGCCGGTATTGTGATTCCAGTAAATATTTCTCGTTTTGGTATAACCGGTTCAGAATAGTCCTGCGAACCAACGGATGAAGCTTCACCCAACTGGAAACCGCAGAGTGAGTATTGTTCAATTTCTTATATTATCTAATTAACAGTTTAGATATTTCTTTAACATTATTATAATATCTGTGGCAATTGCCCAGTTAATAAGATTGAGGATTAAAGGAAAAAATATAAAGAGGAAGAAAATTCTACTGAAGACTAACGTCTGGTACGCTGTGACGGTGTTGAGGTCACAGTTCGAGTGTGCAAACTATGATCTTCTTTAAAATTAAAATTAATTTGATCGAGCTAGTGCCGTGCCGTAAGCCTTAAGGCACTTTCACATCAAAAACAAGAACAGAAAAATGTAAACCGAAAAACTCAATTTATTCCACTTTAAAACAAGATTTTTGTTCCAATGATTAATAAAATTCAGAGAAATAGGATAAACTAAGAATTTTACTGAGCAAATAGTTATTTATTTCAGATTTTGAAGAAAAACAGTACTTTTATGTTTTATCGGCCGGAAAACTTTTTCGGCGGAAAAATTCGTCCGATAAATCATAAAAGTTGTGTTTTATTAAAAATTCTAAGATAAATATACTATTTTATTAGTAAATTTATTAGTTTATCCTATTTCCCATAATTTTATTAATCATTGGAGCAAAAATCTTCTTTTAAAGTGGAATAAATTGAGTTTTTCGGTTTACATTTTTTCGATTCTTGTGTTTGATGTGAAAGTGCCTTAAGGCTCATATAAGAAGCTGGTCGTGTATAACGTATGCCATTTGTCATGTCAAAAAAGAACCTGCACTTCGCTATAGGTATTTAGGGTAGTTAAGAATTAAGCCACTTATTCAGGAGCCTTCTGCTGCCTGTAATAATTTTATTTATTATATTTTTTTATTGTGTTAGACACTCGGATTACACCGATTGCCGGTGTGAGTTTTGTAGTTCTAATAGTGAAGTAGTATACTGCATTCACGATGCCCTTAAGCATCTTGTTTCATTCTGCCTAGGTTAAGGAATTTGTTCAATCACTCGTTTACCTTATCTCGCGTTATATATATATATTTATATAGTTTAGTAAGATACATGTAGTCACTGGCCTGTTCGAAGGAAAGAATTGAACATGGTGCTACCTACCTGTGTATCCTCTAGCTATAGAAACATTTTGAAGTGAATATGAACTTATAATTACTTACTTACCAATAAAATTAACATGAATATTAGCTTATAGTAATATATCCATTCATTCATACTTTATTATAGTTAAGCTTTAAGTTCTGTATTAACTTGTGGATAAACCAGGAGTAGGGAAATTCTTAATTATATGTGTAGAATCCCATAACCTAATGGTATATTATGAATTACCCAACTGCTGAACATTTCTTAAGTATATTTTTAAGTATTGAAATAAAGACACTATAACTATATTCTTTTGTCATTGACTCAGTAGGGAAGTTAGCGAACGCCACAATGACGTCTTTGATTGGCTGAAGGATCTAGACGTCCGTCCCTCACCCACATCCCGCAGGGACCAGCAGATGTGATAGAATCGTTTCCCCCGCGACCTTTATTCTGTTCTCTTATTATGGTACGGACTCAATAGTGGCGGGCTATTGATATAATAGGGTGGGTTAGCTCCCTACAGATGGCATAGCTTCACGCAATGCACATCTCCCGCCAGACTGTTTAAAGATCCCGAAACGAGTCTCCTCAGCCCTTTCGAACATGTCCTGTGCATGTTCCAGCACATCTTCTCAACTTATTCGATTTTACTTTCCCGTGGTTACCTCCAGGAAGTGAACTAGATGTCAGTTCATCCCAAGCTTCCTTGACCACAATCCGCCTGCGGACTACTACGCCTATTAGAGCTGAATCCAAGATTCCTCCCCCTGACGACGAGCTAGTCCGTGCACTGTCAACAAGCGCAGGCACCCTGGCTTCATATACCCTCCTCTTAATAGGAAAGGACCGTGTTTGGTGTTAGTTGTTGTTCTCTGTAGCAGAGCCCAATGAGATGCTGCATTGAGGCACTGTTCTGACAACACACACCCAAATACACACATTACAAAAATGGCGCCCAACGAGTTGGCCTTCCTAGTCATTGCTAGCCTAGATCCATCTTCACCACAGTTCGATAACACGAATTCTCCGCCAACTCGAGTCTTTTCGATATCTTAATTCAGATACACCCTAGATAGCTTCAAGCAGGATACGATACCCCTGGTAGCAAGAGGTTTGTTTTGTGAATAATGAAGACCGGAAACGCTGGTGCAAAACTAGCGTTCCGTTGCTTCTTGTTCATGTGGAAACACTTCACCATCCTGACGACGTTTAGGTTCTTGCAATAGACTTGGCTCAGGCGCTGACTTAAGATCATGACTCCGAGTCCTGTTCTCATGCAGCCCTGAAGTAAGTCGTCACGAACCCAATCCATGAAACGAGAAGAGCTTATGTCCTGAAGACTGCAAAAGAGCTCTCGCGCAACTTTTGACTGCTTCGGATATGGCTCTTCAAGTCATCTCACATACGTGTTATGTTATCATAGTCGACCAGATCCATCTTAAAGTTATCGACATCCCCCTTAAAAGAGAGATTTCACGTCTACTCTTGCCCCTGTCCACATCGGTTATGTACCTCTCGGTATACATCTCCTAAATATTCCCTTTTTCACACCCTCTACATATTGTCCAGATGCATTTCCTAATACATTTCTGTATTTTTTTCAGGCATCTCCTAATATGTCTTTATATATACACATCTGGTGTTCTATTTTTTTTGCTCTTCAACTCACATGTTTCGTAATCCAGTGATCTCATTATTTTTAATATAATAGTTATTAAAATTTGTTCCTTGCGTTTCTTCACCTTCCCCTATGTTCATAGATGAAGAACAAACTAACCTTAAACGTTGATTTCCATCTGCAGGAGCCTCCCATGTGGAGTGTGGGATGAGGAGCGGACCGTCATGTAACATAATACAATTACAATATTCAATTAAGAAATAAGTAGTGTTAGAATTTAACAATTACGAGTAGGCTAGAGTGCTAACATTCCGTAATATCCAATTATATCAAGAGACAAGCATATCCAGTCTTTGCGCGTAACAGTGAACTCAGTAAGACATGTTCAGAACACCTTCGAAAGAAACGGGAGCTGTGCCAAAGCAAGGCCATGGCCGAGCAAATCCTTCAACTTCAAGAGCCAGCTCTTCATTGTCACGAGAACTTTCCTTTCATGGATTCCCTGACAACGGATTTTCGAATAATCCTATACCTACCAGCGTCAATCTGCCAATGACAGTCTTCGACCAGACATTCGTTAGTCGAGAACGGTTACGAGAGGAATTGCCGGTTACAGTTCCCGCGTCAAACACCGGTTTGAAGATTCAATCACGACTCCCAGTAGGGAGAAACGAAGCCGCAGGCCTCAGTCACCAACATTCCAAAGACCGTACCATTGCTAGAGAGTGCCTAAAAGCCCTAATAGACCATGACTTCGCCTGGCGATTTGACAGCCTGAAGCAGGAAGTGGCTCGGATGATTCGAAAGGAAGTATCCAAGAAAAACCACACGCGTGATTCGAGACACACTTTAGAGTTGCCTCAAGACCCAATGATGAATGTAACGACAACTGGTCGTCAAATAGGTCAACAAGAATACCCTCTACCCCAGGTCCGATATAATAACAGACCGGAGCATTTTTTCCCTAACAACTTAGATCAGAGGTCCATACCCGGAACTATCCAGAATCCCAGTCTGCAACAAGAATTCGATGAGTGGCGAGCGGCCGAACAAGAGAGACTCGATCAAGCTAGAAATCATAACCATGCAGAAGCAAATGGTCCCCGACGTCGACCTTCGGTAGTACTCTCTTGGAATTTAGTATTCTCGGGTAATTCGAATGGTTTCCCCGTGGATGAATTCATATACCGTCTAGAAACGCGAGGGCGAGACGAAAATATATCCGAAGCCGAATTGTGTCAAAACATTGCCGGACTGCTGAAAGATCGAGCAGAGGACTGGTATTGGTCACAATTTCGCCGACAAACCCAATACCCGATATGGACCGTGATGAAAAAAAGCCTAAAAACACAGTTCAAGAGTCTAGATAATGATGTAGAAATCATTAAAACTAGGTTGGAACTGAGACAAGGATCTGCCAGTTTCGACGAGTACATAAGACAGTTAGTTAAATTACAGAATAGATTGAGACGCACCCTTGACGAGGCAGTCGTAGTGAAAATAGTCAGAAATGGTCTACAACCTCGTCTAGGTCAATTAATCGTACGGCATTCAATAGTATCAATGCGCCACCTGCGTGAGATTTGTCTACAAGCTGAGTGTTGGCTACAAGCTAGAGGCCGCGAGAAGCGAGACAGAATCAGGGTTCACGAGTTGAGTACATCTTTCTCAGGTATATCGTACCCAGAACGCCATTCGATAAATGGAAAAGGTGGTGAACTCCCACCAGTCAGCTCCGAAACGAAGAAACGTTTGATCTGCTGGAACTGCCGTAAGGAAGGTCACACATTCCAATGATTGCCCCAGCTCAGTCCGACACCTGTTTTGTTACCGATGCGGACTAGCTGAAGTGATAACGCCAGAATGTCCAGTATGTCAGTGGGCAAATCGCCGAGCGAGTGTGAGATAGTGCGGGGAACCACGCTCCCGCAGAGCAATACAACCAGCCCCGCCCGGACAATAAAAACTAGCACTGAATTATCAACAACGGTGCAGGCTAGTCCAGTATTATTACTCAGTCAGAATTCTATCCAAGTATAATGAAGCGCGTGCCAGGATCTTTAGTGAAGAAAAGCCTGATCATCGCATCTACACAGGCAGAAAAATTAGATACGTGACTCGCATTAGACGAGTCGCACAAGAAAAAAGGAATTGAATAGTAAAGCTATTTCGTCAATTCTAGCAGAACCTTCTGATAATCGACCGTATGCTAAAGTGAATATTTGTGGAAACGAACTAGTAGGCCTATTAGATAGTGGCGCATCCATCAGTTTTTTAGGCTCATGCGATTATAAATTCGTCGAGAGCATTCCGAATATTGTCATAAATAGATTAAACACCACCGTCAATACCGCAGATGGAACTCAACAATCCATAACAGGCTATATTAGAGTGCCAATTACCTATGGTACCATTACGAAACAGCTCACTCTATTTCTAACACCCAGTCTTAGTCAGCCTTTGTATTTAGCCGTAGATTTTTAGAGAGAGTTCCAAATAGCTCCGAATCTAATCGCTGAACTAGAGCTCGGTCCGAGTTTGCCAACCCTAGCCTCAGATAATCTGCACGACCTGGCTGCGAGCCGAAAGGTGCAGTTGGATAAAGTAATAGCAAAATTGGGAAAAACCCGGCTAGAAACGCATGTAATTAACACCGGAGAAGCGGAACCTATTAAACAAAGACACTACCCTGTTTCACCAGCGATACAGAAATTAATGTATGAAAAACTGGATAGGATGATTAAGCTAGGAGTAATCGAGGAGTCTAACAGCCCCCGGAATTCCCCAGTAATTTTAGTTCGCAAGCCTGGTAAGGTCAGGTTGTGCCTCGATTCGCGAAAAGTTAATGCTCTGACCAAGAAGGATCCTTTGCCGCACATAGATGGATTGATAGGACGTCTACAAGATACCAAATTCATTAGCTTCTTGGACCTTAAGGACGCCTTTTGGCAGATCCCGTTAGAACCGGAATCTAGAGAAAGAACAGAACAGCAAAAGCAAATTCTGTGTAAAGCAAGAGATATCTTGGATTTTTAATTGGAGATGGATCATTGAGAGTTGCTGCTAGCAAAGTATCTGTTATCGAGGAGTTTCCAGCTCCGAAAACAATCAAACAAGCTCGCAGATTTCTTGGGATGACGGGATGGTCCAAAAATTCACATCAAACTACTCCAGCCTGTCCGCTCCTATAACGGATTGCCTAAAGAAAAGTAACAAGTTCACCTGGACAGAATCAGCTCAAGATGCATTCGAATTGCCTAAGCGCTGCATGATTGAAGCTCCAGTTCTCGCTACGCCAGATTTCACGAAAAGATTTTATATACAATGTGATGCCTGTACCCTTGGAGTAGGTAGCGTGTTATTTCAGAAGGGCAGAGAAGGCGGAGAACACCCCATAGCCTTCATGTGTAAGATGCTCAATAGTGCGCAAATCAAATACAGCATCATAGAACTAGAATGCTACGCTGCAGTATTGAGTGTAAGGAAATTTAGAGCATTCATTGAAGGTCATGCCTTTACAGTTATTACCGACCACTCCAGTCTTAAATGGTAGATGAGCCAGTCTGACCTGAGTGGGCGTCTAGCCCGATGGAGTCTGAAACTACAAGGTTTCAACTTCGAAATCGAACACCGCAAAGGTTCACAAAACATTGTTCCCGATACCCTCTCTAGGATACAGTGCGAAGAACTTCGCATAGCTACCTCGCTGGAAGTCGAATTGGATTCCGAGGAATTCAAATCGACTGATTATCTGAAATTAGTTCAAGCCGTTAGCGAGCATCAGGATCAGTTACCAGATTTACGCGTATCAGACCGCTGTGTATTTATTCGTCGGAAGACATATTCAGGTGATCCGCAGCAAGAAAACCTCGCATGGAAACTGTGGATACCCTCTCAACTGGCTAGTGACCTAATCAAGGCTGCCCAGGACCCACCTGCCGTCTCACATGGAGGCATGCATAAAACCTTATTCCGCCTTCGGGAGAAATATTACTGGCCAGGAATGGTCCTTCAAGTTCGTCAATACGTGAGTAGCTGTCAGATTTGTAGAGAGACGAAAGTAAACAATACCATTCTTACCAATACCAATACCAAATGTTATATATATATATTTCCTAGGACCTTACCCCCGTACTCTAGAAGGAAACATAGCCATCCTAGTGATTCCAGATCCGTACAGCAAATTCGTGTTCTTACATCCAGTACGTGCAGAGAAAGCAATACATGTGGTCCGATACCTGGAACGCCAAATATTTCCTATCTTTGGGGTCCCCGAAACCATATTGTCCGATAATGGTAAGCAATTCACGGCAAATGAATTTTTTTTATTAAAGAACTACGGAAGTCTTATAATACTCGATGTCGACCAGTTCAGTTTAAACCCGGTCAAGAGGTATACCGACGAATGTTCCCTCAGAGTGACCTAACAAAATGTGTTAATGCTAAGCTATGTAATAAATTCGAGAAGAGCCGCATCATCAAAAGAATCGGAACCAGTCTCTATGAAATAGAAGATACCCAGGGTAAACCAGTAGGTATTTACCATGCGAAGGATCTGAAACAATAATCCTCCTAGTTAGAGTGAGTCGAATAAGATATCCTTCAAAGGTGAATGCAACCGCGAAATCTGAACGGTCTGACAAAACAATGGCGATATCGTACACCTTAGCCACATTATCCCAAGAACACCTGCAAGTTATAGTACTTCATTTAGGAACTAGGGCCCGGCTAGCTCAAGCACCAGAGCATGAGACCTTTGGTATATATATACAGGGTGTCCCATAATTCGACGTCAAGTCGGAACCAGATGATAGACCAAATCGTAACAGTTACCAGAAAAATATAAAAAAAATCTAGATCATGTATTTTTCAAATTATAGGCATTTCTTTTGTTTTCGAGAAAATGTACTCCTTGTGCTGGTTTTTTAGCTCCTGTTGCTACAAATCTTTACTTTTTTTCAATTTTATTTTGCTTATGTAATCCCGAATAGTGCTTATGTAACCTGTTGCTTTAAGTTCTAAGCCAAGAAGAAAATGTCACATTTTGCCCAACCAACAATATAAAATTAATAATTCGTTGAACTTTAACTGACTCTACTGAAAAAAAATGTACTACGCCAGTCTGGCAAGTAACTTTAAAAGTTGACGCATTTAATAAGGATTCTAAAATGGTACAACACTTGCTACATTATTTCTTAGATTACGGAAAAAAAAATATTTTTCTTCAAGAAACCCAGTTTCGAAAAATTTCTTTTCACCTACTAAAAATGATTTTAGTGTACCCAAAGCTTGCCGTAAGACCGTAACTTTAAGCTCTAGTTTGAGTGAGACGTAGAGTCATTGCATAAATATGATCTTCTTCTTCCTAAACATACTGACAAGGCGTTCTTGCGAATCAAGTATAAGCAAGCGTTCCAATGAAGACGTACCCTCAGCTTTACGCATCTGTCATGGTAATGTGTCAAGAGTCAAGAGGAAAAAGTCACCTGACGTGTAGACATATTATTTGCGCCTTTTACCTGAAGTACGTGGTGAAGTGTTAACCGGGTATTTCGCTTAAATCGCCTTTAGCTCCTTGATCCCAAGTTACAATAGTAATCCGACAAAAATTTACGCTGTAACATCACTCCCAATGCGGCCCTGGTCAATACAATATTCATCACATAGATATCATCACCCCACTCAAGCAACAAGCCTATATAAGCGAGGCAATCGGCAAGGAATAGCCATTCCACTTTCTTTAGTCGGAGCATCCACATGGGTCCTGACTTCTCCCAAAGTAAAATTAAATATAATATAATAAAAGTTTTTTTATATAAACAAAGAAACCTTTTGCAATTTATTTCCTACTCCCCCTTCCTATACCAAAAATAGTTTTGTTATATAATTGCCGCCCAACTAGAGGCAACGAACACTCACACAACCACGAGTACTAAAAAAAACGTACGAAAGGGAGGGAAACAACCTAGTAGACAAAGTCCCCGGTTAAATCCTCCCACCATAGTATCATTTACAGACAACCAATTCAAGCAACTGATGGTCGCAGTAGCACAACAACCACATTCAATCGAAGCCGAATAAGAGCGAAAGTAGAGGAATTTATAGCTGCCGTCACAGTATATAAAAATTGTGAAAGTATAGATGATGACAGTGTGATTTTAAGTCTACCGCTTCTACTGGAAGACATTGCTGCAACTTGGTGGCAAGGTGTAAAGGGCGAGCCGAAAAAGTGGGATGAAGTCATGGCACTTATACGCAGTGCATTTGCTCCAAGCAAACCAGCTTACCAGGTCTACTGTGAGATTTTTGAAAGCAAGCAGGATGCAAATACTCCTACTGATCTTTTCATCTGTGAGAAGAGGGCATTATTGGCTGAGTTACCAACCGAATCGCATAATGAAAATCAACAGATTGATTTGATTTTCGGTCTTCTTAATCTACAAATACGTCAACGTGTTCTACGAGACAAAGTTTCCACGTTTGTAGAATTACTTAAGCAAGCAAGAATAGCTGAGGAAACTTTACGTGAAACAAAAACTCAACACCAATCTGAGAATAGGCAACCGAAACCAACACAAAATAGAATCCGATGTGAGTACTGCCGATTATTTGGACATAGCATTGCAGATTGTCGCAAAAGAAATAGTGCGATATCCAACCCTACGTTATCTTCCACACAAAGCAGCTTACAGCAACACAAATTTTCATGCTATGGGTGTGGCCAGCCAGGTGTTGTAAGAAGTCAGTGTCCGAAATGTACATCAAATGCACCAAAATCGTAGCAAAATATTACCTTTTGCTCGATAGATGCAAATTTTGTGTCACTACGGAGCCGCCCGCTGGTACAAATACAAATCGGAGATAAGGTTGGCAATGCTTACTTTGACACAGGAGCCAGAGTCAGTGTAGCTAGTAACAGCTTACATTACACGTTACAACATGAGGGAGACATCAATTTCAAACCAGGCGCTGCTCGGTCATTTTAGCTGATGGAATTAAACGGCCACAAAATGTCTTAAGCACGAAAGCAAATGTTCGTATTCAAGGACGCCGCTTGGTGTCTACAACCTTCATAATATTGCCAGACTCGCATGACAATAGAAGTCTTCTAGGCGTTGATTTTATTGAAAACGCCGGGATAATTTTGGACTTACCACAACAAATTTGGCACTACAATGACAATCCAAAATTACGGTTCGACATGTTATGTTCAGAGAATCTGATACGTACAAAATGTGGACAAGAAGCTGTTGAAATGAATGCTTTTAGCACCGCACCAAAAATTGGAACACCTACTTTTGAAGATGAAGACCTTTACGGTCCACCTATTCCAGCCACACCATCTGAGTTGAAAGGTCTACACCAAGCACCAACATTAATAAGTCCACTATCCGCAACACCACCGATAAGAAGACACACAAGTGCTACAAATTATTCATCAGGAAACATAAACAGAATTTTTGAGGATGTTTTTCTACAATCTTCCACGGTGTCAGAAGTAGCCCTAAGCATGGACACCATGGATGATTATTTTGAGTCAATTGATATTTCATCAATTGAACTACAAAACCATGAAGCAGCCAACCTACCCGAGGAGTATCGTTGACATCTCAACGAAGTAATCCAAAGCAACAGGGACATTTTTAAGGAAAACGGTCCTCCTGCTTTATATGTAGAGCATCATATCCATACAGGAGATTATCCACCAGTTGCATCACCAACGTACAGATTAAGCCAAAGCAAAAAAGCTATTCTTCAACAAGAGCTGCAGAAAATAATTAGTTCTGATATTGTAGAGGAGTGTGAATCGGCCTGGGCATCCCCTGTCGTATTAGTACCCAAAAAAGCTGGAGGAATTCGCGTTCGTATAGACTACCGCCAGATTAATGCAATCACAACGCCAGATCATTATCCACTCAGCAAGGGAAGCAAAATACATGAGTACTATTGATTTATTGACAGGCCATTGGCAAATTAAAATGAATAAAAGCGATATAGACAAAACCGCACTCATTACACCTGAGGGAATATATAGATTCAAGAGAATGCCATTCGGACTTCGGAACGCTCCAGCAACATTCCAACGTATGATAGATCAAGTAAAAGCAAAGGCACATGGAGCCAGAATACTAGTCTATCTAGACGATCTCCTCATCATGTCTTCAGCTTTTGAGAAACACCTAGAGGACCTCAAAACAATTTTCCGGGTACTTCAGGATTTCCAACTTCGAGTGAATAGAAAGAAATGTAACTTTTGCTGTTCTGACATTAAATATTTGGGCCATCTTATTACAACTGAAGGTATAAAAGTAGATCCAAGAAAAGTCTCCACCATTAAGAACTACACGCCGTCAAAGAATGTCAAACACCTGCTATCCTTCCTGCAGATGTGCTCGTGGTACAGACGTTTTGTGCCAAGCTTTTCAAATATCGCAGTCTTTGATAGACCTTAGCAAGAAGAATACTAAATGGGTATGGAGTGAACAACAGCAGCAGGCTTTTGATGAGCTACTAAATAGATTGACAACCGCTCCTATCCTGAGGCAAGCTAATGAAGAAAAGCCTTTTATCATACGTACAGATGCCAGTAATTACGCTTTGGGAGCAGTTTTACTTCAAGGGGAAGGAGCAGATGAACGGCCTGTGGAATATGCAAGCAGACTGCTGACCACTTCAGAAAGAAACTATACAACGACAGAAAGGGAAGCTTTAGCTGTGGTTTGGGCAGTCCATAAATTCCGAGGTATATCGAAAGTAGTAAAGTCACTATAGCATCCGACCATCAACCGTTACGTTGGCTAATGAGTCTAAAAACACCTACCGGCCGTTTGGCAAGATGGGTGCTTCAGCTACAGCCATACAATTTAGACATTGAATACGCTCCTGGACGCATCAATGTAGTAGCTGACAGCTTATCACGCCCGCCAAATAATGAAGAAGATCTCCTTAGCTTAGAAACCTGCCCTATATCAGTGGACTTCCCGCATAGAACACCAAAGGAGGTAAGAGAAGAACAGCTTAAGGACCCTGAGATACAGAAAATTGTAGAATGTTTTGAAAGCAATGCAGCCCCAGAAGCATTCAGTCGTTGGACTGCTCGCGGATATCTTCTGAATAATGGAATTTTGTATAGGTATGCACCTGATGAGGAAACTGAACTCAACTCAACTCGTTGTACCAGAGCATGAAAGACTTGAAATCTTAAAGATGTATCACGACGCTCCGACAGCAGACCATTATGGTATCGAGCGAACCATTCAGCGCATTTGCGGACGGTACTATTGGCCGGGAATGCGACGCAATATAGCAGCCCACGTGAAGAACTGTTCCGAATGTCAGATATATAAGGCAAGCAATCTTAAGCCAGCGCGCTTACTACAAACCCCGGCAGTTAGTCGGAGATTCGAAATATTGGCAGTAGACCTCTTTGGTCCATTACCCGAGTCCGAAGACGCCAAAAGATGGATTCTCATTATAGAAGATGTCACTTCCAGATGGGTAGAAATCTTTCCATTGGAGGCAGCCTCTGCTAGTCAATGCGGTAAGATACTAATTGTTTATCCAAGGGTATCTTAGTTCCTGGATGGAACAACCAAAATGTTTATGCAAGCAGTTTGGTTCCTGTAGGAACACCAAACAATTTAAATAGCAATAATTAGTTCCTGAAACTATAAAACGATATGGGAAAAGGTCACATCATATGCCCGTATAATAGGCTGATGTAAAATTCTCGTATTATTTATTAATGCCGCAATTCCGGCACGTGTGTAATGGAACAGTTACTGTAGAACCGTTCACAAGCCACATGTGGTGATGCTAAACTGGTGGATTATGTTAGTGTAGCGGTATATTAAAATCAGAACGCATATAATTAGAGATACATTCGATTTAATTTGTAATTCATTTGAAGTTAACTTAAGCACTCTAAATTAAAGCGAGACACTTATCTATGATTAGTCTATGATATTTCAATAATATATTACTAAATCTAGGTTTATAAATTTCAACATGAGCAAAAAACAATTCCGCATATATGTTCCAACTTGACTCAACTGAGTAGTGTAGGAATACTGTCTTGAAATATGTTTTAAACAAGATAAATTTAATTTATTTCTAATAAAATATTTATGCAAATACAATTTATGCAAACAAGAGAACGCAGGTATATTCCAGCTTGACTCTGAATGAGAAGTATAGGAATAACTGTCTTGGATTGTTCTGTACAAGGTAATTTACGTTATTAATAAAAAACTGTTATCACTGAAATCTAATTTTAATAAAAAAGAATAAAAAAAGAAAAATGTTTAATTAATCTTCTTAACAAATGTTGTTATTAATGCACAATAAATTTAACACAATTGTCACTATAATTGCTTCCCTTCACCAAAAAATCGCATGAGAGCTTATGCTTACCATAAGTAGATTATAAGCTAATTTCACGATTTGCACAAGTGAATAAACTCAAAAAAAAAAAAAACTAAACTTGAACACTATACCACGATCTAGACTGCTTGACTTGGAAAAATATAAGAGAGCGATCCATGCAAATGCTCGGCTTTATATAGGGTTTGAACCGCCATTTTTGTGTGTGGAACCCGCAACCATAATGCTAATTACTCAGAATGCCTTGGTTTTCATCAACATAAATTGATTTAATTCGATGCGGAATTCAGTCATCTATATTTCCTCACAAAAAGATCTCCTTCATAATTTAATTTAACTGAATGAAAATTAAATATCCAAATTGTGCTATAACATGGCGCAATTAAATTCTTGTCATCCATGTTGAGAAAAATTGATGTGGAACGTATTTTTCTTCATCTCACTTCCACTTGCTATCTCTTTTCTTCTCATTAGTTATATGAGAAATCATAAATTAGCAAATATCTTTTTACTGAGATACTTTAGGACTTTTTAAATACCTCCATCGGATTCCTCATTAAAAAATACCCTAAATTCATGTGCCATATGTTGGCAATACATGAAATTTGACAGTTCCGCGATGTTTATAGTTTTCTTTTCGCGGTTCCGCGGTCGCGAGTTTTCAGTGGTGTTTTTCCTGCGTGTAGTGCTATTTAAGACCAAGGTAAGTTGTGCTAATTGTATTGTGCTCAATAATTAGTGTTTGTGTGTGTTTATTTTGTACGAAAGTTCTATTATTTCATAATTAGCAATCTTAACCTGTCTTCAGGTGAGATTTTCATTCATTGTTTTTCCGCGGAAAAACCTCGCGGGAAGTTAATTTTATGTAGAAAATCTATTTAATAACTCATGAACTTCGGTTCTATTGAGTTATTACACTTTAAAATCTTGTGAAAACTCGATATTTAAGCAAGTTACTTTCCCTTGCGAGAACTGTCAAAGGTGAAAATTTGCGCGTAATTTTCCTTGAAATAGTTCGCGGGAAGGTGTTTTGTTATAGCTATTGTGTTCTATGACTCCTTTTTAATGATTAGTATAAATTTCGAGTGATAGAAATTGAAATTTATCTAATTATTACATAAATTCCATTTCCACACAGTGTTGTTGTTGTGTTTACGTACATCTGTTTACATGTTATATGTATGGGGAAAAATTGGAAATTTTGTATTTTTTTGTAAATTCAATTAATTTTTCTTATTATCTAAATAATTCATGGTTTATTGCATTCATTAATTCATATTTTCTTTTCATTTCAGCTAATTCTCCATGGATGTAGGTACGTAGGTATCAATTCTACGTGGGAGGACAGTATGCCAGTAGATTTCCCTGGCTGGTACTTAAGTTAAGTACTTTAGGTTGGTTTGACTTGGTTTAATTGTTTTTTCTTTCTTTTTAGATTTATTCATCGCTGAACACTAATTGAAGAAGTCTTTTTCAGATACGGCATACCAAGACGCCTATTGAGTGACAATGGTACTCAGTTCGTAAGTGCCATAATGCAGCAGATCACATACTGCGACCCTTACACCCGTGTACCATCCTGAGGCTAACCCAGTAGAAAGACGAAATCGTGACTTAAAAGCACAACTGGCTATTCTAGTGAAGGATGATCACCGAACCTGGTCAAAATATTTGTCAACCATCCGCTTTACAATGAACACAATTCGATGTCAAACAGCAGCCTATCTCACATTTGGCAGAGAGCTTCGGATGTCAGATGACGTCGCCCAGGACCTTCGAAGCATCATTCAAACAGACAGCTTCCTCCCGGAAATCTCGCCTTATCTTACGCGGCTATCGTCAACTCTACAGAAGGCTAAAGAGGTTTGTGAAAAAGAGCAGAATCGCCAGAAGGGATAGAAGGATAAACACCGAAGACCTGATCCAGGATACCAACCAGGAGATCTTGTTTGGGTGAATACGCAAACAAGAAGCCAGGCTACGCGATATTTCACTTCAATATTAGCACCACGTCGAGATGGACCGTATATAATCCTAAAGACGAAAGGACCAACAAGTTACGAGGTCGCCAACCCAGATAATCCAACTACTAGTCTAGGAACGTATCACACATCCGCTTTAACATCATATCCCCCAGAAGTCAGCACCACTAGTCCGAACTACGAAGAAGAGGACGTCCACGAAAACCACAGTGATGTTACTTTAACTTCCTACTTGGCGAGACGACTGCGGATTCAGAAGGGGAGACTGTAACATCACTGCCAATGCGGCCCTGGTCAACACAATATTCATCACATAGATATCATAACCCCACTCAAGCAACAAGCCTATATAAGCGAGGCAATCGGCAAGGAATAGCCATTCCATTTTCTTTAGTCGGAGCATCCACATGGGTCCTGGCTTCTCCCAAAGTTAAATTAAATATAATATAAGTTTTTTATATAAACAAAGAAACCTTTTTGCAATTTATTTCCTAATTCCCCTTCCTATCCAAAAATAGTTTTGTTATAACGCCCAATGGTGTAATAGCGGCTTTGCGAGTAAGGATAAAACGATAAGGTATGATATTTTTAACATAGTCGTTGTTATATTAAACGAAATACCTAGATTTTCCACTTACGCCGTTCGTACCACCTAACCTAACATCTTGACATGTTAGTTTCATCTTGTATGTGGAATAGGAGCAAGTTAGAAGATACGAAAAGAACCAAATAAATAAAAGGGAAAAAAACAGACAAAAAACGAATTAAAAAAAAAACAAAAACAGTGGTCCGGATACAGTCCACCGTTAGATGATAAATTTAGAAGTAACCCTAGCGGGTGTGCCTGCACGAGACACCCATACAGTAAGCTCAGAGTGTTAACCATATTAACAAATAGGCTCTAAAATATTCTCTTTTTTAAAACAGCCCGTCAAATAACCGCCGTGGCGACCTCAATTAGGAATAAGCGGAAGCAAGATATGAAGTATTGAGATAAGACACGTTACATACGTTTTCACCTTTATATGTCCAGCCTATCAGCCACATCATTACTCTTAACCCAACCTCGATAGTAAAGCAGGGAAAGTCCAACACCAGTATAAGGACAGGCACCTCATATTCGTTTAGAGGAATATTATTTTTAAGCAACAAAAACTTTAAGAATAAGTGCATCAATAGATTTTTGCTGTGGAAAGAAAGACAATTCCGCGCCGTAGCATACATAGGTCACAGAAGTCGTCGGCGGCGAAACGCGCATCATAGTTGTCGCTCTAGTAGGGCACAGATGGATGTGTAATGCATGAGGGCCGGTATTGTGATTCCAGTAAATATTTCTCGTTTTGGTATAACCGGTTCAGAATAGTCCTGCGAACCAACGGATGAAGCTTCACCCAACTGGAAACCGCAGAGTGAGTATTGTTCAATTTCTTATATTATCTAATTAACAGTTAGATATTTCTTTAACATTATTATACTATATGTGGCAATTGCCCAGTTAATAAGATGGAGGATTAAAGGAAAAAATATAAAGAGGAAGAAAATTCTATTGAAGACTAACGTCTGGTACGCTCACTCAACCCCGTCACAGTTCGAGTGTGCAAACTATGATCTTCTTTAAAATTAAAATAAATTTGATCGAGCTAGTGCTAGTGCCGTCAGCCTTACACTGAGTGTCTGATCTAACTGAAGCATTAGTCCAATGTTGAGGCGTGTTGTGTCACCGGAGTCGATAAGATAGGAAGATAAAAAGAGAAAGATAGTAAGAAAGGAAGATAGAAAGAATGATAAGATGGTCCGAATGAAATTGTTACGTTGTTTCTTATAAAATAGTCAGTATTATTTTAGCCTCTAGTGCACCTTCCTCATATAAGAAGCTGGTCATGTATAACGTATGCCATTTGTCATGTCAAAACAGAACATGCACTTCGCTATAGGTATTTAGGGTAGTTAAGAATTAAGCCACTTATTCAGGAGCCTTCTGCTGCCTGTAATAATTTTATTTATTATATTTTTTTATTGTGTTAGACACTCGGATTACACCGATTGCCGGTGTGAGTTTTGTAGTTCTAATAGTGAAGTAGTATACTGCATTCGCGATGCCCTTAAGCATCTTGTTTCATTCTGCCTAGGTTAAGGAATTTGTTCAATCACTCGTTTACCTTATCTCGCGTTATATATATATATATATATATATATATATTTATATAGTTTAGTAAGATACATGTAGTCACTGGCCTGTTCGAAGGAAAGAATTGAACATGGTGCTACCTACCTGTGTATCCTCTAGCTATAGAAACATTTTGAAGTGAATATGACGCTTATAGTAATATATCCATTCATTCATACTTTATTATAGTTAAGCTTTAAGTTCTGTATTAACTTGTGGATAAACCAGGTGTTGAATCAGAACTCTTTTGTCCTGTCTTTATTGATTGATCAAAGGTTCTTGTACCTTGATCTGAAGTGGGCGAAAACGGTTCGTGTACCGCAACACCAGTAACAAGTTGTTAATTAAAATTAGCGATTAACAACAGGTTCTTGTACCCGGATTTTGGTGATGGTGATAGACGGTTCTTGTACCGCTACACCAGTGAAGACTCTACCTTGATAAAAAATACAAACGTCTACGTTTAATGCTAACAAAAAACTGGTTTCTTTATTGCCAATAATTATTATATATATTACAAAATAATTTTACCTAACTTATCAGCCAGCAAAAATTACCTAGTAAGCATTTCTCATACGATTAAAATATTGGAGCAAAATATAATTTCTCATGCAAAGCTCTAACGAGAAATATTAGACGTGTCAAATATCGTCTAGCTCAGAAAGAAAGAAAATATTTTTATTTGTGGGAATTTACTTGTATGAAGTGATGGCTTTGCATATGATTTTCTTTCGTGAGAAATGCTTACGATTCTTATTGTTGGAATGTAGATAGATTATGCCATGCATAGACATCCTCCACCGCCTTGAATGATAATTCAAGAATTTGCAATATCGAAGTTCACGCCAAATTCGGATGCAGCTACTTGGCCAGTGTTGGGAGGTGTCTTGTTCTGGTGTTGCTTAGTCGATAGCCAAGGTGGCCGGTATTTCCAGATGAGGTAGATGATCACCACTATTACTAGCAGCAAACCGGTGTACCCAATTGTGAATTGATGATAATCATGCGGCTGAATTTTGGCTGGTAGATCACTATGAAGGTCTAGTAGCCGTTTCTTGATTGCCTCCAATTCTTTCAGGTGAGGTTGGTAGTCCGAAGTATAATGGAATGCAGGTGCCAAATGTTTTGGTGTCAGGTAGTCCGTCAGGTTGCCAGATGGTGTATAGGACATCCTGGAGCTGGATGGATATATATTATGTCCTTGAATTGTAATTAGTCGTTGCTTGATGACACAGTTGCTTTGGATCGTTAAAATTCCAGATCCTTGAATTACAAATTGGGAGACATCCTGTTGCAGACGACGTTTATTGTGGTTTTTTCCTTTAAAGCATATATCCATTGATTTGGGTTCTGCATTTGAATCCAATGGGGTCCATCGTCTATTTTCATTAATTCGCACGTAGGCGATTGAGTCAAATGGTTGATGAAGTTTACTTCACATGCGCTGATAGCTGAACCTTTACGATATATTGGGTGTTTCTGATTGCATAGATGTTGGTCTCGAGTAATTGATGTGCAGGAAAGTAGTCCTTGTTCTGTTAATGGGTAATACTGGTCCCGATGCAAATTAATAACCAAAAACGGAAATGTGGGTCTAATTGCCACAAAGCTGTCGTTTATTAAGACTGGCACTGGTGTGATCTTAAACAACTCGAAGTCTTCTAAGGCCAACAATGGAAGATTGAGCTGGAATATGACATGCTCTAATGTAGCTCTTCCTTCAATAGTCATGAGGCCGTAGTATTTTAGTATGTCATCCTGCGATGCTGGTAATCTCAATGATGGTGGAAGATGACTCTTAATTTTGATGAGTTCTTGCTTGAGCTGAGCTGGCGAAATCAATTGTGGACTGATTTTTCCATGATTAGTATTAATAATCACATCTAAGATGGAATTTTGAACTCTGTGAAAATTGGAAGCTAAGAGAGTTGTTTGTATAGCTAGAGATGTGAATAATTGTGATAACTTTTCTTGATGGAGCTCTTCTCTAATTGTAGTTATTTGGTTTATTAGGTGGTCTACATGCTTCTTAAGGTCGCGGAATTGTTTATCAATTGCTTTTTGGTCCTTCTTCATTACGTTTATAGTTGCGTCTATGATAGATGTTTGATTTTTGATCAAGTCTACGAGATGGATCTCATTTTGTTGAATACCATTGATGGTTTGAGACATTTCTTTAGCGTATTCTTCATCCAACACTCCGAACAATGCATTTGCCACGTTACCAACAAAGTTTAAGGCTCCTCTCTTAGCTCTAGTTACTTGAGGTTCTGGTACTAATAACTCATTGTTCGTGGTTAGTTCTTCATGGAGATGTCGAAATTGCTCCAGAATATGTGAACATGAATCATGTGGTTCGATTAAGCTGCATACCTTGTGTAGATTTTGAGTGCTGTTAGTGAAAGTTGTAAATTCCTTCCAGTAGGGTGCCATCTCGTAATAAGCTATGAGCTTCCATTTGCTAGAGATGATGTTGGCAGCTCCCAGGTTTTCGAAATGTATGCCTGGTTGAGAGCTGAATGGGGTGATTTTGATTGGGGAACCTCTGACTATTGGAAGAACAATACAAGCAATTAGTAATGTTACTACGGCTGAGTCCAGAGAATGTCTTTGTTTCTTTCTTATATTGCTACAGGCTCTATCTGACTTGCTTGATGATTCTTTTGGGTTCAAGCTGTTTGTTGCTACAGTTTCGGGCTGAGTTATGTTTTCTTGACTCCTTTTAGAGGGTAACATATTTTGCTCTGTACCGGTATTGGTAGTTACCTCATCTTCTATTGGAAATGGTGAATGGCGCGGCGCAGTACGCCAGTTGAAGTTCGAACGTCTACTACTCGTATTAAGCCATCGTTTCCCTTAATGGTGTTGATGATTTGCCCCAAGGGCCATTTTAGTACAGGCAGATTGTCGTCCTTGAGAATGACCATGGTGCCTAGTTGAAGATTGTGACAACGTTGCTTCCATTTGTATCTGTGCTGCAGATGATTCAAATATTCGGTAGTCCAACGCCGCCAAAATTCGTTCTTGAGATGTAATACAAGCCTCCAACGAGTGAGAAGACTGACCTTTACTGGGTTCGCCGTAGGATCTATCGGACTTGTGATAGGTTCTCCTATTAGGAAGTAGCCAGGAGTCAATGCTGTGAGATCGTTTGGGTCCGAAGACATCGGAGTAATTGGTCTAGAGTTTAAAATTGCCTCTGCTTCGACTACAGCGGTTTCCAATTCTTCATACGTTAATGATGCTGAAGATAGCGTGCGTTGTAGTAGGTGTTTGGCTGACTTGACTGCAGCTTCCCAGAGACCGCCGAAATGTGGAGCACGGGGTGGAATCATATGAAAGTCTATGCCGCTACCACTACATACGGTGATGATTCTTTCTCGTGTTTCATTGGTATTGAATATTTCCTTCATCTCTTGCAGTTGATTTTTAGTGCCAACGAAATTTGTGGCATTGTCACAATATATATTTTTACAATGCCCTCTACGTGCCATAAAACGTCGGAGCGCTCCAATAAATCCTTGGGCGGTGAGATCGCTGACTAACTCTGAGTGTGTAGCCTTGGTTGCGAAGCAACAGAATACTGCTATGTAAGTTTTGTGGGGTTTCTTTCCCTGATCTTGAAGTGAGTCCAAACTGGTCCGCAGAAGTCAACACCACTGTTTACAAAAGGACGTGCCGGTTGTACCCTATCTACTGGTAAATTTCCCATCAGTTGTGATAGGAATTTCGGTTTGGCTCTAACACACTGAACACAATGCTGAACTACAGAACGGGCAAGTGTTTTACGTCTCATAGGCCAAAATGTCTGTCTTGCTATCGATAATAGAGTTTGCGGACCTACGTGAAGATTATCCTTATGCAAGTCATTTAGCAAAAGTTTTGTAAGCGGATGGGAGTACGGTAGCAGCATCGGATGTTTCGCATTATAGGATAGGTTAGCTGCCTGCAGACGTCCTCCAACTCTTAGAATTCCTCTTGGACCAATAAAGGGCGTGAGGCTGCTGAGTGGGCTATTTTTAGGTACTTCTCCAAAGCATTTTAAATGTGCGATGTCTTCTGCGAATTGCATGGATTTGACAATAATTGTTTGGGCTTCATCCAACTCTTGTGTGCTGGGGGAAATGTTGTTTGTTGGCCACTGATTGAGATGCCTGGTATTAGCTATGAATCGCAATATATAGACCACAATGCGCTGAAGCTTTCTGAAGGAGTTTTTGTGGTCCATAGTGGTGATGAAGTCTGCTGATCTTTCCACTACTGAAGTGGTCACCATATTTCGTCTTTTCTCAGTATCGTTGTAACGAAGTTACATACATTTCAGCTAGACACCAGCGAAAACGAGTGTCTAGCAGCTGCAACAAAGTAAACCAGCCGCCGAGAGGAGAGCACACTACTGATAAGCAGCTCAGTAGTGTCCCGTGCTGGTGGCGTGATAGTAGAAGGGAGCATTCTACACCCGACGCCATCAGCCAGCCTGCCTATAAATAGCCGGCAGCCAGTAGTAAGATCACTCAGTCGATCAGTAAGCATCGAAGTGAAATCATCCAAAAGCTACTAGTCACCGTTCAAACAAAATATCCGACCGCGAGTGTACAACTCCAACGTAAACAGAGTTGACCCCCACCAGTGGAATACCAGAAGGCTGGCTATAAAAGTCAGTCAAGCACCGACCGATTAGTCAGTTGCCTCCCAGCAGCTCGACTAGAAATATCTCCCGTCCAGTCCTATCCGCAATTCGTGTTGACTAGTTCAACGGCAAGCGCACGTTAATCGTGCTGGCCCGAGAATTAGTAAGCGCACGCATTCCGTCACCGTACCCCCGTGTAGGCTACTCTGCCGATACGCGCACGTTCATCGCGTTGATCGGAAGAGTAGCGAGCGCACGATTATCAATTCCGTCCCCGTACCGTGTTGGCTACTCTGACGACGAAGCGCACGTTCATCGTGTTGGTCAGAGGAGTAGTAAGCGCGCACGTACATTCCGTCCCGTACCCCCGTGTTGGCTATTCTGACGACAAGCGCACGTCATCGTGTTGGTCAGAAGAATAGCGAGCGCAAGCTCCGTCCCGCATCCCCCGTGTTGGCTATTCTGACGACAAGCGCACGTCACCGTGTTGGTCAGAAGAATAGCGAGCGCACGCTCCGTCCCGCATCCCCCGTGTTGGCTACTCCTAACGACAAGCGCACGTTAATCGTGCTGGTCTAAGGAATAGTAAGCGCACGCTCCTACCCCGCACCTACGCCGCGTAGTCTTAAGTTAGTATAAGTAAGTGAGTGAGTGTAGATTAAGTAGCGTGTGTGTATTCCGTATACCGCCCGAACCGCAGAGCTAGAACAGCGCTCTGAAACCCAGCAACGTCGGAAAACGGCCCTGGACAATCTCCTGACTGCCCGCACACCAACACCGACGTTACATCGTTTTCAATTGTCTTCTTTGTGTATGACGGAGGCCAATTTGTTTCTGTGCCGTCCAGAAATAAAGGTCCATAAAACCAAAGAGCATCACTCATTTTTTTCTGGAGCAATCCCTCTCGATAGGATGTCAACGGGATTCTCCTTGGAGCCAACATGCCGCCACTGTTGAGGTATGGTCAGTTGTTGGATTGCGGATACTCGATTTGCTACGAAAGTGTGGAATGAGGATGAAGAAGAGTGTATCCAAGCAAGAACTATTTCAGAGTCTGTCCAGAAATGTATGATTTCACTCTTGATTGCCATGTCCTGTTTGATTCGATGAGCTAATTTGGCCGCAAGCTTGGCTGCGCAAAGCTCAAGTCGCGGTAGTGTGATTTGTTTGGCTGGAGCAACTCTTGATTTCACGCACAATAAGCGGACTATTATAATATTATTCTCGTCCATTGCTCTGATGTAGGCGGCAGCTCTATATGCCTTTTCTGAAGCATCGGCAAAAATGTGGTATTGTATGATTTTTGGAACTCTGCGTGAAAATATATGTCTGGAGAACTTCATGTCATTTAAAGCCTGCAGTCCATCGCGATATTTTAACCAGGAGAAATGTAGTTCTTGAGGTAGTGCTGCAACCCAGTCTAGTTTAAGTGCCCAAAGTTTCTGGAGAAATATTTTCGAGTAACTACTACCGGAGCCATGATACCAAGAGGATCGAAAAGATGAGCGATATCTGAATAGGCAATTCGCTTTGCGACCTTGTTCGTTTTATTCCATGATGTTTTTATACAAAATTCGTCCGTTTTAGGTTGCCATACCAAACCAATAGTTTTGATATGATCCTCAACTGTGTTACCAAAATCCAATCGTATCTCTTGGTCTTGCTGTTGTATGCTTTGTAGTAAGCGGGGATGATTTGCGCACCATTTTCTTAATTTGAACCCTGCTGACTTTAGAATCGATACCAGTTGGGATTGTATTTCAAGTGTTGTGCTTAGGCTGTTCGACCCTGTAAGAACGTCATCTACATAAAAATCTCGTTTGAGAGCCTCGGAGCCCAGTGGGTGAGAGTTACCCCGTTCTTCTGCTAGTGTCTGCAAACACTTTGTGGCCAGGTACGGAGCACATGTCGTCCCATATGTCACAGTTCGTAATTTGAAGCATTTTAGATTCTGGTTTGGTTCAGACCTCCACCATATGAGATGGTACCTTCAATCAGCCTCATCTAGTTGTACTTGCCGGTACATCTTCTCTATATCGGCGGTGAAGACAAATCTAGGCATGCGAAATCTCAATAGGATGGAGAAAACGTCGTCCTGAATGGTCGGCCCAGTTGAGAGAATGTCATTCAATGATATATTAGAAGATGTTTTAGCCGAAGCATCAAACACTACTCGATATTTTGTGGTGCTACTATCCGGCTTCGTGACACAATGATGGGGCAGATAATAATATGGCCTTTGCACAGTGTTGAAATCGACTTCCTCCATATGTCCAAGCTTGAGATATTCTTCCATGAACTGAGTGTATTGTTCTCTTAACTCATTTTGTTTGGCTAATTTGCGTTCTAAGGCTATAAATCTTTGAAAGGCGATGTCTTTGGATTCACCCAACTTTATTGGATCGTCTTGGAATGGGAGTTTAACGATAAAACGGCCGTTTGCTTCTCTTTTGCTCGTTTGATTGAAGTATATTTCGCATTTTCTTTCTGAAGATGTAAAATTCTTATTTGTTCCTTCTGTGTCCTCTATCTTCCAAAATCTTTCGAGTTGCTTATCCAATTCTTCATCTTCACTGCATACTCCGCTCGTAGAATGAGTTTGAGCTGCTTGAGTCGTTTTGCCGGCTACTGTCCAACCGAATACCGTATTCTGCAAAGTCGGTAATGCATCTTCCAGCTTGATTTGTCCCACGGACAAAATGGAGTAGTAGATTTCTGCCCCGATAAGGAGATCTATAGATCCAGGGTTATTGAATCTTGGATCTGCAAGTGGAATGTTGTGTGGCATAGGCCATGATCTTGTATCTATTATTTGTGCGGACTGCGGAGATATTATTCGGGGTAATACATGGGCCTCTAATCTCGTGGTAAAACCGCTGACAAGCGATTCCAATATGATATTTACTCTGTGCTGAGTCTGGTGCTTGCGTTGGCCCATTCCTTCGATGCACACATGTTCCGATGTCTCTGGTAGTTCTAATTTCTTTACTGTCTGGTCTGTTATAAAGTTTAGTTGGGAGCCTGAATCTAGTAACGATCTGCATACTGTAGATGTCCCATTACCATTTGTTAACTTAACCATGACGGTACTCAGCATTACATATCTCCTGTAATGCAGGGTTGTTAGAGAGATGTATTGATCAGCTGGTTTATTGACTTCTAATGACGATGTATGACTTGATGACTGAGCTCTTGTAACGGTTTTTGATGCACTTCCTTGGGCTTGAGATGGAGAGGTAATGGCAGAAGTTTGCCTTGCGGATATATCTGGAATGTGCAGGATCGTGTTGTGTCTCTTGGAGCACTTCGTACAACCTCTGGCTGGACAAGTATCTGGTTTGTGTCCGACCTTCAAGCAGTTTACACACCCGTTTATTCCTCTGACTAGCGTTAATCTTTTGGCTGGCGTTAACTGGAGGAATTTTGGACAAAAGAAGAGTTGATGATTGCCCTTACTATAATTTGTTGCCATCCGGTCTATTTCTGCGCCAGTGGTTTGCTGTCGATCAGTTAATTCATCTAAATTGCTCATGTTGATTTCTGGCTTTTCCAATTATCAATAATGAATTATCGTCTGTACACGTGAATAAATCACGTCGGGGTCACCAATGTTGAATCAGAACTCTTTTGTCCTGACTTTATTGATTGATCAATGGTTCTTGTACCTTGATCTTGAAGTGGGCGAAAACGGTTCGTGTACCGCAACACCAGTAACAAGTTGTTAATTAAAATTAGTGATTAACCACAGGTTCTTGCACCTGGATTTTGGTGATGTGATAGACGGTTCTTGTACCGCTACACCAGTGAAGACTCTACCTTGATAAGAAATACAAACGTCTACGTTTAATGCTAACAAAAAACTGGTTTCTTTATTGCCAATAATTATTATATATATTACAAAATAATTTTACCTAACTTACTTATCAGCCACCAAAAATTACCTAGTAGGCATTTCTCACGATTAAAATATTCGAGCAAAATATAATTTCTCATGCAAGGCTCTGACGAGAAATATGTCAAATATCGTCTAGCTCAGAAAGAAAGAAAATATTTTTTTTTGTGGGAATTTACTTGTATGAAGTGATGGCTTTGCATATGATTTTCTTGCGTGAGAAATGCTTACCATTCTTATTGTTGGAATGTAGGTAGATTATGCCTATGCATGGCATAATCTACCTACATTCCAACAATAAGAATGGTAAGCATTTCTCACGCATGCATAGGCATAATCTACCTACATTCCAACAATAAGAATGGTAAGCATTTCTCACGCAAGAAAATCATATGCAAAGCCATCACTTCATACAAGTAAATTCCCACAAATAAAAATATTTTCTTTCTTTCTGAGCTAGACGATGATATTTGACACGTCTATAATTTCTCATGCAAAGCTCTGACGAGAAATATTAGACGTGTCAAATATCGTCTAGCTCAGAAAGAAAGAAAATATTTTTATTTGTGGGAATTCACTTGTATGAAGTGATGGCTTTGCATATGATTTTCTTGCGTGAAAAATGCTTACCATTCTTATTGTTGGAATGTAGGTAGATTATGCCATGCATAGACACCAGGAATAGGGAAATACTTAATTATATGTGTAGAATCCCATAACCTAATGGTATATTATGAATTACCCAACTGCTGAACATTTCTTAAGTATATTTTTAAGTATTGAAATAAAGACACTATAACTATATTCTTTTGACATTGACTCAGTAGGGTAGTTAGCGAACGCCACAATGACGTCTTTGATTGGCTGAAGGATCTAGACGTTCTGTTATTATGGTACGGGTTCAATAGTGGCGGGCTATTGATATAATAGGGTGGGTTAGCTCCCTAGAGATGGCATAGCTTCACGCAATGCACATCTCCCGCCAGACTGTTTAGAGATCCCGAACAGAGTCTCCTCAGTCCTTTCGAACATGTCCTGTGCATGCTCCAGCACATCTTCTCAACTTATTCGATTTTACTTTCCCGTGGTTACCTCCAGGAAGTGAACTAGATGTCAGTTCATCCCAAGCTTCCTTGACCACAATCCGCCTGCGGACTACTACGCCTGTTAGAGCTGAATCCAAGATTCCACCCCCCTGACGACGAGCTAGTCCGTGCACTGTCAACAAGCGCAGGCACCCTGGTTTCATATAACCCGCTCTTAATAGGAAAGGACCGTGTTTGGTGTTACTTGTCGTTCCCTGTAGCAGAGCCCAATGAGGTGCTGCATGTAGGCACTATTCTGACAACACACTACACACTGACTAAATCGGGACACTCCCTCTTGTGTTGCCATATAAAAATTTACGGTTTTTACGTATACTGTGAAAATGAGCTGTCCTAGAGGTTTTTGTTGTACTGAAAAGCTATTCAGAATATGAGATCCTATGAAATTGTTTATAAACATTTTTATTGTCCGATGAGCCGTTCTAGAAATAAATGCGAAAAACCACTTCAACAATCAAATTTGTGCAGAGAGGCGACGTAATTACCTACGGGCATTCATCTAGGGTATTTAAAGAATTGTTCTTAGACCAATTCTAGCTTTTTTACTTGTTCGAAGATATATTTTTGTTCCTAAATTGACTGTTTTTTGTAAGCTGACCAATTTTATAATAAACAAATACGGGAAGACATTTTATAATGATTTGAACCAATTTCATTAGTAAGTAAAATAAGAAAATTGTCTGGCAACAATGTCCGGGATTCAAACTAAAAAATCCAAGACTTTCGAACTCGTTGTCCTGGTTTAATGAGTTTACAAATGGCAGCCATAGCTATATCTGGCAGTAGAAAATTCATCGAGGGATCATAAGTATATAGGTGGACTGAGCAATCACCCTTAATTGCGACCAGTGCCCATTACATTACATTACTAATGCTTTTTATACTTTCGCCTCTAATCTATATAAGCTGTGTTGCAACTTTCTGAGACATATTCATTTTATACATTTTTAAAAAAATACGTATAGTATGTAGACTTTACTGTTTGCATGTCACTGAAAATCAAACGGCTAACAAGCAACCGATTTAATGATTTGCCTCAAAGCGTTGAATGACTAATATGAAAGTGACATATCAAGTGTATACAGTGTACGGGAGTAAGCCATTCTTGGACGTTCAGATTAAACGAAATTAGTTACATGTTAACGTTTCTAAAAGTAAACATTTCAGAGATCCGTGAGTTCAGTGAAACTTTATAAAATTTATTGGTTTTAATAAATATATATAATTATATATATATAAATATTATTTACTCAATGCCTCAAAAATGTGCAAAACAACTCCGCCTTTAAAACAGAGCGGAAGAACTGCCGTCCAGTGGAAAAATCGTTCGTGTGCAAGAGCACTTAGCATACTAGCGGTATACAGTAAACTAAATTGTACGAAATGATCCAAAATTCTGTTGTATTTGATTTTATTATATATAACTAACTATTACTAAATATTCTTCCCATATAACTTATGTGATGCTTATGACAATTATGTCCTAGTGCTAATATTTTTCGTCCACTCTCCTGTTATTACGTAGAATATTTGAGAAACATATGAGCAACTTTGTGTCACCCGTTACTAAAGCTTAAGAAAAAGTAAGAGGATAATGAATTTTCATGTACATTTGATATGACTGAATTCTTTGTGTTGTGTTGTGTTGTATTTTGTTGTATTGTGTTATCTTGTGTCGTGTTGAATTGTGGTGTGAGTATTTCCAGGGACAAACAGGAATATTAAAACACCTTTTTTTTTACTTTGTTTTACTTTTTCAATATTCAAAAAATTCTAAAAATTTCTTTTCTGGGAAATGATTTGTTACAATAATGTTATCACCACTTTCTTTAAGAAGCACAATATCCTCCAAAAATCCAAACCAATATATAACTATGCCAGGTCCGAATCTGAAAAAATAAAAATACGTACTTATGTATACCTAATAAAAATTATTTTCTTACTAAATTATTATGTTTTGAGGTGAGGATGGGATCAACAGGGTAAGATATATGCCGAGGTAGCCCAATGCCACATGTTTGCACGCATAAAATATGACCTTGTGTTCTAGGTACAATAATTCAAAAGTTTTTTGGAAAATTCGTCAGTCCGACACATTGCGGAAAACACTTTAACGATCTTACTTGCACATTTTCAAAACAGACGGGGAATCGTCAAAATTGATCTTAGACTTATACCTTCTTTCCTATTTCATTTGAAAGTTCGATTGTTTTGCGTCTTATTTCCACATAATTGTACATATCCGCAGATATTATTTTATTCAGTCTCATACGTAAAGCATACGTAAGTATGTAGTTCCTAATTAGAATTCATAATACTCAGAAACAAGCCTTTGCTTATATCAGTCTTAGGTTTTAATTGGCGTTAATATTACATTATATTATAGTTAATAACCTTCAATAAACAAGAATTAATTAATTCAAAAAGAATTTTAGAGGAACATTTTAAATAAAAATTCAAATCCGAATATTTTATAAATAAAACTCATTTCGGTCGAAATCATAAAAATAACGAATTTATGCGATTTTCAATGAAAAGTTACATATGCAAGTAAAGCAAGTATAGCTACTCATTATAACATTTTTGAACTCCGACATAAAAGGGACGGTGTGTGTGTGTATTTATTTGTGACTTCATAGCTCAAACGGGTTGATCCGATTTTAATGTGGTTTTCTAAATTTCAAAGAGTAGTTGTCGAGACGATTCTTAAGTAATTGATATTCAATTCAATTTATTTATACTGGTTGACTGTACAACAAGACTTACAATCTTTTTTGTTTGCACAATTAATTTTAATAACTACAAAATAATAATTTTAATTGAGTTTCAATGTAACAAAAATATAATTAGAGCTAAGTGACTACGTTACTAATTAATTTGCAAAAATATAACAATTCAAAGGTGGATAACGAGAGCCGGAGGTGGAAGGAAGTACAGAAACCGTGAAGAATAAGAGCAGCAACACACATGTAAACTAAAATCATTGGGATATATTTAAAAATATTTTTAAACTATTTCTGAATCGGCTGAGGTTGTCCATTGAACGTCCGCAGGTAGAGATTTCCAGATATTTGTTGCGTGCACATAAGAAAGCTGCCCAAGTACAGAGAGAAAGCGAGGAATTAGAAGCTGTCGATGCCTTTCAGAACGGAGGAAGTTTAAACTCTTGTATGTGCGATAAGTTTGAATGGAACATCCAAATATTTTGTGCTGATACAGACTGATGTGTTCAAAACGTCGCAATCCATAGATGAAACGTACACAATCATTATAAAAGTAGAAATTACTCTTTAGGATTTGTTACCGCGTAAACTTATATTTTTATTTGGAATCTCCGGTATATAGCAAAAGTTAACAAATGTTTTTATTTCATCACACAACCCATTATATTTTTGGTGAAAAGTTTCAAGTCGTGGTTTTGACTCATCAACTTCCAAGAAACTACCAGATCTTTGTGTCAGAAATGGCTGTGTTTATATTCGGACTGTTGCGAGAACAGTCGATCCAATTCAGGGGGAAGAAGCTTGAAAGCTTTGGATTCCACGTGGGCTTGTCTCCGACGTCATTTCAAGGGCGCATGATCTGCCATTAGCTTCACATGGAGGTCTAGGGAAAACACTGGAACGTTTGAGAAGACATCTGTACTGGCCTCGAATGCACAGAGTGTTTATTTATTTATTTAGCCAACATATATAAATATAATCTGACTTATATATAACGTACCATAGTGCATAAAATAAAAAATAAATTTTTTGCGATAAATCAATAAAAAATAAATAAAATCACAACCCCTTCAAAGAATCAAATTTCTAATTGATCTTGATCGTTCGATCACTCTTAATGAAAAGAATATCGCGGTACCTTAAAATTCTACCAGGAGCATTCAACGAAATTGATTTAAGAATTTCAGGAGAATCTATTAATCCAATCAAAACTTTATGAATAAAAACACACAATAAGAACTCGCGCATCTTATGGAGCGACGTCATATTAATAAAAACAGACGATCAGAATATGGCGGAAGCTCAAACCTATCAATCCACGGAAGGTGACGAAGGGCAAAACGTAGAAACTTTTTCTGTACAGATTCAATCCTAATTGATATGTACACTGTAATAAGGACTCCACACTTGACAGCCGTATTCCAGTATAGACCTCACGAATGAATCATACAAGGAACGCAATGCGTACGGGTCATTAAATTCCTTAGCCCAGCGTCTAACAAACCCAAGCATTGAAAAGGCTCTGCCAATAATAAAATCAAGATGGCGAGAAAAAGTAAGCTTTGAGTCAAAGATAATGCCCAGATCCTTAATGTGGTTTACTACATTTATAGAAACATTGTCTATGTGATACTGGTACGCAAAAGGAGAAAACTTACGGCTAAAGACAATAACATTACATTTGAGAATATTAAGAAATAACGAATGCACAGAGTGTTACTTCTATCAGTGAATTTAAGCAAGTTATTATGTAATTGTATTTCACTAATTACTATAGCTGATTGTGTCGAACTCTTTCTTCTTATCTTTCCACTTTGTTTTTCTTTTTCTTTTCGTTCCCTTTCTATTTTTAACTATTTTTCTAATGTATTGTAAGTATTACGTTTAATTTTTTTCTCTTTTTATTTTAATTTTATTTTGTAGTTTATTAGCTAACCTAGCCGTACTTTGCATTGTACTAGTATAAGATTTCTAATCTTGTGTACAAATTAAGTAAATAAATGATTAATTGATTGATTGATTGAATGACCGTCGATGTCAGGAACTACGTAGGTGCCTGTGACGTGTGCAAAGAAATTAAAGCACCTATACTTAGACCACCTATGGGAGCCCAGTCTGTGACAGAAAGACCCTGGCAAATGTTGTACATCGATTTCTTAGGTCCATATCCCCGATCAACAAATGGAAATTTCTGTATTCTGATAGTTCTACTTCTCCAAATTTCCAATTCTTAAACCGATGAGGAAAGCATCTACTCTTAACGTCTGTCAGTTCACTGAGACAGAAATGTTTCACACGTTCGGAGTTCCGGAGACGATAGTCTCCGACAATGGCTTTCAGTTTTGCTCTGTTCAGTTTACCAAACTTCTGGCGTTAAGCATCTCCGAACAGCAGTCTATTCACCGCAAGCCAATGCGTCAGAACAAATGAACCAGTCTGGTGTAGCTGTGGAGTAAAATTTATATAGCGAGGCCACCGACACGCATACATTGTGAAAACTTCACCTCATTTTATATCCAACGTAAAAATATATATGTACAAATATAAAAATTGTTAGATATCTTGACAATTTCGAACTGCGTTCAAACTAAAATAGTATTCAACCCAACCTTTGGAGGAGTAACGTGCCCTATTGTACCAAGCAACGAAAGTCAACAAAGTACGGCCGTTGTGAAAAGAGAGAATCTCAATACATCCGTCAACAGCGTCTATAAGTCCCAGTGCTGCTAATGCCAGAGCAGCTAATCAACAAAAGCTCAATATTATCCACCAGATGTTCAGGAGATATTTTCCAGAGTGAATTCTACACATGTTTTTGGTCGTGATATTAAACATATAGAATAAACTATTAATTTTTATATTTTAGTTTAGAAAAAGGATAGATAGAATCATTACGAAGGATACGTTCCTAGACCAATGTCATAATGAAATGCTTATAATGAGTAAAAAGGAGAGCAAGAAAGGAATAGAGTAAAACCTGAACCATGCAAATATTTAATCATTGATTTCTGGACACGAAACACACACCTCCAGGGAGCTCCTTCGACGGACCGGATTACGAGTGAGTAAAATTTTGGTAAATTGTTCCTACATGTTAATTTGATTGAAACGAATTACTGATGTTTAATTATATCAGCTAAATTTAACGTACAGTGGTAAGGGAGATCGTAATTATCAAGCCGCTGTGTACGATTATATAATGTATATAGTACATGGAAATGATTTTATAGCAAGGCTATCAGAAGGTTTTTTTCTAATTTTGGGCTCTCATTATTATTCCAATAAGAATAAGATTCGAATTCATAAGAAAGGCATTGGCATTAACCCTAGATATATATAAATATGAATATTTTTCAAATTATTTGAGTAAACAGTATAAAGTTGTTATTCTTGGCTTCTGATTATTATTCCTATAAGAAGAAGATTCGAGTTCATGGGAAAGACATGGCAGTTATGGCATTAATCTTAGACTGTAGAATAGTTATAGGTTCAAATACTACAACTACATACAAATAGGAATAGTTTTCAAATCATTTACGTAAAAGTATATATATGTACATATATAAAATGTATAGATAGTATGTTTTTTTGCACATTATCTCGACTCTAACTGCATATGAATCTGAATAAATTTTTGAATTAGTTGAGTAAATGATAAGTTGTTTCTATATACACCTATAGTTGTAGATATATATATAATTTAATCTTTCAAACGCGAAATATGGAAAAAAAGTAAAAAGAAATGAAAGATTCAATTTAGAAAAACTTTTAGAAGTTTATTTACTTAATTTTTACCGGCTAACATCAATCTGCGGCGACATGACTACGACTAATCTACTCTATATTATTCTAAGTACTCTGTAATGAGAGGAAAAAATAAAAGACATAATTTTATCTTATGCTTCGGATTACATGTTGTTGCTGCGTGATTCTTTGCTTGTATGAACTGCATCGTCGGCGCAATTGTTGCAATTGTTGTCCCTGGAACATGAAGGAATTTTCTTAAGTAAATGGTGTTGGCGTTTCTTCTTGTACGTTCCATCTTCACTTTGATCTGAGGTAATTATATAGAATCTTACAACGTAATGGCGAGTTAAGACTTTTATTTCTCCTCTTACTCTCCTGGAGCCATCTCTTAGTGAAGGTTGACTATGTCCGCTGCTCCACTTTCTTCCAGGTCAATGTATCAATAGGGACACTGAAAATAATTTGCTGTCCTCAGTGTCATATGGGCGGATGGGGCAATGGCAGTGACGGCAGAACATCTGCGCCTTCACGTAAGTGATGGTAAGTGGTGTGAAGGTCCCTTCTGGACCGGCTGTGTTGCGACTGGTTTTTTGTAGACACGATATCTTTTTGTATATGGCAGGTGACAGCGGCAGGTTTTCGTGGAACCCCCCCCCCCACTCTCCGCCAATAGCCGAGGTGAGCTAGCGTGCCATCCTGTACTTCAACGCTGTCCACCGAGTGATCTATCAGCTCAGAAATAGTAATTTAGCGAAGATAAGAGCTCAACTCAATAGTCAAGAGGTGGAATTGTTTTTTTTTTGTACCCAGAAGCTTGTATGTCGGTGGCGCATGGTCCTATAATATGGCTCGTCTCCGATAAAACTTTTATTATTGTGACTTCCAAAACAGCCCTAATGAGCAGGCTATACACCAAGGATTATTATTCGGATTATAAGCATGTCCATGTGCCCGATGAAATGTAACCCCACACGGGATGATAAAAAAAGAAAACACAAAAATTTAGGAAGTACAGAAGTTGAAAACTGGAGCTACCATAGATGCATGCTCTATCTATCTGCCTCTCGAGCTAGGCAGAGCCATGCATAAGGTTGACTAAGTGGCTTGCAGCCATGAAGTCATCTCGCAGATGCGTGACCCTGTCCAGCCAGATAACCAAAAAAAGATAGCCCTCCATGAAAACTGAATCCAAAAATGAATGTGTGAAGCCACTGCCATTTCCATGGCTGAAGGCCAGAGGGAAATATAAAAAAAGACGAAACTTTAAATCGCGACATTAGCTTTAACTGTCTTTAAATGTCTGGAAACGGATTACACATCGAAAGGAAATGGTTAGAACACAAGTTTTCAGAGACCTCCACTGGATATAAGACCGAGTCCGAACACTAGCTGCTAGCCAGAACTCAGAATCATCGACGTTTCAATCCCCAGTAAAAGTAACTTGCAGACTACCGTGATCTAACCTGGGTGGCCCCGTGTTCAGCGCCATTTGTTATGGAACTGGCAGTGAACACGCATCGAACAGAAGGTTCGTGTGGAGCCGAGTACTGTAAACTCAAATTAAATTCAAGTCGAATGCTTATCCCATCTTCACTTGATGTGAGACACTCAGTCCACAGTAAAGAGGTCTAAGTTACTCCAAATGGTCTTGGCCCCACGTTGGGCGGAGTTTGTTATGGAACTAGGGAAAAGAATGAGGACTGGAGGACGTAAGGTCCTGTCTGCCAACATGAGCTGGTAGCTCACTTCGTGACAGCAATATCAGGACGGCACGCTGGCACCTCGGACTATTAAATGCACGTAAATGACAAAAACTTTTCTATTTCAGGTGCTCCTGTGGAAGGACTGCACTAGGTAAGTTGATATTTATTGTAATAATTCATACGACTAAAACTTTTGATAATATAAATAATGTATTTCCACGTAAATGACGAAAACTTTTCTATTTCAGGTGCTCCTGTGAAAGGAGTTCGCCACGAAATTATACTTTATTCGTTGACGATACTTAGAACTCTATAAATAATATTTAAAAACTCTAATAGTAATAATATTTTTGAAAAATGTGATTAACTTAACGTTGATATATATTGTGATGTGAATTTGCACAACAATTTCCTAAACAATTGAAAATACAAGAATGCACATTCTGCATTCTTGCATTATTCAATTGACCCAAAACCCATCGCTCAATTAATCAATCACAATAAATGCGATCGATTGATTAATTACAATTAAGCAAAAACATATGCTAAACAAAATATATGTCACAACCTTAAGAAGTGACTGTAATTGTTTACATGCGTTTGTTTACATTTTTGCAACCAGCGTAATACGGGTCGATTATATTGCGTCACATCTTTCTGCCGGTGTTAAGCACATAAGTGCAAATAAGCGGTTTAGTTTTAACGTGTTTAATGTACATTAATATTAATTTAGCTTAGGCTGGCAAATTGTCGATTGTATAAATTAAGTAGAGATACTCGAATAAAGACAGTTTGATTTTAACAGTAATCAATTGATTTAGTCAATCGAAAAGAGCAAGTAGTCTTTTAACTTGGTGACTGCTATTTTTAGCTGCACCTTTCAAGTTGGCATCTGCTAGATTAGCTGTGCCTAAAGAGATCTGCTTTATTGAGCTTCTCTAGGAGATCTGCCTAATGGCTGCCTCCCATCATCGCTTCATCAGTGCGCAAGAAATATAATTACTACAATATAGCGAAATCGTAACTCAAAGAATACTTTGCATCACATTGAACTTGTCGTAATATAAGATGCTCTGCTGTTGGATATATTCTATGCCCTTCAATGGTGGTTGTTTGATGAGATATCTATCTGTAATTTTTCAAATTCCAGCGTCTTCTATGTCGGCGTGGTGCTGTCTGCACATACAACGTTGATAGTGGTATTTTTCGTTAGTACGTATATCCACTGATTAGGACTATACAATTGAATCCAATGAAGTCCATTTCCGGTCTTGGTTATATATGGGATGTTTTTATTTACAAATGTGCTTGCTGTCTTCGATGATAATACATGACTAGTGGGTAGTATTTATCTCTATGTAAATTGATAACTAGGAACTGGGACGAGGGTTTGATGATGACAAGTAAGTTATTAACCTGAACTGGAAATGGTGCGATTGTGAAAAGCTCGAATTCCTCCAATGATATTACGAGAATTTGTAGTTTGCAGATTAGATATCGTGTAGCGACTCTTCCCGCGATGGTCATGAGAGTGTAATACCTCAGTGCATCGTCCTGTGATATTTGCAGTCGTAGCGATGGAGGTAAATGTGCTCTTATCCTTGTGAGCTCCTCTTTTAATTGGATTGGCGAGATCAATAACGGGCCAATTTTTCCGTGATTAGTGTCTGTGAGCACGTCTAGAATTGATGTTTGAATCCGTAAAAAGTTAGAAGCGGCAAAAGTGGTCTTCATGGTAAGTGAAGTGAAAGATTGGCACAACTTCTCTTGGTATAGTTCTTCTTCTATACCATTTACACGCTTTGCAACATGCAATAGATGGGTTTGCAGCTGTCGATATCCTCTTCCTCCTTCTTCATGACATTTAAAGTAGCATCCATAATAGAGGTTTGATTCTTTATCAGCTGCAATAAGTGATCCTCATTTTTGTGAATATCATCTATGGTTCGCGATATTCTTTCAGCTTAGTCAGCGAGTCTAACACACCAAATAAAGTGGTGGCGATGCTTCCAGCGGAATTTGCTACCCCCCTCTTGGCATTGTTATTGTCAGAGAGAAGATTATTATTTGATGTTAATTCTGCCAGCAAATGTTTCACATGCTGAATGATTATAGAGTAGGAGAATCTCTCATTTATATGCTGACACATCTTTTAGAGCGTCTGAGTACAGCTTTGCAGAAACTGATATTCTCTCCAATATGGCATCATATCGTAGAATATGACGGGGTCACATTCGTTGGCTATAAGGTTTGTTACCCCTAAGCACTCAAAGTAGATCCCTGGTCGATGAGTATATTGTAGCGCATCAAACATTTCATAGATGCACATACAAAAGAAAAAAAGAAAAACAAGCATAAGCAAGCAATCAAGTTCAATAATTTCATTCACACATATTTTCGTTCATAAATTGAACAATGTGAATTTCGTGAATTTGCAAAGGCAATGCACTTCAGTGCACAGCACATGTCAGTTTGCTGACACGACATTTCACACCATTCATGCATTACACTGACCTAAATGAACCAGAATGCTTGAAAAGCTTGGAATGTGCATTGCGGCAAATTCTTGGATGGATTAGTGAATTGTTGATTGCGCTACTCCAGGTTAATAATCTACATTGCAATGTATTGCAATGAATTGATTATTTAGTAGATTTATACGTTAGGTAGGGATAGCGAATAATCATATAAATAAGTTGATTAAAATAAAGAAAGTCAGAACGTTTGAGTACGGAAAAGTGTTTTACTATCAATTTCTCTCTCTAGTAACTTCGGCAGTCTTTGAGCCCATACAGTGTGCTAATATCGGCTGAGCGTTCTCGTCTGCACTACACTAATAAATTCGGCTGAGCAATCTCGCCTGAAGATAGGGCAGTCTCTGACGCCTTCACATAATTCCATCGGCTGAGCAATCTCGCCTGAAGATAGGGCAGTCTCTGACGCCTTCATGTATTAATATCGGCTGAGCTTTCTCGCCTGAAGCTATAGGCAGCAGTTATCTACGCGCATACAGAAGCGTATCCACTACGAGGCGCTTTGATATAACCAATACATGGCGACCCTGCACCACGGACCAGGAAAAAGCAGAATCCAAGAAGAATTACAACAACAAGAAATCCAGACGCGGGACCAAAACCAATCACAATAGAAGAGTATAGAGCCAGGCAAACACAGAGACCACAGCCAGAAATAATCCGACAACTCCAACAACGACCAAAAAGGACAAGGGCAGGAGGAGCTGTGAAACCAGTGTTGGGCGTAATCTGATTGCAGTGTAATTTAATTAATAATTCCATTACAGTTTAGTCAAATTACAAAGTAATCTAATTAAATTATATTCGATTACATATCAATCAGATTACTTATGAGAGAATATGTAATCAATCAAATGTGTAATCTGTTACAATATAATTAGATTATTTTGTAATCTAATTACATTGTAACAGATTACTTTGTAGATTACTTAAAAGTAATAATTAATATAATGAAATGAATTGAAAGAAAATAGTATTGTTCTCGTACGAAATTAGTTTTAGGGAGTTTTATGAAGAATTAGAATACAAATATCTTAAATATCTTAAATGTAATGACATTAATTAGGTTAACATGTAGTGGGATTAACTTGTAATCGATTAATGTGTAATCAGATTAACTTGTAATCACATTACACGTTAATCGATTACATTATGTAATTATGGAAATGGTTTACATTAGTAATCTGTTAAAAAGTAATCTGATTACAGATTAAATGGTTAATTGTAATTGTTAATCATTAATCAGATTACATTTTGCCCAACACTGTGTGAAACACAGGAAGGAAATAGCAAATTTATACCGATTGGCGAATTTGTCAATAACCAAGAAGGAGAAGCACTCTTTCCTCGAGACGGTCAACAAGAAAAAACAACAATTCCGAAGAAGTAATGGGTTCAAAGGAGTCAAAACCAACGAATATCGTGGCAAACAACGCAGCAGCAGCAACGACCACAAACCTATTCATCAGCACCTTTGAGGACCACATCCTTGACATCAAATATCTACTGATTACCATAATCTTAATTATTGTAATAATAACCATTGTTATGGTCGTAGCGTTCTGCCTATAGTAGCATGCTACATTGAGAACTACTGCAGCACGGATGCCGGCCGGCTGTCATATCGACAGTCCGCACTCACCCTAGCTCGGAGAAATCATACCTGGCGTTGACGGAGAAGAAGAAGAAATCTTCATTTCCTGTCACATCAACCGGCCAGCAATAGAACGAAGGATTACAATAAGTAGAATTCTGTAGACATCGGAAAGGAAATAAAAATTGTAAGTAAATTTAGAATATTTTCCATTTCTGGTATTGATCTATTGTTAATTCCTAGCAGTATTAATATCGAGAGCATCACGTCTTTATCCCCAAATTAAGGCAACATTTTTGATTCAGCTAGGAAGATTCCGACGTTTCGGGCTTAATTGCAGAGTTCAGGCTGTGGGCAATGTCTATTTTTGTCCCGAATCCGATAAAATATTCAGGCAGTCAAGAGAACTCGTGGATCTATGTCGTTAGAATTGACCAATCAATCAACAGCACCTCCACCGATGTCAAACAGCCACCGAAAACGTAATTGAAGAATTAGACCAAAGGGGTAATTTGTTTGGAAACAACATGAAAAATAACCATTCCTAGAATGTCTTGAAACACTTCAAACACTACAATTTAAGGTAGAGACTCATTTCATAAATAACTATTTTATCATAGTGTTTAAATGCCATAATGGCATGAGAAAATTCAGATACAGGTCATATTCTTTATCTTGATATCAGAAATTCTACTTAATACATTTTTTGAATTGTTTTACGCAAAGTTAACAAAATTATTTCTAAAGAGTCTCAACTACTGATGATTATCAATTCAACTTTTATCAGTGTTTTAAACTATCACAAAAGTGAAATTTGCACATCATTAATTAATATTATAACTTTGGGAGAAAGGTATAAGAATAAGGAAACATGCGATCATAATAGGTACGTGCATTTGTCAATTAATTAGGTGACTATGACAACAATAGAAAACTATACAAAAAGTGAGTAGCATTACCTTTGAATGTAGCTATAACTATATCTGTACGGCCATAGAGCGCAAGATATTATAGTAATATATATATATATATCTGCACATAAATTTAGCAAGGGGCGATCGCATTACAAAAAAAAAAACAAAGACAAACAGACTGGATTTTTAAAATAATTGTTTCGATTCATATTATATTTTGTGGTTATCAATTTATTTTTTTTCATTTAAAGCAAAAAGTTTATTTTTTTTTCTTTGTCTCATAATTAGATATATATTAGTATATTTAACTAGTAGGTAATACATATTTACATCTAGTAATTTTTATATTTACATTTATTATATTATATTTATTTTTTATTTAAATTTACCATATAAGAGTTTTGTTCGTTCCCGGCATATTAACCATTGAAACTAAACGGGTTTATAATATTGAATATAGGAGAAATTCCGTAATATAGTTTATTGATAGGATTCTCGTTACGTTTTCTTGTCGGAAATATTCATATATGCATATGTGTAGCTACATATATAAACGGACCCAATTATATTTGCCAGTCTTAACACCAAAACGAGTATGGTTTCACAATATACATTACGGATAACCTTTAAATGGTTTACTATTAAAACTAGATATCTCATTTGGTGAAACTGAAATTTAGTAATTTTAAGTAAATATTCTATTCATCCGCCGATAGCTCATGTAAATAATTAAAGAGAGACTGTTACTATTAAAACTAGATATCTCATTTGGTGAAACTGAAATTTAGTAATTTTAAGTAGATATTCTATTCATCCGCCGATAGCTCATGTAAAGAATTAAAGAGAGGCTGTTTATTTTATTATTAAATCACATTGTACACGGGAAAGATTATAACGTAATCATGCAATTCTAAAAGTTTTAATTCTCCTCTCACTCTCCTGGAGCCCTCGCACATGAAGGTCGTCTTGTAGTATACACATTACGTACGTATATACAAACGTACATACATAGCATGAATAATAATAATGCACAATGCTTAATGACATGATATGAGCACATCATTGTACGCACATATATTATTGTGCAAGCGCCATATCATGCTTGTAAGCAAATATATCTCATATTGCAAAACAATACAAAACAAAACAGAAATACAATTTACTTCCGATTTATCAAAAGAAATTACAATCTTAAGAATCAGCAATTTGATACCATTTACAAGTAAGTCAAGTAGGTGACAAAAATGTGTGTCATAACAATTGATGTAAATTATTATTGTGAAAGGTCATTCAATAAGTAAGAAAGCAATGAATTTGCTTATTGGACAATTCATTTCTTGAAATTGCCATTTCTTGCTTATGGAATGATTTTCCATAAGAAACTATGTAAAACAATTATATAAAAGACGAAGAAAAGAATAAAGAACTCAGACTTGATTATTACTGCATTGAAGTATATTCATTTCTCGTAATTCGGCTTCATAGCCTACTGATCACAAAGCGGCACTCTTCAGCCTGATCAACCGACCTAAGCAGAGGCAGTAAAGCGGCATATAGCCTTGCCTTGCTTACCTTTAAAGCTTGAAGACTATAAAGCGGCAAATTAAGCCTAGTCTTGAGCTTAAAGATACAAATAAACAAAACAAAATATTACATGGCGACCGTGACATATGAGCCTACAAATACGGCCAAATACAAAAAGATTACACTGGAGGAGTATAGACAGAATGCATCTGCGCTACAGAAGGAAATACGAGCCAACCCGCAAGCAGGTCCACAGCCAATTTCATTAAACACGTTGCAGAGCAAGCTGACGAAGAGGCCAAGAGGAGGGAAGGCAGTTAAACTAAGGCAGCAGTTAGGCGAAATTCATCGCATCATTCATATAACAACGTACAAGAAATTGAAGAAGGAACTACTACAGAAAGCTAAACAGCTGAAGAACGAGCAAAGGAATCTCCAAAAGAAGGTTAAACAACTGCAGCAGCCCAAAGATATCCAGAGAAGAAATCTATCGAGGAGAATTTACGAAGAAAAAGCTGAAAGCAAGAAAGCAGGAGAACAACCTATAGTTCCATACAACGAAGTAAACAAGGCAATAATTGAAAAAGAACTTTTAGGAATCCACTGGGGAATAAATTATTTCAGACCATACTTATACGGTAGAAAATTTATAGTAGTAACTGATCACAGACCTTTGGTTAGCTTATTCACTCACAAAAATCCATCATCCAAATTAACCAGAATCCGACTTGATCTAATGGATTACGACTTTGACATTATATATAAACAAGGTAGAATGAATACAAATGCAGATGCTCTATCTCGAATAAAATTAAATTCAAAACTTTTAAAAGAAATGATCCCAAAAAATATAAATATAATCACGAGAGGAATGCTAAAGAAAGCAAAAGAAATTAACTCTGAAGAGAATACAGAGATATCCAATGACAGGTTTGGCCAACTTTATGCATGGGATTGTACGTCTACCTCAGATACTAGAAATGTAAAAAAGATTAAATTTCATATAAATGAAAGTAATGAAAATATGCGCTCAAACAAATTGCCAAAAATAATAATAAAAGAAGATGAAGTATCGATACAGTGCAGCGATAATCTAGGGACAAATTTAGATTTAGTCCTGGAGAAACTGTTACTCAAGATGAAGAAGAATAAAATATATGAGCTAGCAATATCTTATGAAGATAAAATATTTAAATATATAGATTCAAACAGATTCAAGAAAAAGTTCAATGAACTGCAGTATAAAAATGTTTCAAATAATATGGCAATACCACTAAGATTATTATTATATACCTCTCCAAAAAGATTAACGGATCCGAAAGAAATAAAAGAGATTATTGAACAATACCATTCCTCACCGTATGGAGGACATGCTGGAATAAAAAGATGCATTGCAAAAATAAAACAAAAATTCATTTGGAAAAATATGAGAAAAACAATAAAAGAATATGTGAAGAACTGTGAAACTTGCGCACGAAATAAAATAATAAAACATACCAAAGAACCATTTGTAATCACAAATACGCCAAACAGTAATTTCGAGACTATTTCAATAGATACAGTAGGACCATTACGAATATCTAATGGTTACAGATACATATTAACAGTTCAGTGTGAACTCACAAAATTCGTTGAAGCGATTCCAATTGAAACAAAAGAAGCAGAAATAGTAGCACGAGCATTAGTAGAAAAATTCATACTAAAGTACGGATGCTTCAAAACGATTAAAACTGACAAAGGTACAGAATTTTGTAATGAATTATTTAAGAGTATATGCAAAATATTTAACATGAACCACATAACTTCAACACCGTATCATCATGAAACACTTGGATCTCTAGAAAGGAACCACAGAGTATTAAATGAATATCTCTTGTCTTTCACAGAGAATGATAATTGGGATATGTGGATACCATACTATATATTTTACTATAATACCACACCGCACACACATACAAACTATACACCATTTGAATTGGTCTATGGAAAAATAACAACCTTACCAGCAGAAACAATAAATAATGAACAAATGATCTATGACAGATAATTATGCTAATGAATTAAAACTCAGATTACAAAGAGCTCATGATAGAGCAAAAGAATCACTGAACGTATCAAAAATAAAAAGAAAGTCTCAACAGAAGAGAAATGTAGAACCCTCAAATTTCAAAGTAAATGATTATGTTTACTTAAGAAAAGGAACTAAAAAAAAAATCAGAAAGTCCATACGAAGGTCCATTTAAAATAGTAGACCAAAACGGAGTAAATTCCACAATAAAAATCAGAAATAACCTTAAAGACATACACAATAATAGACTAAAATTATGTAGACATAAAGTAGATGATAACTAATGTACGCAAATGTAAAATCCTAACTTAACTATATAGACATAATAGCCAATATACATAAATGTAAAATCCTAACTTAGATATAAACACTGTACATTTAGAAGTTAGTAATACCTGTACAAAATGCATAGGATATGGTAGAATATGTAGCATAATGAAAATATGTAAATAAATAAGATAAGTAATTAGTTAGATATACAAAAAAAAAAAAAAATTCATCCTATAAGTCAAATTTTTTTTTTTTCATATTAGGGGTAGAGGTGTAGTATACACATTACGTACGTATATACAAACGTACATACATAGCATGAATAATAATAATGCACAATGCTTAATGACATGATATGAGCACATCATTGTACGCACATATATTATTGTGCAAGCGCCATATCATGCTTGTAAGCAAATATATCTCATATTGCAAAACAATACAAAACAAAACAGAAATACAATTTACTTCCGATTTATCAAAAGAAATTACAATCTTAAGAATCAGCAATTTGATACCATTTACAAGTAAGTCAAGTAGGTGACAAAAATGTGTGTCATAACAATTGATGTAAATTATTATTGTGAAAGGTCATTCAATAAGTAAGAAAGCAATGAATTTGCTTATTGGACAATTCATTTCTTGAAATTGCCATTTCTTGCTTATGGAATGATTTTCCATAAGAATCTATGTAAAACAATTATATAAAAGACGAAGAAAAGAATAAAGAACTCAGACTTGATTATTACTGCATTGAAGTATATTCATTTCTCGTAATTCGGCTTCATAGCCTACTGATCACAAAGCGGCACTCTTCAGCCTGATCAACCGACCTAAGCAGAGGCAGTAAAGCGGCATATAGCCTTGCCTTGCTTACCTTTAAAGCTTGAAGACTATAAAGCGGCAAATTAAGCCTAGTCTTGAGCTTAAAGATACAAATAAACAAAACAAAATATTACAGTCTAGGCTCGCCTAGTCTCTCTCTCTCTCTCTACAGGTCAACTAGGGACACTGTAAACTATCTGCCCTCAGTGTCAAATGGGTGGTTGGGGCATGCAGTAAGGCCGAAACATCTGCGCCTTCGAGGATAAATATAGGTAAGTGACGTAAGGGTCCCTTCAGGACCGGTGTGTGCCGATTGTGTTGATAGGCACGAAATTTTTTTTGATTATGTCTGACGGCAGCAGCAGGTTTTTTTGTGGAACCTCCCCACACTATCCGCCAATAGCTGAGGCGAACTAGCGTGCCGCCCTGCAGTCAACGCTGCCCGTCGAGTGATTTGTCAGCTCATGCTGACAGTCGGGACTTTACGTCCCAAGCAAATCACTAACTATAGTTCCATAACACCATAATTTATAATTACATGAAAAAAAAATAAACTCGATAATTAATAAGAAGGTCAGCAAAACTATACAAGTATAAAATGATATGTATATACATATAAAATAAATAAATATAATCCATGATATGACGTAGTTTTATAATGAAAAAACTAACAACTATACTAAAAGAACTAGAAAAAACATCAGAAAATTTTAAGAAGACTCCATACAGAGAATATAGTGCAAAAAATCTGTTAACAAAAAGAGATAAAACAGATGAATTAAAAGCTGAATTCAAAGAGAGAGAGATACAGCGAACTGTCAAAAGAAGACAAACATTTCAGTCAGCCAATAATAGATAAATTTCAGGTAACATACGAACAAGTAACAGCACTCATCAAGAACAAAACAAAAGAAATTATAACAGAAGAAGACGACAACGACGAGACAGACACAAATAGTGATTCAAGGAGCAAAACTCTCAGGAACTTTGAAAGTCCTAAATTCAGCAACATGGCTTTGTTTGACATGGCAACAACGATCAAAATCGTAACCGAGTTTGATGGAGACCCGAAAAATCTCACAAACTTCATAAACTTAATAGAGTTCCTGCACGATTCTATAGAAGGGCAAGAGGAAAAGAAAAAGTTAATTAACTTTGTGAGTAAGACAAGAATTTCACAAAAAGTACGTAACAAAATCTGCAACTAACCAACACCGACAACACTGTTAGAACTTCGGACACTATTCCAGAGGATATTCAAATCTAATAAAAATCCTCTTAAGATTGAAAGTGAGTTAGCTAAAAGCTACCAAGGTGAAAGACCAGTACAAGCACTAAATGCTTTTAAGTCAGGCTTAAGAGAACCATTTAGATCCACAGTATTTGCCGTACAACCCAAAACCTTATCAGCCGCTGTACAGCTTGCGACAGAGATTGATGCTGATAACAGACAATCAGGAAACATCCTGAGATTCTCCTCACACCCAGCTCGATTCACAAACTGCAATTGCAGCCAAAGCTTTCATTCAAACATCAACAGAAAACGACATAGCTTTCAAGTTAACAGAAACTCACGAGGGAACCAATACAACACGTATAATCAAAATCAATCAGGAAGGAACATCTACAACCCATCACCCACCCCCCAACCCACGCACACAGAATAGGACAAATAGAATTCCAGAATCACGGAATCAGAACCGTTCATTTAGACGAATAAATGTGTTGAATTCGGGAAACGGACAAGGAGTCCCCGAAACACAACTTTCAGGTGACAACGAATATTAAACCCAAAATGTATGAAGATACATAAATTCACATAAATTCAATATAAAAGGCGATGCAACATCAAGGAAATGGTTTATAGACATGGTTTATAGACACTGGAGCAGATATATCGATAATTAAGAAAACTAGCTTAATAAACTACGTACAACTAAGAAAAGAATCCTGCAGAATAACAGGAGTAACTAATGGTGAAATCAAAACAGTAGGAACAATAAACATGAAATTTAAGATCGAAGGAGATCTAATAGGGCACAAACTGCATGTCGTAGAAGACAACTTTCCAATATCAACTGATGGATAAATTGGACTAGACTTCTTGACCAAATTTGGATGCAAATTGGGTTACGAACAATTCATTTTAACAATTTGCACAGAAATTAATAACATCGAGATACCGATCATGACTAAGATCCTAGAAGTAAAAACCATCACAATTCCAGCAAGATCGCAAATGTATCAAGCGATGGACATTAAAGTAAAAGAAGATAGCATAGTTTTGAGCCAAGAACTCCAGGATGGAATTTTAATTGCAAATGCCATAATACCAGCAAAAGGAATCGTTCACGTCAAACTGCTCAATACACTAGAGCAGGACATCAATATCAAACTACCGCAACTAAGAATCGTGCCTCTCACAGAATACCACTATAAGGAAGGTGAAATCGATAGATAACGATAACGTTAAACGTTTCGAAAAACTAAAAAAGGAATTAAACATAACTAACCTAGACGAAAAAGCAAAAGACTCACTAACAATGAATAACTTATACACACAAAAGATAAGTATGACAGATCATACTCCAATCTGAAAGAAGTACCGCTGGCCACAAGTGCAAAGCGATGAAATAAATAAACAGGTAGATCAGTTACTGAAAGAAGATATTATAGAACCCTCAACAAGCCCATACAACGCCCCTTTACTAGTAGTTCCAAAAAAGGACATAAAGATGAAAATAAATGGAGGATGGTAGTCGATTTTCGACAATTAAACAAAAAGATAATGGATGACAAATTTCCATTAACCAGAATCGAACACATCCTAGACAATCTGGGGAGAGCAAAATACTTCTCAACCCATGACCTCACAAGTTCTTTTCACCAGATATCGGATTGCACCCACAATCACGACCTGTAACTGCCTTTTCGACCAAAAAAGGTCACTACCAATTCAAAATACTACCTTTTGGATTAAAGATCTCCACTATCAGCTTCCAAAGAATGCTTACAGTAGCTCTAGCAGGTTTAGATGCCGAGACATTTTTGTATGTCGACGACATAATAATTTTTGGATGCAGCCTGCAGCACCACAACAGAAACCTATGCAAAACTTTCGACCGATTGCGTCAATATAACCTCAAATTAAATCCACAAAAATGCAACTTCTTGCAAACAGAAGTGGTAGGCCACCTAGTCACAAACATGGAAGTAAAAAGAGACCCACAAAATTCGATACGGTGACCAATTATCCAAAACCCACAAATGCAGATGAAGCAAAAAGATTTACAGCCTTCTGCAACTACTACAGAAGATTCGTACCCAATTTTGCATCCATAGCCACACCCTTAAATCTTTTAGCCCGCAAGGACACACCCTTCATCTGGACAGAGGAATGCAAAAAGCTTTTGACACCTTGAAACAGAAACTAACCAACCCACCGATATTACAATATCCAGACTTTTCAAAACAATTTGTCTTAACGACAGACGCATCAAATTTTGCATTAGGCGCAATTTTGTCTCAAGGAGATATAGGCAAAGACCTACCTATTTCCTACGCAAGCAGAACTCTAGATAAACATGAATTGAAGAAACCAATTATAGAACAGCAACTTCTAGAAATTCAGTGGGCAATAAAACACTTCAGACCATACCTGTATGGAAAAAAATTCACAGTCGTGACTGATCACAGACCTCTAGTAAATTTGTTTACACACAAAGATCCATCATCAAAGATGACAAGAATCCGTTTAGAACTATCTGAATATGACTTCGACATAATATATAAAAAGGGTTCACTGAATACAAATGCAGACGCACTATCCAGAATAAAGCTTAACTCGGATATGCTTAAAGAAATGATACCAACAGCGCAAATTAAGATAACAACGAGGAATAGATCAAAAGAAGCAAAAGAATTAGAAGCATGTGAAAAAATTGAAGATATTGAAAGTGTCGATGAATCGTCAGGCCAACTTTTCATCTACGAATGCACCTCAATCTCCGAAATAAGAAATGTCAGACAATTTAAAATTCATAAAGATAAATAAGGACGTCCAAAAAAGAAAGTATAAAGAGTATACTCATATCAAAAAAAGAAGTTGCAATCGAGTACTGCGATAATCCGAATCTAAACTTAGGATCGATATTGGAGAAGCTGACTCACGCGATGATTGACAACGAAATTCAAATGCTAGCAATCTCAAAAGAAGAAGAAATATTTAAAAAGTCGACATAGAAGAATTTAAGAAGAAATTTAATGATCTGCAGAAGCAAATTAAAATAAAAGAAAAGAAAAGTTTGCGCATAATAATATTTAAACCCCCAAGAAAGATAGTGAACAAGCAAGAACAACTGAGCATAATCAAACAATTTCATGACACTCCACACACAGGTGGATATTCAGGAGTCAAACGCACAATTAACAAGATTAAACAAAGATACTGTTGGAAAAATCTCAGCAGAATGGTCGAAACTTACGTAAACAACTGCGAGAAATGCAAGTGCAATAAAATAATAAGGAACAACAAAGAAAGAATGGTAGAAACAAACACACCAAGTCAAAGTTTCGAAATATTAGAAGTTGACACGGTAGGACCCATGAACCAAAGTAAATTCTACAGATACACTCTGACATGTCAATGTCAACTAACCAAATATGTAGAAGCATTCCCCATGGAGAATTAAGAGGCCAAAACAGTCGCAAAAATATTAGTCAAAAAATAATCTTAAAATATAGAACATTCAAAATCCTAAAAACGGATCTAGGCACCGAATTTGTCAACCAATTAATCTCAGAAGTATGCAAAATTTTCAAAATAACCCAAGTCACCTCAACTCCGTTTCACCACGAAACTCTAGGAGCCATTGAAAGAAATCATCGAGTATTAAACGAGTACCTATTATCAATAGCCCAGAATGCTGAATGGGATGAATGGTTTACCTATTACACATTCTGCTACAATATCACACCTCATTCCGAAACCAAAATATCACCATACGAACTGATATTGGGAAAATTAGCCTCACTTCCAGACACCATGGATCAAAATAGAACAGATCCGATTTACAATCTAGAAGATTACTCAAAAGAATTGAAGTTTCGCCTGCAAGAAAGCCAAAAAATAGCTAAAACACTATTAGAGAACTCTAAAAAGAAAAGAAGCAGAAAATCTGATGAAAAAACTAACCCACTAAAAATTAAGATAGGAGATAAAGTATTATTAAAAGTAGGAAATAAGAGAAAGAATGAACCTCCATATAAAGGTCCATATATTGTAATTGATACAAATAACGTTAATACTAAGATAAGCATAGATAAAATGATAAAAGAAGTACACAATAATAGGTTGACAAAATTTTAAAGTTCACCATAAGTAGCATGTAACAATTAAAATAGCTATATGGATAAGAATTAAATAAAGTATACAAATTATTTTATTAGAAAGGTAAGATAGAAAACTACATCATAAGAATAAAACAATCTAATCAAGCAAACATTTTTTTCCATAAGAGGAGGGATGTAGCGCATCAAACATTTCATAGATGCACATACAAAAGAAAAAAAGAAAAACAAGCGTAAGCAAGCATTCAAGTTCAATAATTTCATTCACACATATTTTCGTTCATAAATTGAACAATATGAATTTCGTGAATTTGCAAAGTTAATGCACTTCAGTGCAGCACACGTCAGTTTGCTGACACGATATTTCACATCATTCATGCATTACACTGACCTAAATGAACCCGAATGCTTGAAAAGCTTGGAATGTGCATTGCGGCAAATTCTTGGATGGATTTGTGAATTGTTGATTGCGCTACTCCAGGTTAATAATCTACATTGCAATGTATTGCAATGAATTGATTATTTAGTAGATTTATACGTTAGGTAGGGATAGCGAATAATCATATAAATAAGTTGATTAAAATAAAGAAAGTCAGAACGTTTGAGTACGGAAAAAGTGTTTTACTATCAATTCCTCTCTCTAGTAACTTCGGCAGTCTTTGAGCCCATACAGTGTGCTAATATCGGCTGAGCATTCTCGCCTGCACTACACTAATAAATTCGGCTGAGCAATCTCGCCTGAAGATAGGGCAGTCTATGACGCCTTCACATAATTCCATCGGCTGAGCAATCTCGCCTGAAGATAGGGCAGTCTCTGACGCTTTCACGCCTGAAGCTATAGGCAGCAGTTATCTACGACCATACATTAGACGACGGTTAGGTCAAGGCAGCCATCCAGAAGTAGAAGCATATCCACTACGTGGCGCTTGATATAACCATTACTAATGGAGGATTAGCCTTAGTTCGGCCGTCGTCGACTTCATTAGCGTTTGTAGGTGCTTCATTGGTGATTTCAGGATGTTGCGATGCTGCAAGTTTCGTTGTCCTTTCTATATCTTGGGTGCTCTCATTATCTTGAGCTGAAGAATAATCTGAGTCTGCAATTGGTATAGGTAATGGTGCGAGACGATGAATCGGTCGCCGGAGAATGCCAGTCGAAATGCGAATGTCGGCTACACGAACCAGTCCATCTTCGTCTTCAATGACATTGATTATACGTCCAAGTGGCCATTTCAGTATGGGTGTATTGTCTTCTTATATTAATACCATAGTCTCTAGTTCAATATTTTCACAACGCTGCTTCCATTTGTACCTGTGCTGTAGCTGACTTCAATAATCATCAGTCCATCGCCTCCAGAACTCGTTTTTAATGTGAGAAACGAGTTTCCAACGGGTTATGAGATTGATCTTTGTTGGTTCAGCAGCTATATCAATGGTGTTTATCAGTAGTCCCCGATGAGGAAGTGTCCTGGGGTCAATGCTGTCAGACCATTTGGATACGAAGACATTGGTGTAAATGGTCGTGAATTTAACACTGATTCTATCTCTACCACAGCCGTCTCTAGTTCTTCATATGTTAGTGATGCGGCTGGTAGCGTGCGTTGTAATAGATGATTAGCTGATTCAACATCATGTATAATATGTATATTCTAAAAAGATTTTTATAAAGATATATGGAAGTGTTCAATGTTCTTAATAATATTTCTAAATTCCTTAGTTAATACATAGTGAAGAGTACCGATACATAAATATTCTTAATTCCAATGCAATATACAATATAATGCCTATATTTACTTATTTTCGCTAAAAGTGGTAATACTAATTAAATTTTTTCCACTCTCTTTACGTTTCAATTTTTTTTTTTTTAATAACTTATGTCGCGTGGATCATATAACCTGAACGGTTAAGAGGTGGAGTATTTGTTTTTCTTAGGTGGATGTTTTCATTTTTTGTGTTTTCAGTGGGAACATTTAAAGAGGAAGGTGATCTTAACCGTTTGAGTTGGATGTTAAAAGCATTTTCAGAGGGTAATGCTGGTGGGGGAGGAGGTTTGACTAGTTGCAATTGAGTCGCTTGTACTTCAGTTTCCACAATTGGGGTTGGTGACTCAACGTCCTGTAGTTTTATTTTTGTCATTATGGATGGTTTGGATTGTTTATCCAATCGCTTTTTCTCAACTTGTTGTACTAGCTCTACGGTTTTACCAGGTGTATGATCTCTCTTCCTTTTTACTAGCTTGATTACCTTAATCATCCCTATTATAGTATATAATAAGATAGCCAAGGAGCTCAAGCTTAGCGAACTTAGTTGAATGGCTTGTGTTTTATTTCTTTCACGACCTTGGGTCTCTAAATTGTGTATTTCTTGCTCAATTGGTCTAGAGAGTAGGTGCTCTCGCTTAGAATTTGGTTAGAGCTTTCCCCCCGTAGTAAGATAATTCTGTTGGAACTACTCGAGTTACTCAATGTTTTCAGTAAGCTCTGAACGGTTTCGTTTAAATTCAAAGTTTGGGGTTGTATGTGTTCTGGTTGTGATAATTTTATGCCATGATGATCTTCATCTTCATAAAATATCACTTGGTCGTCAATTTGAAATTGACATGGTTCATTGAGTATTAGTACTCCGTGATTGTTGAGGCTAGAACTATGTAGTCCGCTTTTGCATGACATCGTGATCTTTTGTTGGGAAGAGAAAGAGAATAACCAGGCATTTTTTCGAGTTAATTTCACCAGAACTTGTGGTGCATATGCTTGAGCCAAATACTCGCAATGATTCGACTAATTGAAGGGGTTAAATATGAAGTTTATGGGGCATCCTTTTACAGTTTGTCCCTTCAAAATGGCATTTAGTAAAGAGCCAACATACGAGTTTTGATGGGGATTAATTAATAACTTTTTATATACTCTAAATTCTGTTTCTCGAAGTAATACAAATTCTTGGGTGGTTAGGTGAATAGATAGATAGGAGTGTTCCAAATTCAGAAGTAGTGATTGGTTGTTAGATGTCTTGATGGGTATTTGCTGAAGCAAACCGGGAGATTTGGAATAGGAAATTTAATTCTGACTACAAGGTTGCCTTTTACGACCGGTGATTTAACTTTTAGGGTTTCAGATAATAGTGCCAAATCCTTTTGTTCGCTAGGCTCTTTTGGGTTTGCCTTGTAATAGGCTTCTAGAAGAGTAGATGGAGATATTAGCAAGGGGTGGATTTAATTATTTTTTACAGTTGTTAATATTTCAAGCAGTGTTTGTTGTCCTAACTCAATGTCGATAATATGCAAACTGATTGTTGTCATTACGTCTTGAATCCGTTGACGGGTACTTATCTCCTCTGTCACCTTTTCGAGCAGATGTTTTACTGTTCTGACGATTTCACGTTGGTTTGACTCCAGCTTCTGTACAGACTTCTTTTGTTGTTCGTACGTTGATTTGAAAAGCGTAATCTGATGTTTTTCTAATTCTGGCTATATATCTTTTTTTAGTTATCGCTATCCATTGTGCCAAATAGGAAATGAAAACTCTTTCCTATTCCATCGGCCAGTGATCTACTCTGACGTCGGGTTGTTGTTAGTTCCTTGATAACAGCGGCAGGCTTTTTGATCGCTTTTATTAAGTTGTGGATTTGACTACTCTGTTCGGTGCAAACAGTTGAATTTTTATGCTTTTCGCACAGTTGGCTTACGAGGAATCCAGTATGCCTCTACCAACATGGTTTCCGTCTGAAGGTTACTTATATTGATTTGGGTAAATAGATTCCATGTATCGTGCAAAAACAAAATCTCTGCTACATCTTTAAACATAATACCCGTATTCGTTAGAGGCTGGACTTGAAAGGTAGAGTTGTTCCCAAAGAAATAGATATGCTGACGCAATAGAACCCTAGTAATATTCGGTTTTAATCTATTATTATGGACTACGACTTTCCTTTTACCAATTTAGATTTTAGTATTCACTAAATTGAGAACTTCAATCTCCTGATATGGTCCTAGCCATTCCTGGGAGAGTTTGTGTTTTTTGGCTGCGTTTTTCAGTAATACGCCATTGTTATATACAAAGGCTGCAGTTCTTAAAAACTGATCCCAAGCCTATGGATTCTCATCTACAATGGTCCTAAGATACTATACTAATGGTCTATGAGTTCTTTCTAAAGAGCCATTTGATTGAGGGTGGTCCGCGGATGTCTGCAACTTATTTATTTTAAGGAGTTTACAGATCTTCTTGAATAGGTCGCATAAGAAATTGGAGCCCTGATCGGTAACCAAATTTTTGGGTATGCGGTAGCGGCTAATTATTTCATAAAAGAATTTTCGGGCTACAGTCTCCGCCTCTGCATTTGGTATAGCATACCAATCAACAAACTTTGTTAGGTTGCCTTGGAATGTTAGTATGTATTTGTTTCTCGCATGCGTCTCTTCTAGAGGCCCCACAATGTCTAGGTAGATTTTTTCGAAAGGCATTCGAGCTGTGTCTGTAATGGTCATTGGCATACGCGTTTCTGGGCTAGCCTTCATTTTCTGACACTTTGGACATCTCTTAACGTATTTTTTTATGTGGAGGAGTTGCTTCAGGAGCATCGCTTGGCCGATTCTCCTCATCAGTAGATGTCGAACAATCATCGTTTGAGCTTTTCATCTCTTTGAATGTGTAAGATAGGCTCTCTCAACACCGGTGGCTTAAGTGCTCATACAAGATTACACAGTACTATCGAACATGTCAAAATGTTCGATGTAGACATTACACTTCTGCAGGAGACGAATTTCACCCAAGACACTTATACACAACTTGAGCGCTATGCTTATTTACACACTGGCTATGCAATGTTTGCCACACCTGCGCCTCGCCGAGGCTCAGGGGTGGCAATCATTGTATCCAACAAATTTACACTATCGTCTCCTGTCTATACAGATATCTTCCCAGGCTTCGCATCTTCCTTGGACTTTGTCGTTCAAGACAAACATATCAAGGTAGTAAACGTGTACCTTCCTCATGACCAGGACATTACAAGACAAGTTTTTGATAGTGTTCAGTCCTGTCTGGTGAATTTTAGTGGCGAAACTGTCCTCGGAGGTGATTTCAACTGCACCTTGAATCCCTCAATGGATCGGCACTCTGGAGTTGAGTTCAACTCTGTCAATGCTACTCGGTTGAGGAATATTGTCGGTGTTTTCAGACTCGTGGATATCTATCGTTGGATGCATCCTACGAATAGATCATACACGAGGGTCTCGCGAAATATCCATGGAAGTCTCGCAGGCTCCAGAATTGATAGACTTTACGTCTCACCTGGAATACTAGAAAACTTCGTTGGTGTCACTCATGAAGTGTGTTCCGTTAGCGATCATCTTCTTGTAGTGGCGACCAGCACTCTAGTTGAAAAAAGAACTGCATACTGGATATTCAACAACTATTTGTTGAATTCCGAGCAGTTCATCAATGAGTTCACTGAATTCTGGCACGATGGGCAAGAGAGGAAAGTTGACTTTCTTTTTCTTAGTCAATGGTGGGATGTTGGAAAGCTCCAAATTCGGTCTTTTATCGAGACGAGTTTCAATCGAAGTGGCTATCAAGCTTCTAGCTTGTCGGCCGAGGACTCTCGGGTGGCAGCTCTTCTTTCTCCCAACTCAGCCGGAGTTGATTCTTTATTTCAATAGAATAAAGGAACGCTTGGCAACACAGACTTACATGCACAGCTTGGAGTTTGTGCTGCGCAGCCAATCGCGCTGGCTGAGGGAAGGCGATTCTCCAACCGAGTACTTCTTTCAGGCGACTAGACGACGTACTGCTTCTTGTGAGGTCGAATCGATAATTGATGAATCTGGACAAGTCCTCAACGGGCAACAGCTATCAGAATATATTCGAGACTACTACAGTAGTCTCTACTCTGAATCGACGTCGACAACATCCGCGACCACTCATGAATTTCTTGAGAATATTCCCACCTTCTCTGAAGACAGTAAGGAGCTCCTGGATACAGTAATCACATTGGAGGATATGATTGCTGCGACAAAGGTTCTAAGGCGACACACTTCACCTGATTATGACGGCTTGACTCCAGAATTCTTCATACGTTTCAGGGATTTATTAATTCCTGACCTTTTGGAAGTCTTCAATTCGGCGGTTGAGACACATTCAGACTTTCCTTCTAGTTGGAGGAGATCTGTTATGCGCTTGATTCCAAAGAAGGGAGATTTGCAGAGGATGGGGAACTGGAGGCCAGTAACGCTATGCAATGTAGACTACAAAATCGTCTGCAAGGCATTAGGGGCGATACTCCGCTCAATCATTGCTTCGGTAATACACCCGGAACAGTCCTATTGTGTACCTGGTCGTAGTATCTACGACAACATCGCGAGGGACAGCATTTGTTTTCCTACCATGAACAGACAGGTGCACAAATGGCCATGATTTTATTAGACCAACAAAAGGCTTTTGATAGCGTCTCGCACGAGTATCTCTTGACTGCTCTTGAGACATTTGGGTTTCCGCCCAGGTGGCTCGATATCGTCGGGAAACTGTATAGAGATTCAGCGATTTTGATTAAGCATCAAGGACAAGTTCTGGCTCCTATCTCGTTTCATCGAGGTATCAGACAGGGCTGTCCATTGTCAGGTATGCTTTATGATCTTTCGTTGGAGCCGCTACTGGTGAATCTTCGTCGAATGCTCAGACAGTATGCGGTTCATCTACCATATACCAATGTGAGGCCTCTTATGTTGGCGTATGCGGATGATCTGTCTATTTTCGTGACAGGAGATGAAGCTTTTCCGGTCGCTCGTGCTGTTTTCGAACCTTAGTAAGAGTCAAGGCTTGTGGTGTGGAAGGTGGAGAGATCGTACAGATACTCCACTGAACATCCAATGGACTAATACTTGCCTGAAGTATTTAGGTGTGTATATCGGACGCGAGAGTAAATCAAATAATAGCCGCATCGCTCTTGAGAAACTCTCTAGAGCTGTAAACTCATAGCGTAGTCGACTGTTTCTATTATTCTTAATGGGTAGGTCAGTCGTGATAAACTATTTGATTACCTCGTCCATCGTTCATCTGCTAAAGTCTGAGACGTTTGATGAAGGCTTCGTAGGTCTTCTTCAAGCAAAAGCGATAGACGCCTTTTGGTGCGGAAGACGATGGGCTGCGGAAAGCACGCTCTGTCTGCCAGTCAAGATAGGTGGATTGGGTCTCACTAACTTGGTTGTGAAATCAAGGTGTCTCCAATTGCTTGCATTCCAAAGAGTGTTTTGCCAGAGGGACAGCTTGATTTCTCAACTGTGCGTGAATGTACTGGGAGGGATCGGCATAGGGAAGTATTACTACCTGCTCTCTGTTCGACCACCCTATCCTCGTGACTGGCCACAGGATCTAATCTCAACGATTCACACCTGGGGCAGAATCAGGCCAGCATTTCACCTTAAGTGGAATGCTCTAGGGTATACGCAATTCTCGTCGATTCCAATCAGGTTTAATCCTGCATTAAGATTCAGTGTTCAGTTATACTCGTGGTTTTGAAGCTGACACGCATACACTGACGGTTCTCGGAGATATTATTGATATCTCTGGAAACTGTCGAATAAACACTAACACTTCACAACTACACGACCTGGCTGCCTCTGCGCGGGAGAGTTTTCGCCACCTTGGGACCAGTGACCCTGGCACTAAGTTGGAAGATGCTTTCGTTCTGAACAGACCACCTCACACACCTTTCAGCACACTTACAACACGTGTGCTCCGTGACGCGCTTATGTCAATAAGGTCTCCGGAGTTTACAGGATACAACACATGGCGAACACACCTCGGGGTGAATATGGGCGTGATGGGAGGGATAACTTGCAGAGAAGTCTACAGTTATCCTTCTAGTTACAAAGATGCTGATGTAGCATTCAAATTGCTGCATCACAGTCTTATGCATCCTAATCAGTTGTCACATATCGCCCGCCGAGTTCAGAGGATTTGCACAGTTTGCGGTGGTGAAGTCACCCTGTTTCACAGGTTCTTCACTTGCCCAGCTTTGCAAGATCTAATGGAACTCGTGCGCGATATGTGCCAGTTGATCCACCCGAATTTCAGCATTACTAGAACATCGTTTCTATGGGGGGCCAAAGGTTTGTAGTCGGGTGAATTGTCTGATTAGCTTTGTGTTGACACTGGCCAAATCTACAATTCACTTGTACTACATGAGAGTCGAAGATGGGAATTAGAGCACTGACCCACAACACCACGCACACGCACTTAAACGCCACTTCGTTGACAGATTGAAGAGACGTTTACGTCTTGAATATCTGGCAACGAACGCAGACACATTCAACTGCACATGGCAACCACTATCGTCGGTGCAGGACGGAGCTCTTGTCTTTCGCTGGTGATAGCAGGCAACAGCATTTGCAACACTAGTCCACGGGGCTTCTCCCCGCTTAGGAATCGTTGCAAGTGCTGTGGGAAGGACAAGCACTCTGTTAGAGATGCTAAGCTGGAGGGATGATGAGGGCAGTTTGTAGAGGTCTACGATACTACAGGCTGCCCTCGCGGGACTCTATAACAGTATCGCGTAAATTTTTCGTTCGTTCGGTCATTTATTTTTAATTCGGTTTCGGTCTCGGTGTTAAATTACAAAAATGTTTGTTGAAAATTCGTTCGTTTGGGTAATTAATTTTATTAGATTATTTTGGAAATTTGGAACTTCTTGGAACTGCCACTTACCTAATTGTCAAAATTGGGAGGAAAAATTTTTTTTTAGGCCTTTTTCAAAATTTTTCAAATTGTCTCTTTTGAGAACATAGTGTTATCTTTTTGTTCTTTTACCTGTTAGTGTCTAGTTTGTTTTTGATGTCCCTATTGACTCTTATGTTTGTGATTTTTTAGTTTAGCTAGTGTCCTTTCTGTTGTCTTTTTGTTTTTTGCTTTACACCTTTATAGCCTTTTGCATTTTATGTTTAAGGAAAGTTGAAAAGAGCCAGAGCGCCAACAAATAAAGAGCTTATTTAAATAAAAAAAAAATTATTAAAAAGCGGTATTGAGAACTAGGGCCCTCGATGTTACAATTTTTTTAAAGAAAATCGTTTTCTAGCAACCCGTCGTGCGAAAATTGCAAGGTATTGGGTTTTTAAAAGAAAATTTACCGTGGCAACTACCTAGTGTTTTACCTTCACCAAAGGGAGTTTTCAACACAGTAGTATCATTCCGATTGATTGAGTCGCTGTTATTTACGGCGTTTTGTTTGATTAAGCTGACTTCAGCTCCAGTATCCATTATTAGCCGAACCGAATTATTTTTGCCTATATCTAAAGGTAAGTGAGCCAGTGATATATTTTCGCTGCTACTGGCAGGCGGCGGGGAGTACCCAAATAGTGGTTGAGAATGCGATTTTAAAGTCGAGCCGGGGAATTTTCGGTCGACTGGCGCGCGCGTTTCCCGAAGATCTGGATCCCATCTTTGTTTCTGCATGCACTCAGATATGGAATGTCCTCGTCTTCCAAAGAAATCGCATTTTAGTTGCACATGATAAACCCTCGGGTTACCTCGGGTTGTGTAATGGGCACGATTCGTTTGTGAATTCTCGGGTGGATAATTATTCCTGTTTCTACAGTTTTTAGCATCATGCCCACCTATTTTGCATTTCACGCAATATGGGGTATTCTTACGCTTTAGGCAGTCATCATAAGTATGCCCCTTAAAATTACAATATGAACATGAAACTCTAGACAATGCGGATTTGAGATGGTCATTGTCTTTGTGGTAGTTTGTTGTTTGAATGGTTTTTTGGTGAGAATTGGTCAGTTAACGAGGCAGCAATAGGTGCACTTTTATCAGTGGTGGTGGTGGGGTGAGGTTGATAGCTAGACATTTCATGAGTATTAGACGGAGAATGGTATGTCGAAATAAGTGATGTGCGTTGCGGAATTGGGTGAAATATTTGGGGTGTATGCAGTGCACTTGATGCTTGAATGGTTATATGACCAGCTACTGGGATGGCATTAGATGGAGTTTGTATAAACGAATTAGACAAATCATCAGTGCGTTGCACTGAATGGATATTACCTTGCATACCCATATATGAACTAGGGAAGTTATATAGATATGGGTGTCCTTGCTGCATGTGCGGATTTCCCTAAAGTAGTCTTCCCATATTCAGACATTTGTCTACTAGGCTGTTTAAGGTTGCTTCACTTAATGACAGATGTGTACTGAGAAGTGGATTCGTTACACCGCATTTTAGGGAATTTATGGCAAAATCTTCTAGCTGTATAGTCACAGCTTGGAGACCTGTCGCACCATACTTGTATACAGCAGCTTCCTTGCATTGCATTAGAAGCTGTTTGATACGGTTTGCGAAAGATGCGAGCGATTCCATGGAGTACTGTTTACATGTAATCAGCTTATCTATTAACTCCTGGCATGTTTCCCGTGGTAAATAGGATTGATTAAGTAATTGCTCCATCTCTTCAAACTTTGAAAAAGTGCTGGAGGAAACAAGCATGTATGCATTCCCTCGCAATCTTGTTTGGAGAATGTGTAGAAATGCAGATTTTTCTTCATCTTCTAGGCATTGTTAAACTTGTCTACAATATTCAATGAAAGTCTGCAGCTCGGTTACAAGTTGAGGACTAGCCTCACCTGAGAATAGGGGCACCATTTGGGCAGTTAATTTAACTACCTTTTCATAATTTATTGGCATTTTCCGTTGTATTCCAGAGAGTCTTTATTACAATTTGTAATGACAAAATTTTCTGAAACTGACTTAGTGCGGGCCTTTGCGAATACCAAAGTGGGTAAACTACTAGTTTTTGTAAGAAACCTAACCACGCTAAGTTATCGGAAACGTTTACCCGAACGGTGTTCGCGATACCAATTTGTGGATGGTCTGCTACAATGTGAATTTTGCTCCGTTCTCGAGCTACCTGGAGGGCTTGTATTTTCGAAAGATAGGGAGTTTATTGCCGTTTCAAAGTCGGAACAAGAAGAACGTCGAGTAGAAACTTTTTGGCAATTTACAATGAAAACAGTTGACAGCTGAAGAGAAAAGAGAGAAGTAATAGTTAACGGCAGAAGATTTTAATACAATATTACCCACAGCGAAGAAACGTATTAAAAGGAAAAAAAACTTCATAGGGCAACAACGAGTACGAAAATCATAAAAATTATTGGAAACAATCCAGTTTTTTGAAAAAATTGTTGGTTCTCAACCACACGAACTTCAGATTTATATTTGTATGTACATATTTATAGTACGGAGAGGGAAAAATTATTTCACAGAACACTTAAGACTTATTAAATCAATAAATAAATTATTTGACTGACTTATATATACATATATATATATACAGGGTGTCCCGTAAGACGACGTCAAGCCGAAATCGGGTGATAGACCAAATCATAACAGTTACCAGAAAAATATAAAAAAAAATCTAAGTCATGTATTTTTAAAATTATTGACATCTCTTTTGTTTTCGAGAAAATGTACACCACCTTGGTTTTTTAGCTCCTGTTGCTACAAATCTTTACTTTTTTTTCAATTTTATTTTTCTTATGTAATCCCGAATAGTGCTTATGTAACCTGCTGCTTTAAATTCTAAGCCTACTGTTCCAGCTTGGAAGAAAATGTCACATTTTGCCGAACCAAGAATAGAAAATTAATATTTCACTCAACTTTAACTGACTGTAATGAGAAAAAAAATGTACTACGCCAGTTTGGCAAGTAACTTTAAAAGTTGACGCATTTAATAGGGATTCTAAAATGGTGTAACACTTACTACAATATTTCTTAGATTACGGAAAAAAAAACAATTTTTTTCAAGAAACCCAGTTTCGAAAAATTTCTTTTCACCTACTAAAAATGATTCTAGTGTACCCAAAGCTTGCCAAGACCGTAACTTTCAGATTTTAGTTTGAGTGAGACGGAGAGTCATTACATGAAGTGTGAGTGAGCGAAATAGTGACGCTCGCTCGTCAAATCATTGAGTTTTTACAAATGTGCATCGTCTACTCTCCACAGAGGGCCGACTTCCAAACCAAGTACATGGTGAAGAAAGAGTTCCTTACCTTAAGAGGACGTAGTACTTCAAGCAGTTGAAGAAGACCAAGTGCTTTGGTACGTGCAATCCAGGAAAGCACAGGAGTGCCTAAAAGTATAGCTCACCGAATTTTACAAAAACATGAGCTCCAGAATTACGGAAGCAGTTGAATTTGTCATCAATGGAAGATTTGCCCGTCTGATAACCCGATTCTTTTTAAGAAGATGTCGAGCTGTAAAGAAGCTGAAGGAAGGCAGTTTGAAGATCTTTTGTAAATAATAAATCTTAGCATCCAAATAATTGGTGTTTAATTTTAAACTTAAGGAAAATTTGTCCTAAATTCAACAAAAAGCTAGGATCTCTAACTTGAAAGCGTCACTATCTGTCTCCCTCACACTTCATGTAATGACTCTCCGTCTCAGTCAAACTAGAAGCTTAAAGTTACGGTCTTGCGGCAAGCTTTGGGTACACTAGAATCATTTTTAGTAGGTGAAAAGAACTTTTTCGAAACTGGGTTTCTTGAAGAAAAATTTTTTTTTGCCGTAATCTAAGAAATATTGTAGTAAGTGTTATACCATTTTAGAATCCCTATTAAATGCGTCAACTTTTAAAGTTACTTGCCAAACTGGCGTAGTACATTTTTTTTCTCATTACAGTCAGTTAAAGTTGAGTGAAATATTAATTTTCTATTCTTGGTTCGGCAAAATGTGACATTTTCTTCCAAGCTGGAACAGTAGGCTTAGAATTTAAAGCAGCAGGTTACATAAGCACTATTCGGAATTACATAAGAAAAATAAAATTGAAAAAAAAGTAAAGATTTGTAGCAACAGGAGTTAAAAAACCATCACAAGGTGTACATTTTCTCGAAAACAAAAAAAATGCCTATAATTTGAAAAATACATGACTTAGATTTTTTTTTATATTTTTCTGGTAACTGTTATGATTTGGTCTATCACCCGATTTCGGCTTGACGTCGTCTTACGGGACACCCTGTATATACATATATATATATATATATAAGTCAGTCAAATAATTTATTTATTGATTTAATAAGTCTTAAGTGTTCTGTGAAATATTTTTTCCCTCTCCGTACTATAAATATGTACATACAAATATAAATCTGAAGTTCGTGTGGTTGAGAACCAAAAATTTTTTTCAAAAAACTGGATTGTTTCCAATAATTTTTATGATTTTCGTACTCGTTGTTGCCCTATGAAGTTTTTTTTTCCTTTTAATACGTTTCTTCGCTGTAGGTAATATTGTATTAATATCTTCTGCCGTTAACTATTACTTCTCTCTTTTCTCTTCAGCTGCCAACTGTTTTCATTGTAAATTGCCAAAAAGTTTCTACTCGACGTTCTTCTTGTTCCGACTTTGAAACGGCAATAAACTCCCTATCTTTCGAAAATACAAGCCCTCCAGGTAGCTCGAGAACGGAGCAAAATTCACATTGTAGCAGACCATCCACAAATTGGTATCGCGAACACCGTTCGGGTAAACGTTTCCGACAACTTACAAATTGTAATAAAGACTCTCTGGAATACAACGCAAAATGCCAATAAATTATGAAAAGGTAGTTAAATTAACTGCCCAAATGGTGCCCCTATTCTCAGGTGAGGCTAGTCCTCAACTTGTAACCGAGCTGCAGACTTTCATTGAATATTGTAGACAAGTTTAACAATGCCTAGAAGATGAAGAAAAATCTGCATTTCTACACATTCTCCAAACAAGATTTCGAGGGAATGCATACATGCTTGTTTCCTCCAGCACTTTTTCAAAGTTTGAAGAGATGGAGCAATTACTTAATCAATCCTATTTACCACGGGAAACATACCAGGAGTTAATAGATAAGCTGATTACATGTAAACAGTACCCCATGGAATCGCTCGCATCTTTCGCAAACCGTATCAAACAGCTTCTAATGCAATGCAAGGAAGCTGCTGAATACAAGTATGGTGCGACAGGTCTCCAAGCTGTGACTATACAGCTAGAAGATTTTGCCATAAATTCCCTAAAATGCGGTGTAACGAATCCACTTCTCAGTACACATCTTCTGTCATTAAGTGAAGCAACCTTAAACAGCCTAGTAGACAAATGTCTGAATATGGGAAGACTACTTTAGGGAAATCCGCACATGCAGCAAGGACACCCATATCTATATAACTTCCCTAGTTCATATATGGGTATGCAAGGTAATATCCATTCAGTGCAACGCACTGATGATTTGTCTAATTCGTTTATACAAACTCCATCTAATGCCATCCCAGTAGCTGGTCATATAACCCATCAAGCATCAAGTGCACTGCATACACCCCAAATATTTCACCCAATTCCGCAACGCACATCACTTATTTCGACATACCATTCTCCGTCTAATACTCATGAAATGTCTAGCTATCAACCTCACCCCACCACCTCCACTGATAAAAGTGCACCTATTGCTGCCTCGTTAACTGACCAATTCTCACCAAAAAACTATTCAAACAACAAACTACCACAAAGACAATGACCATCTCAAATCCGCATTGTCTAGAGTTTCATGTTCATATTGTAATTTTAAGGGGCATACTTATGATGACTGCCTAAAGCGTAAGAATACCCCATATTGCGTAAAATGCAAAATAGGTGGGCAGGATGCTAAAAACTGTAGAAACAGGAATAATTATCCACCCGACAATTCACAAACGAATCGTGCCCATTACACAACCCGAGGTAACCCGAGGGTTTATCATGTGCAACTAAAATGCGATTTCTGTGGAAGACGAGGACATTCCATATCTGAGTGCATGCAGAAACGAAGATGGGATCCAGATCTTCGGGAAACGCGCGCGCCAGTCGACCGAAAATTCCCCGGCTCGACTTTAAAATCGCATTCTCAACCACTATTTGGGTACTCCCCGCCGCCTGCCAGTGTTATACGTAGTTATACCTCTCTAGGTATAACGCAATATAAGCAAATTGAAAAAAACTGCTTCTAGGAAAATAAAATTTATTAATTGAAAGATTTATATTTTTAATAGTAGAAGTCTTTTCTTTCGGCTTCTGCCTCGATAACTTATAATTTTCACTTATTTAGACTTTGTTATACAAAACTTTTTATTTGTCTAGAACTTAGGAGGCCTTACCTCTGGTAGGGGGACTCTCCTAAGTGGTTAAAGAATACTCTCTGCTTTCCCTAGTTCAACCGCATCATATTTATATTATTGATTTACACGGGGATGATACTCCCCTTCACAAATTTCTAAAATTCAGCAATTTTCTAAGGGAAAATTGATGATCGCTCAATTTTCTGTTTTGAATAACAAAATCAGGAAATTGAGCGGAAATAACAAATTCCAAAAAAAATCGAATCGAAAAACAATTTTCTGTAAGTTCGGTGATCGATTCTATGCATAACAAAATTTCAGGGTCATCATAATTCATTAATTCATGAAACTTCATGTCACTTTACCAATGCAACGAAGTGCAGCCATTCAAAGGTGCACCTGTTGGGTAATTTTGCCGGTCTTAGATAGGTCGGTGACGTAGTCACGTATTTGGGCTTAATTGCCTGGTGACGATTTTCTTCGTCTGCTTTCATGAATGAATCATTACGTTGAGCGAATACTAGCGCCGGATCATATTACATTTCATTTGTAGAAGAATTTATGATCATTTTAGGCACGCGCCAAATGGGATAGAATATCTGACACCTGATGGTTGTTGTTTATTGTTTGTGGAAGTATACTTTGTTGCATTTACGTTAGGAATTCGTAATTTTAGGATTATGCAACAAGTTTATTGAATTTTAGAAGATTTGGAATGCCTTTTTTGGGATAAAAGGTAAAAACGTGATTTTTCTAGACGCATGACGTGCGTTTGGGATTTGTGTTTTGATTTACGTTATGAATCCGAGATTAGGTAGTTAGGCATGGTAGGTTTAGTGGATTCATAACACCTTCCCCATTAAGGAGGAATTTCGTATTCTTGAAGAGAATCGAAATTACACGTAGGTTATGTTGGTTGAACTAGGTATCTGCAGTTTACATGGTAATTTATTTTACTTAGGCTAGTAATTGGTTATATTCTAGATTCTATCTATAATTTATTATCTAGGTTCTTTGACTTATAATTTTAGATAGTTGTGCTTATAGAAGTTTTTGGTTAACACGTATTTTCTTAATGTAGGATAGATTCTAGTACAAATTTTAGTTTATAATTATGTTCATGTAGCAACATAAATGTTAAATATTTTAAATTACTAGTATTTCAGTAAATGTATTTCTTAGATTAACAAAATTTATGTTTCTTATAATATATAAAATTTTTCGAGTTAATGGTATTTGAGTAAATATAATTATTAGCTTTACAAAAGGTTTTCAAATTAATAGTATTTGAGTAAATATAATTCTTAGCTTTAACCCTCTCTCTTTTTTTGATTGTTATATATATATATATATGCTCATTTTTAATAATAAAAGGAAATTTGTATTTTTCTTTCTCTTCTACCTTGTCTTCTTTTAAGGTAAAGCTCTGGTTAGAGGAAATCTATTAGTTTTAGTGGTTCCTTTATTATTTTCATTTTCATTTTCGTTATCACTCTCTTGAATTGATGGAGGTGGAATGTCCGTCGCTTTAAGTCTTTTAGCTTTTAGATAGGGTAGGGCTATTTTTATAGCGTATATGATTATAATGATCATTATCGTTATATAGATAATGGAATAATGGTGAATATCGTGTGCTGTCACGTTAATTAGATTTTTGTTTTCAGCCTTTTCTAAGGTCTTTATATCTTGGCTTAGTTCAAAAAGTGCCTGATGTTCACTATTTTTTATAGTGATTGTATTTGGAGGATTATACTTAATTTTATGATAATCGAGGGTGACGTTTGTTAGATTGATCGATGGCAAATAGAATTTTTCAGCGATTGAAATTTTTTCGGAGTGTCCATAGAGCGTTTGATCATCGCTTCTTATATAGCAATTGGGCGATATTTCTAGAATGCCGGTTGCCTTTATCGTAATTGGTTCGATATTGTTACCGCAAATATTATCTACAGTTCGAGGAGATTTCAAACTGAATAACCACTTGTTAGGGTTGGATAATTGTATCCATAAGGTGGAAATGTTTAAGATGTTCATTCCACATGATAGGGGAGGCGTTTGAGAGTGCCTTAATAACTCCATTTCACATTGGTTGTCCTTCGCATTTAAGTTATGGATTGGATGCGTTATTTGACAAATGTAATTATGAGGAGTTTTTTGCAAACATTTTGTAATATCTTCACTACTAGAGGGATAGTGTTTTTCCCTATTTAGTGTAACTAACAAGTATTCGGTAGTGGGTTTTATATAAATGAATGAATCGTTAATTAGGGTAGGTAAGGGGATTACTTTATACATTTGGAATTCTGTATTTAAGGGTAGGGGTATTTTAATTTCTATTATGATTAAATTATTAATTTTATTGGTACTTGTACGGCTAACTCTATATAGATCTAAGAGTTGGTTCTGCGTAGTGGCTACAGGTAAGGTTGTACCCGACGGAAGGTTCTTCCGAATAGTGGATAAGAGATGCTCAAGTTGATATGGGGTTATTATGAGCGGATTGGGAGTTCCGTGCTTTATGTCTAATAACATTTCTAAAATGGCCTTTTGGGCATTTTGGTATCTCATCAAAGACAATATTGTGATGGATAGAATGTTCTCTAGGTCTAATATTGCGAAATTTTCGTTGACATCTGTCGCGAGTTGATTAAATGACTTCGTGACTTTCTCAATTTTGTCTTTAATCGTCTTGATGACATTTTGGATTCCCGTTGAGGTTTTGTTGAAAATATTGACAGTTTTGTCGACAATCAGGGTTTGAGATTTCAGTAGTTCTAAGAGATGGTCTTCGTTAGCTCTTAGTATGTGTATTTGTTCATCATAGTGTTTAGCATCCTCTTCATCCAGCGTCCCAAATAAAGATTTGCTAATACTACCAATGACGTTCAAAAGAGCTCGCTTGCTTCTCAAATTTTTGGGTTCCAAAATTTCATTGATCTGATCTATTTCATTTAAGATCAATCTTTGGGTGTTTATTTGGTTTTCACAGTGATTTTTGCCTGAGTATTTTGTAATATTATGACATAAGTCTTCCGCTTGCTCTGCTTGCATTTGCAATAATTCTAGTTCAAAATAAAAATTGTCTAAATTGTAATACATAACTAATTTCCATGTATTGCTGTAGAGCTGTGCATTTCCGAATTCCTCAAAGTAGATTCCGGGTGTTGCTGAGAAGTGTGTAACTTGAGTTCCACTAGTTTGGCTGACGCATAAAGCCAATAATACAATAAGTCCACGAACGAATGAGTTGATGAGTGAGTTCATTTTGATCTGAGGGGAGGAATTGAATGTTTGGGAGTTAGTCAATGAATAGTTTCAGATTGTTATTGTGAATTTTCTTATTTTTATTTTTGATTCTCACAATAGAATTTTCTGCAGAAGTGGTATCTATCACTTCGTATGGGCCTTCCCATAGAGCCGCTAACTTATTTTTTCTAGTGTGGTTTTTGATCAATACTTTATCACCAATTACGATTGTTTTTTGCTTTGTAGCCTTATCATAATAAGACTTGGAATTTTCCTTGTTCTTTATAAGCCTTTCTCTTGCCATTTTGTGGGAATATTGGAGTCGACCTTTTAGCTCATTTACGTAATTATCGTAGTTATATGCGACTTCGGGGTCTTTTTGTATGGAAGAAGGAATTTCTACATGAAATCCGTACACAAGTTCATGTGGCGTATAGCCAGTGCTTGAGTGAGTGGAATTATTATAGGTGAACATGGCATAGGGGATCCAAGTGTCCCAGGTTAGAGGATCTTTTGACACATAGTGTCGAAGATATTCGGCTAGAGTTCGATGGCTTCTTTCTAGCGCTCCATTTGTTTGTGGATGGTAAGGAGTTGTCTGTAACTTATGAATTTTTAATAATTTACAAGTTTGGTAAACACTGAGCTCAAGAAATTGGAACCTTGGTCGGTCAGAATAGCTTCAGGTAGGCCATGTCTACAGACAATATGTGTAACGAATGCTTCTGCTACCGTATTTGCTTCAGCGTTACTTAATGGAATAGCTTCCGAATATTTTGTTAAATCGTCTTGGAACGTGAGCAAATACTTGTTGTTAAGGTAACTAGATGGTAAGGGACCTACAATGTCCAAGAAAATTTTTTCGAAGGGTTTACTGCTCGTTGTAGTAATCTTCATAGGAACTTTCTGGTTGGGTCTTAATTTGTTCACTTGGCACGAAGAGCATTTTTTTATGAATTCCTTAATGTCTTTATTCATACCTTGCCAGTAATAAATTTTCTTTAATTTATTGATGGTTTTTGTTTCTCCTTGGTGACCGCCTAAAGGAGTGATATTATAATCTGAAATGACTTGTTTGATAATTACGGGGTCTTCCAATTGAATTATTTTGTTGAAAAAAAGGATAGGCTTCTTATTGGCATTTTGAAATTCCTCGGCGCATAGTAATTTTAAGTCGAGATAACTCGGCGCATTAATAATGGGTATTGAAATGGCCACAGTTTTATCAGTAGGAATGTGCTCTTTAAATTTCTTGAAAATATTCCTGACTTTATTTCTATCGCTTGCAGTCCTAGTAGGAATAGGTACACGCCCGATTATAAAAGAATTATTCTTGGTTTTATGTTCTACTATGTCTCCGACTGGTATTACTAGATCTTTGGGCAGATATGTTCTTAACAAATTTTCTTGAGTACTGTTATTGATAGGTAAAATGAAATACTTATTTCTTATGCCTCTAGTCTGCAGTAGGTTATGAGGGTTTTCCTCTATGATAATCGGAGTAGAATCGTGACTTTGTTTAATGTCTTGAGTCTTTTGTTGACTTCTAGTAATAGCTTGTATAGCTTTTGTTTCAGGTATAGCACGACTGAGTGCGTCGGCGTTTGAATTTGCTTTGCCCGGTTTATATATGATTTGGTAGTCATATTCTTCTAATTTGATTCTCCACCTCATCAATCGGGAAGTGGGATCTTTTAAATTCATGAGCCACGTGAGGGGTTTATGGTCGGTGACTATAGTAAACTTGCGACCATATAAATAAGGACGAAATTGTTCAACCGCAAATACTATTCCTAATAACTCTTTCTCAATTGTTGAGTATCGAGTCTCAGCAGGGTTTAGAGTTCTGCTGGCGAAACATGTAGGTTTATCGATACCAATTTTTCCTTGCGATAGTACTGCGCCGATTGCGAATTCACTTGCATCCGACGTTACAATAAATTCTTCGTCGAAACGTGGGAATTGTAAAATAGGAGAATTAGTTAATTTTTCCTTCAATAATTTGAACGCTTCGTCACAAAAAGCATCCCATTTGAAAGGAATGTCCTTTTTTAAAAAAGTAGTGAGAGGTTTGGCCAATTTGGCAAAGTTAGGGATAAATCGACGATAATAACCGACAAAACCTAGAAAAGATTTTACGTCCTTTTCTTTTCGAGGTACTGGATAATGTTCGACTGCTTCGAGCTTAGAAGGATCTGGCAAAACTCCGTTTTCAGTGACTAAATGGCCAAGATAGGCTATCTGTCTGCTGAGAAAATGGCATTTCTCAGGCTGCAACTTCAGGTTATGTTCCCTGAGCCGCTCAAAAACATGCTGGAGTCGAGAATTATGTTCTGTTAAATTATATCCATAAACGATTATATCGTCCATGTAAACAAAACACTCGATGCCTTGCAATCCTACTAACACGTTGTTCATCAGCCTCTGAAAAGTGGCTGGAGCTCGTTTTAGACCAAAGGGCATTCGATTATAATGATAATGCCCGTAAGGTGTACTAAACGCAGTCTTTTCTTTATCGTTTCCATTCATGGGAATCTGATGGAAACCATTTGCTAGGTCTAAGGTACTAAAGTACTTAGCTTTCCCTAGTTGGTCCAAAATGTCAGTTATATTAGGGAGGGGGAATGCATCTCCTACAGTGATATCGTTGAGACGCCTAAAATCAATCACTACCCTCCATTTCTTATTACCAGCTGCGTCTGGTTTTTTGGGAACTAACAATAATGGTGAGTTCCATGGGCTTGAACTAGGGCTTATTATTTCATCTTCAAGCATTTTATTAATTTGTTTGTTAATCTCGTTACGTTGTGCTTCTGGCAACCTATACGGTCTAACGTTAACGGTAGGTTTTCCTGGTAGCAAAGGAATTTCGTGCTTAACTGCACTGGTACAAGTTAGAAAATCTCCGTCTAAATAAAATATGTCGTTATACATACGACAAATATTTAGGATGGACTGATTTTCTTCAGCGTTACAGTGTGAGAGGTCAAACTCAGATGTGAGTTTAGAGAGTCTCTCTTGAATAGGATCCTTTTGCGAGTTTAATTTAATAATATCAAAATTCCGTAACTCATGCAAATGTGGTCGAATTTCCGTTTCACTTATCGTAACATCTTGCTGATTGGAGTTGAGTAGGAGGATTTTCACATGACCTGTTTGATCAGGTTCTATGAGTGTACTTCCAAGTAACAATCCTGGCTTCAACTCTTGGTGTTCACAAAGAAAACTACCTCTTTGTGATATTCTTATTTTAGCTACCAATTGAGTGCGAGGCGGTACTTTAATACTGCTGGCATTGCATTTATTTGCTCTAGTTTCTTTATTTGTAGAATTATTTTGAGACTCGCCTTTCTTTGAAGGGGTCTGTTTATTTAATTTATTTGTTTTTGCTTGAATATGATGAGACTCGCCTTTCTTTGAAGGGGTCTGTTTATTGAGCTTTTTATTTAGGCTTGGGTCTTTCAAACCTCCATACCTGTTATCTGCTCTTATTTGAGGAGATACCTCTGAGCTTGGGTCTTTCAAACCTCCATACTCGATAAGTGTATCTATCCTCTTATTTGAATCCACATTTTGATTAATGGGTAATTTTAATATTAGTGATTTGTTGCTATAATCGATTATACATGAAAATTTATCAAGAAAATCATGCCCTAGTATACTGTAGTATACACATTACGTACGTATATATAAACGTACATACATAGCATGAATAATAATAATGCACAATGCTTAATGACATGATATGAGCACATCATTGTACGCACATATATTATTGTGCAAGCGCCATATCATGCTTGTAAGCAAATATATCTCATATTGCAAAACAATACAAAACAAAACAGAAATACAATTTACTTCCGATTTATCAAAAGAAATTACAATCTTAAGAATCAGCAATTTGATACCATTTACAAGTAAGTCAAGTAGGTGACAAAAATGTGTGTCATAACAATTGATGTAAATTATTATTGTGAAAGGTCATTCAATAAGTAAGAAAGCAATGAATTTGCTTATTGGACAATTCATTTCTTGAAATTGCCATTTCTTGCTTATGGAATGATTTTCCATAAGAATCTATGTAAAACAATTATATAAAAGACGAAGAAAAGAATAAAGAACTCAGACTTGATTATTACTGCATTGAAGTATATTCATTTCTCGTAATTCGGCTTCATAGCCTACTGATCACAAAGCGGCACTCTTCAGCCTGATCAACCGACCTAAGCAGAGGCAGTAAAGCGGCATATAGCCTTGCCTTGCTTACCTTTAAAGCTTGAAGACTATAAAGCGGCAAATTAAGCCTAGTCTTGAGCTTAAAGATACAAATAAACAAAACAAAATATTACAGTCTAGGCTCGCCTAGTCTCTCTCTCTCTCTCTACAGGTCAACTAGGGACACTGTAAACTATCTGCCCTCAGTGTCAAATGGGTGGTTGGGGCATGCAGTAAGGCCGAAACATCTGCGCCTTCGAGGATAAATATAGGTAAGTGACGTAAGGGTCCCTTCAGGACCGGTGTGTGCCGATTGTGTTGATAGGCACGAAATTTTTTTTGATTATGTCTGACGGCAGCAGCAGGTTTTTTTGTGGAACCTCCCCACACTATCCGCCAATAGCTGAGGCGAACTAGCGTGCCGCCCTGCAGTCAACGCTGCCCGTCGAGTGATCTGTCAGCTCATGCTGACAGTCGGGACTTTACGTCCCAAGCAAATCACTAACTATAGTTCCATAACACCATAATTTATAATTACATGAAAAAAAAATAAACTCGATAATTAATAAGAAGGTCAGCAAAACTATACAAGTATAAAATGATATGTATATACATATAAAATAAATAAATATAATCCATGATATGACGTAGTTTTATAATGAAAAAACTAACAACTATACTAAAAGAACTAGAAAAAACATCAGAAAATTTTAAGAAGACTCCATACAGAGAATATAGTGCAAAAAATCTGTTAACAAAAAGAGATAAAACAGATGAATTAAAAGCTGAATTCAAAGAGAGAGAGATACAGCGAACTGTCAAAAGAAGACAAACATTTCAGTCAGCCAATAATAGATAAATTTCAGGTAACATACGAACAAGTAACAGCACTCATCAAGAACAAAACAAAAGAAATTATAACAGAAGAAGACGACAACGACGAGACAGACACAAATAGTGATTCAAGGAGCAAAACTCTCAGGAACTTTGAAAGTCCTAAATTCAGCAACATGGCTTTGTTTGACATGGCAACAACGATCAAAATCGTAACCGAGTTTGATGGAGACCCGAAAAATCTCACAAACTTCATAAACTTAATAGAGTTCCTGCACGATTCTATAGAAGGGCAAGAGGAAAAGAAAAAGTTAATTAACTTTGTGAGTAAGACAAGAATTTCACAAAAAGTACGTAACAAAATCTGCAACTAACCAACACCGACAACACTGTTAGAACTTCGGACACTATTCCAGAGGATATTCAAATCTAATAAAAATCCTCTTAAGATTGAAAGTGAGTTAGCTAAAAGCTACCAAGGTGAAAGACCAGTACAAGCACTAAATGCTTTTAAGTCAGGCTTAAGAGAACCATTTAGATCCACAGTATTTGCCGTACAACCCAAAACCTTATCAGCCGCTGTACAGCTTGCGACAGAGATTGATGCTGATAACAGACAATCAGGAAACATCCTGAGATTCTCCTCACACCCAGCTCGATTCACAAACTGCAATTGCAGCCAAAGCTTTCATTCAAACATCAACAGAAGACGACATAGCTTTCAAGTTAACAGAAACTCACGAGGGAACCAATACAACACGTATAATCAAAATCAATCAGGAAGGAACATCTACAACCCATCACCCACCCCCCAACCCACGCACACAGAATAGGACAAATAGAATTCCAGAATCACGGAATCAGAACCGTTCATTTAGACGAATAAATGTGTTGAATTCGGGAAACGGACAAGGAGTCCCCGAAACACAACTTTCAGGGGACAACGAATATTAAACCCAAAATGTATGAAGATACATAAATTCACATAAATTCAATATAAAAGGCGATGCAACATCAAGGAAATGGTTTATAGACATGGTTTATAGACACTGGAGCAGATATATCGATAATTAAGAAAACTAGCTTAATAAACTACGTACAACTAAGAAAAGAATCCTGCAGAATAACAGGAGTAACTAATGGTGAAATCAAAACAGTAGGAACAATAAACATGAAATTTAAGATCGAAGGAGATCTAATAGGGCACAAACTGCATGTCGTAGAAGACAACTTTCCAATATCAACTGATGGATTAATTGGACTAGACTTCTTGACCAAATTTGGATGCAAATTGGGTTACGAACAATTCATTTTAACAATTTGCACAGAAATTAATAACATCGAGATACCGATCATGACTAAGATCCTAGAAGTAAAAACCATCACAATTCCAGCAAGATCACAAATGTATCAAGCGATGGACATTAAAGTAAAAGAAGATAGCATAGTTTTGAGCCAAGAACTCCAGGATGGAATTTTAATTGCAAATGCCATAATACCAGCAAAAGGAATCGTTCACGTCAAACTGCTCAATACACTAGAGCAGGACATCAATATCAAACTACCGCAACTAAGAATCGTGCCTCTCACAGAATACCACTATAAGGAAGGTGAAATCGATAGATAACGATAACGTTAAACGTTTCGAAAAACTAAAAAAGGAATTAAACATAACTAACCTAGACGAAAAAGCAAAAGACTCACTAACAATGAATAACTTATACACACAAAAGATAAGTATGACAGATCATACTCCAATCTGAAAGAAGTACCGCTAGCCACAAGTGCAAAGCGATGAAATAAATAAACAGGTAGATCAGTTACTGAAAGAAGATATTATAGAACCCTCAACAAGCCCATACAACGCCCCTTTACTAGTAGTTCCAAAAAAGGACATAAAGATGAAAATAAATGGAGGATGGTAGTCGATTTTCGACAATTAAACAAAAAGATAATGGATGACAAATTTCCATTAACCAGAATCGAACACATCCTAGACAATCTGGGGAGAGCAAAATACTTCTCAACCCATGACCTCACAAGTTCTTTTCACCAGATATCGGATTGCACCCACAATCACGACCTGTAACTGCCTTTTCGACCAAAAAAGGTCACTACCAATTCAAAATACTACCTTTTGGATTAAAGATCTCCACTAACAGCTTCCAAAGAATGCTTACAGTAGCTCTAGCAGGTTTAGATGCCGAGACATTTTTGTATGTCGACGACATAATAATTTTTGGATGCAGCCTGCAGCACCACAACAGAAACCTATGCAAAACTTTCGACCGATTGCGTCAATATAACCTCAAATTAAATCCACAAAAATGCAACTTCTTGCAAACAGAAGTGGTAGGCCACCTAGTCACAAACATGGAAGTAAAAAGAGACCCACAAAATTCGATACGGTGACCAATTATCCAAAACCCACAAATGCAGATGAAGCAAAAAGATTTACAGCCTTCTGCAACTACTACAGAAGATTCGTACCCAATTTTGCATCCATAGCCACACCGTTAAATCTTTTAGCCCGCAAGGACACACCCTTCATCTGGACAGAGGAATGCAAAAAGCTTTTGACACCTTGAAACAGAAACTAACCAACCCACCGATATTACAATATCCAGACTTTTCAAAACAATTTGTCTTAACGACAGACGCATCAAATTTTGCATTAGGCGCAATTTTGTCTCAAGGAGATATAGGCAAAGACCTACCTATTTCCTACGCAAGCAGAACTCTAGATAAACATGAATTGAAGAAACCAATTATAGAACAGCAACTTCTAGAAATTCAGTGGGCAATAAAACACTTCAGACCATACCTGTATGGAAAAAAATTCACAGTCGTGACTGATCACAGACCTCTAGTAAATTTGTTTACACACAAAGATCCATCATCAAAGATGACAAGAATCCGTTTAGAACTATCTGAATATGACTTCGACATAATATATAAAAAGGGTTCACTGAATACAAATGCAGACGCACTATCCAGAATAAAGCTTAACTCGGATATGCTTAAAGAAATGATACCAACAGCGCAAATTAAGATAACAACGAGGAATAGATCAAAAGAAGCAAAAGAATTAGAAGCATGTGAAAAAATTGAAGATATTGAAAGTGTCGATGAATCGTCAGGCCAACTTTTCATCTACGAATGCACCTCAATCTCCGAAATAAGAAATGTCAGACAATTTAAAATTCATAAAGATAAATAAGGACGTCCAAAAAAGAAAGTATAAAGAGTATACTCATATCAAAAAAAGAAGTTGCAATCGAGTACTGCGATAATCCGAATCTAAACTTAGGATCGATATTGGAGAAGCTGACTCACGCGATGATTGACAACGAAATTCAAATGCTAGCAATCTCAAAAGAAGAAGAAATATTTAAAAAGTCGACATAGAAGAATTTAAGAAGAAATTTAATGATCTGCAGAAGCAAATTAAAATAAAAGAAAAGAAAAGTTTGCGCATAATAATATTTAAACCCCCAAGAAAGATAGTGAACAAGCAAGAACAACTGAGCATAATCAAACAATTTCATGACACTCCACACACAGGTGGATATTCAGGAGTCAAACGCACAATTAACAAGATTAAACAAAGATACTGTTGGAAAAATCTCAGCAGAATGGTCGAAACTTACGTAAACAACTGCGAGAAATGCAAGTGCAATAAAATAATAAGGAACAACAAAGAAAGAATGGTAGAAACAAACACACCAAGTCAAAGTTTCGAAATATTAGAAGATGACACGGTAGGACCCATGAACCAAAGTAAATTCTACAGATACACTCTGACATGTCAATGTCAACTAACCAAATATGTAGAAGCATTCCCCATGGAGAATTAAGAGGCCAAAACAGTCGCAAAAATATTAGTCAAAAAATAATCTTAAAATATAGAACATTCAAAATCCTAAAAACGGATCTAGGCACCGAATTTGTCAACCAATTAATCTCAGAAGTATGCAAAATTTTCAAAATAACCCAAGTCACCTCAACTCCGTTTCACCACGAAACTCTAGGAGCCATTGAAAGAAATCATCGAGTATTAAACGAGTACCTATTATCAATAGCCCAGAATGCTGAATGGGATGAATGGTTTACCTATTACACATTCTGCTACAATATCACACCTCATTCCGAAACCAAAATATCACCATACGAACTGATATTGGGAAAATTAGCCTCACTTCCAGACACCATGGATCAAAATAGAACAGATCCGATTTACAATCTAGAAGATTACTCAAAAGAATTGAAGTTTCGCCTGCAAGAAAGCCAAAAAATAGCTAAAGCACTATTAGAGAACTCTAAAAAGAAAAGAAGCAGAAAATCTGATGAAAAAACTAACCCACTAAAAATTAAGATAGGAGATAAAGTATTATTAAAAGTAGGAAATAAGAGAAAGAATGAACCTCCATATAAAGGTCCATATATTGTAATTGATACAAATAACGTTAATACTAAGATAAGCATAGATAAAATGATAAAAGAAGTACACAATAATAGGTTGACAAAATTTTAAAGTTCACCATAAGTAGCATGTAACAATTAAAATAGCTATATGGATAAGAATTAAATAAAGTATACAAATTATTTTATTAGAAAGGTAAGATAGAAAACTACATCATAAGAATAAAACAATCTAATCAAGCAAACATTTTTTTCCATAAGAGGAGGGATGTAGCGCATCAAACATTTCATAGATGCACATACAAAAGAAAAAAAGAAAAACAAGCGTAAGCAAGCATTCAAGTTCAATAATTTCATTCACACATATTTTCGTTCATAAATTGAACAATATGAATTTCGTGAATTTGCAAAGTTAATGCACTTCAGTGCAGCACACGTCAGTTTGCTGACACGATATTTCACATCATTCATGCATTACACTGACCTAAATGAACCCGAATGCTTGAAAAGCTTGGAATGTGCATTGCGGCAAATTCTTGGATGGATTTGTGAATTGTTGATTGCGCTACTCCAGGTTAATAATCTACATTGCAATGTATTGCAATGAATTGATTATTTAGTAGATTTATACGTTAGGTAGGGATAGCGAATAATCATATAAATAAGTTGATTAAAATAAAGAAAGTCAGAACGTTTGAGTACGGAAAAAGTGTTTTACTATCAATTCCTCTCTCTAGTAACTTCGGCAGTCTTTGAGCCCATACAGTGTGCTAATATCGGCTGAGCATTCTCGCCTGCACTACACTAATAAATTCGGCTGAGCAATCTCGCCTGAAGATAGGGCAGTCTATGACGCCTTCACATAATTCCATCGGCTGAGCAATCTCGCCTGAAGATAGGGCAGTCTCTGACGCTTTCACGCCTGAAGCTATAGGCAGCAGTTATCTACGACCATACATTAGACGACGGTTAGGTCAAGGCAGCCATCCAGAAGTAGAAGCATATCCACTACGTGGCGCTTGATATAACCATTACTAATGGAGGATTAGCCTTAGTTCGGCCGTCGTCGACTTCATTAGCGTTTGTAGGTGCTTCATTGGTGATTTCAGGATGTTGCGATGCTGCAAGTTTCGTTGTCCTTTCTATATCTTGGGTGCTCTCATTATCTTGAGCTGAAGAATAATCTGAGTCTGCAATTGGTATAGGTAATGGTGCGAGACGATGAATCGGTCGCCGGAGAATGCCAGTCGAAATGCGAATGTCGGCTACACGAACCAGTCCATCTTCGTCTTCAATGACATTGATTATACGTCCAAGTGGCCATTTCAGTATGGGTGTATTGTCTTCTTATATTAATACCATAGTCTCTAGTTCAATATTTTCACAACGCTGCTTCCATTTGTACCTGTGCTGTAGCTGACTTCAATAATCATCAGTCCATCGCCTCCAGAACTCGTTTTTAATGTGAGAAACGAGTTTCCAACGGGTTATGAGATTGATCTTTGTTGGTTCAGCAGCTATATCAATGGTGTTTATCAGTAGTCCCCGATGAGGAAGTGTCCTGGGGTCAATGCTGTCAGACCATTTGGATACGAAGACATTGGTGTAAATGGTCGTGAATTTAACACTGATTCTATCTCTACCACAGCCGTCTCTAGTTCTTCATATGTTAGTGATGCGGCTGGTAGCGTGCGTTGTAATAGATGATTAGCTGATTCAACATCATGTATAATATGTATATTCTAAAAAGATTTTTATAAAGATATATGGAAGTGTTCAATGTTCTTAATAATATTTCTAAATTCCTTAGTTAATACATAGTGAAGAGTACCGATACATAAATATTCTTAATTCCAATGCAATATACAATATAATGCCTATATTTACTTATTTTCGCTAAAAGTAGTAATACTAATTAAATTTTTTCCACTCTCTTTACGTTTCAATTTTTTTTTTTTTAATAACTTATGTCGCGTGGATCATATAACCTGAACGGTTAAGAGGTGGAGTATTTGTTTTTCTTAGGTGGATGTTTTCATTTTTTGTGTTTTCAGTGGGAACATTTAAAGAGGAAGGTGATCTTAACCGTTTGAGTTGGATGTTAAAAGCATTTTCAGAGGGTAATGCTGGTGGGGGAGGAGGTTTGACTAGTTGCAATTGAGTCGCTTGTACTTCAGTTTCCACAATTGGGGTTGGTGACTCAACGTCCTGTAGTTTTATTTTTGTCATTATGGATGGTTTGGATTGTTTATCCAATCGCTTTTTCTCAACTTGTTGTACTAGCTCTACGGTTTTACCAGGTGTATGATCTCTCTTCCTTTTTACTAGCTTGATTACCTTAATCATCCCTATTATAGTATATAATAAGATAGCCAAGGAGCTCAAGCTTAGCGAACTTAGTTGAATGGCTTGTGTTTTATTTCTTTCACGACCTTGGGTCTCTAAATTGTGTATTTCTTGCTCAATTGGTCTAGAGAGTAGGTGCTCTCGCTTAGAATTTGGTTAGAGCTTTCCCCCCGTAGTAAGATAATTCTGTTGGAACTACTCGAGTTACTCAATGTTTTCAGTAAGCTCTGAACGGTTTCGTTTAAATTCAAAGTTTGGGGTTGTATGTGTTCTGGTTGTGATAATTTTATGCCATGATGATCTTCATCTTCATAAAATATCACTTGGTCGTCAATTTGAAATTGACATGGTTCATTGAGTATTAGTACTCCGTGATTGTTGAGGCTAGAACTATGTAGTCCGCTTTTGCATGACATCGTGATCTTTTGTTGGGAAGAGAAAGAGAATAACCAGGCATTTTTTCGAGTTAATTTCACCAGAACTTGTGGTGCATATGCTTGAGCCAAATACTCGCAATGATTCGACTCATTGAAGGGGTTAAATATGAAGTTTATGGGGCATCCTTTTACAGTTTGTCCCTTCAAAATGGCATTTAGTAAAGAGCCAACATACGAGTTTTGATGGGGATTAATTAATAACTTTTTATATACTCTAAATTCTGTTTCTCGAAGTAATACAAATTCTTGGGTGGTTAGGTGAATAGATAGATAGGAGTGTTCCAAATTCAGAAGTAGCGATTGGTTGTTAGATGTCTTGATGGGTATTTGCTGAAGCAAACCGGGAGATTTGGAATAGGAAATTTAATTCTGACTACAAGGTTGCCTTTTACGACCGGTGATTTAACTTTTAGGGTTTCAGATAATAGTGCCAAATCCTTTTGTTCGCTAGGCTCTTTTGGGTTTGCCTTGTAATAGGCTTCTAGAAGAGTAGATGGAGATATTAGCAAGGGGTGGATTTAATTATTTTTTACAGTTGTTAATATTTCAAGCAGTGTTTGTTGTCCTAACTCAATGTCGATAATATGCAAACTGATTGTTGTCATTACGTCTTGAATCCGTTGACGGGTACTTATCTCCTCTGTCACCTTTTCGAGCAGATGTTTTACTGTTCTGACGATTTCACGTTGGTTTGACTCCAGCTTCTGTACAGACTTCTTTTGTTGTTCGTACGTTGATTTGAAAAGCGTAATCTGATGTTTTTCTAATTCTGGCTATATATCTTTTTTTAGTTATCGCTATCCATTGTGCCAAATAGGAAATGAAAACTCTTTCCTATTCCATCGGCCAGTGATCTACTCTGACGTCGGGTTGTTGTTAGTTCCTTGATAACAGCGGCAGGCTTTTTGATCGCTTTTATTAAGTTGTGGATTTGACTACTCTGTTCGGTGCAAACAGTTGAATTTTTATGCTTTTCGCACAGTTGGCTTACGAGGAATCCAGTATGCCTCTACCAACATGGTTTCCGTCTGAAGGTTACTTATATTGATTTGGGTAAATAGATTCCATGTATCGTGCAAAAACAAAATCTCTGCTACATCTTTAAACATAATACCCGTATTCGTTAGAGGCTGGACTTGAAAGGTAGAGTTGTTCCCAAAGAAATAGATATGCTGACGCAATAGAACCCTAGTAATATTCGGTTTTAATCTATTATTATGGACTACGACTTTCCTTTTACCAATTTAGATTTTAGTATTCACTAAATTGAGAACTTCAATCTCCTGATATGGTCCTAGCCATTCCTGGGAGAGTTTGTGTTTTTTGGCTGCGTTTTTCAGTAATACGCCATTGTTATATACAAAGGCTGCAGTTCTTAAAAACTGATCCCAAGCCTATGGATTCTCATCTACAATGGTCCTAAGATACTATACTAATGGTCTATGAGTTCTTTCTAAAGAGCCATTTGATTGAGGGTGGTCCGCGGATGTCTGCAACTTATTTATTTTAAGGAGTTTACAGATCTTCTTGAATAGGTCGCATAAGAAATTGGAGCCCTGATCGGTAACCAAATTTTTGGGTATGCGGTAGCGGCTAATTATTTCATAAAAGAATTTTCGGGCTACAGTCTCCGCCTCTGCATTTGGTATAGCATACCAATCAACAAACTTTGTTAGGTTGCCTTGGAATGTTAGTATGTATTTGTTTCTCGCATGCGTCTCTTCTAGAGGCCCCACAATGTCTAGGTAGATTTTTTCGAAAGGCATTCGAGCTGTGTCTGTAATGGTCATTGGCATACGCGTTTCTGGGCTAGCCTTCATTTTCTGACACTTTGGACATCTCTTAACGTATTTTTTTATGTGGAGGAGTTGCTTCAGGAGCATCGCTTGGCCGATTCTCCTCATCAGTAGATGTCGAACAATCATCGTTTGAGCTTTTCATCTCTTTGAATGTGTAAGATAGGCTCTCTCAACACCGGTGGCTTAAGTGCTCATACAAGATTACACAGTACTATCGAACATGTCAAAATGTTCGATGTAGACATTACACTTCTGCAGGAGACGAATTTCACCCAAGACACTTATACACAACTTGAGCGCTATGCTTATTTACACACTGGCTATGCAATGTTTGCCACACCTGCGCCTCGCCGAGGCTCAGGGGTGGCAATCATTGTATCCAACAAATTTACACTATCGTCTCCTGTCTATACAGATATCTTCCCAGGCTTCGCATCTTCCTTGGACTTTGTCGTTCAAGACAAACATATCAAGGTAGTAAACGTGTACCTTCCTCATGACCAGGACATTACAAGACAAGTTTTTGATAGTGTTCAGTCCTGTCTGGTGAATTTTAGTGGCGAAACTGTCCTCGGAGGTGATTTCAACTGCACCTTGAATCCCTCAATGGATCGGCACTCTGGAGTTGAGTTCAACTCTGTCAATGCTACTCGGTTGAGGAATATTGTCGGTGTTTTCAGACTCGTGGATATCTATCGTTGGATGCATCCTACGAATAGATCATACACGAGGGTCTCGCGAAATATCCATGGAAGTCTCGCAGGCTCCAGAATTGATAGACTTTACGTCTCACCTGGAATACTAGAAAACTTCGTTGGTGTCACTCATGAAGTGTGTTCCGTTAGCGATCATCTTCTTGTAGTGGCGACCAGCACTCTAGTTGAAAAAAGAACTGCATACTGGATATTCAACAACTATTTGTTGAATTCCGAGCAGTTCATCAATGAGTTCACTGAATTCTGGCACGATGGGCAAGAGAGGAAAGTTGACTTTCTTTTTCTTAGTCAATGGTGGGATGTTGGAAAGCTCCAAATTCGGTCTTTTATCGAGACGAGTTTCAATCGAAGTGGCTATCAAGCTTCTAGCTTGTCGGCCGAGGACTCTCGGGTGGCAGCTCTTCTTTCTCCCAACTCAGCCGGAGTTGATTCTTTATTTCAATAGAATAAAGGAACGCTTGGCAACACAGACTTACATGCACAGCTTGGAGTTTGTGCTGCGCAGCCAATCGCGCTGGCTGAGGGAAGGCGATTCTCCAACCGAGTACTTCTTTCAGGCGACTAGACGACGTACTGCTTCTTGTGAGGTCGAATCGATAATTGATGAATCTGGACAAGTCCTCAACGGGCAACAGCTATCAGAATATAATCGAGACTACTACAGTAGTCTCTACTCTGAATCGACGTCGACAACATCCGCGACCACTCATGAATTTCTTGAGAATATTCCCACCTTCTCTGAAGACAGTAAGGAGCTCCTGGATACAGTAATCACATTGGAGGATATGATTGCTGCGACAAAGGTTCTAAGGCGACACACTTCACCTGATTATGACGGCTTGACTCCAGAATTCTTCATACGTTTCAGGGATTTATTAATTCCTGACCTTTTGGAAGTCTTCAATTCGGCGGTTGAGACACATTCAGACTTTCCTTCTAGTTGGAGGAGATCTGTTATGCGCTTGATTCCAAAGAAGGGAGATTTGCAGAGGATGGGGAACTGGAGGCCAGTAACGCTATGCAATGTAGACTACAAAATCGTCTGCAAGGCATTAGGGGCGATACTCCGCTCAATCATTGCTTCGGTAATACACCCGGAACAGTCCTATTGTGTACCTGGTCGTAGTATCTACGACAACATCGCGAGGGACAGCATTTGTTTTCCTACCATGAACAGACAGGTGCACAAATGGCCATGATTTTATTAGACCAACAAAAGGCTTTTGATAGCGTCTCGCACGAGTATCTCTTGACTGCTCTTGAGACATTTGGGTTTCCGCCCAGGTGGCTCGATATCGTCGGGAAACTGTATAGAGATTCAGCGATTTTGATTAAGCATCAAGGACAAGTTCTGGCTCCTATCTCGTTTCATCGAGGTATCAGACAGGGCTGTCCATTGTCAGGTATGCTTTATGATCTTTCGTTGGAGCCGCTACTGGTGAATCTTCGTCGAATGCTCGGACAGTATGCGGTTCATCTACCATATACCAATGTGAGGCCTCTTATGTTGGCGTATGCGGATGATCTGTCTATTTTCGTGACAGGAGATGAAGCTTTTCCGGTCGCTCGTGCTGTTTTCGAACAGTTCGAACGTGTAGCGGGCGCTAAAATCAACCTTAGTAAGAGTCAAGGCTTGTGGTGTGGAAGGTGGAGAGATCGTACAGATACTCCACTGAACATCCAATGGACTAATACTTGCCTGAAGTATTTAGGTGTGTATATCGGACGCGAGAGTAAATCAAATAATAGCCGCATCGCTCTTGAGAAACTCTCTAGAGCTGTAAACTCATAGCGTAGTCGACTGTTTCTATTATTCTTAATGGGTAGGTCAGTCGTGATAAACTATTTGATTACCTCGTCCATCGTTCATCTGCTAAAGTCTGAGACGTTTGATGAAGGCTTCGTAGGTCTTCTTCAAGCAAAAGCGATAGACGCCTTTTGGTGCGGAAGACGATGGGCTGCGGAAAGCACGCTCTGTCTGCCAGTCAAGATAGGTGGATTGGGTCTCACTAACTTGGTTGTGAAATCAAGGTGTCTCCAATTGCTTGCATTCCAAAGAGTGTTTTGCCAGAGGGACAGCTTGATTTCTCAACTGTGCGTGAATGTACTGGGAGGGATCGGCATAGGGAAGTATTACTACCTGCTCTCTGTTCGACCACCCTATCCTCGTGACTGGCCACAGGATCTAATCTCAACGATTCACACCTGGGGCAGAATCAGGCCAGCATTTCACCTTAAGTGGAATGCTCTAGGGTATACGCAATTCTCGTCGATTCCAATCAGGTTTAATCCTGCATTAAGATTCAGTGTTCAGTTATACTCGTGGTTTTGAAGCTGACACGCATACACTGACGGTTCTCGGAGATATTATTGATATCTCTGGAAACTGTCGAATAAACACTAACACTTCACAACTACACGACCTGGCTGCCTCTGCGCGGGAGAGTTTTCGCCACCTTGGGACCAGTGACCCTGGCACTAAGTTGGAAGATGCTTTCGTTCTGAACAGACCACCTCACACACCTTTCAGCACACTTACAACACGTGTGCTCCGTGACGCGCTTATGTCAATAAGGTCTCCGGAGTTTACAGGATACAACACATGGCGAACACACCTCGGGGTGAATATGGGCGTGATGGGAGGGATAACTTGCAGAGAAGTCTACAGTTATCCTTCTAGTTACAAAGATGCTGATGTAGCATTCAAATTGCTGCATCACAGTCTTATGCATCCTAATCAGTTGTCACATATCGCCCGCCGAGTTCAGAGGATTTGCACAGTTTGCGGTGGTGAAGTCACCCTGTTTCACAGGTTCTTCACTTGCCCAGCTTTGCAAGATCTAATGGAACTCGTGCGCGATATGTGCCAGTTGATCCACCCGAATTTCAGCATTACTAGAACATCGTTTCTATGGGGGGCCAAAGGTTTGTAGTCGGGTGAATTGTCTGATTAGCTTTGTGTTGACACTGGCCAAATCTACAATTCACTTGTACTACATGAGAGTCGAAGATGGGAATTAGAGCACTGACCCACAACACCACGCACACGCACTTAAACGCCACTTCGTTGACAGATTGAAGAGACGTTTACGTCTTGAATATCTGGCAACGAACGCAGACACATTCAACTGCACATGGCAACCACTATCGTCGGTGCAGGACGGAGCTCTTGTCTTTCGCTGGTGATAGCAGGCAACAGCATTTGCAACACTAGTCCACGGGGCTTCTCCCCGCTTAGGAATCGTTGCAAGTGCTGTGGGAAGGACAAGCACTCTGTTAGAGATGCTAAGCTGGAGGGATGATGAGGGCAGTTTGTAGAGGTCTACGATACTACAGGCTGCCCTCGCGGGACTCTATAACAGTATCGCGTAAATTTTTCGTTCGTTCGGTCATTTATTTTTAATTCGGTTTCGGTCTCGGTGTTAAATTACAAAAATGTTTGTTGAAAATTCGTTCGTTTGGGTAATTAATTTTATTAGATTATTTTGGAAATTTGGAACTTCTTGGAACTGCCACTTACCTAATTGTCAAAATTGGGAGGAAAAATTTTTTTTTAGGCCTTTTTCAAAATTTTTCAAATTGTCTCTTTTGAGAACATAGTGTTATCTTTTTGTTCTTTTACCTGTTAGTGTCTAGTTTGTTTTTGATGTCCCTATTGACTCTTATGTTTGTGATTTTTTAGTTTAGCTAGTGTCCTTTCTGTTGTCTTTTTGTTTTTTGCTTTACACCTTTATAGCCTTTTGCATTTTATGTTTAAGGAAAGTTGAAAAGAGCCAGAGCGCCAACAAATAAAGAGCTTATTTAAATAAAAAAAAAATTATTAAAAAGCGGTATTGAGAACTAGGGCCCTCGATGTTACAATTTTTTTAAAGAAAATCGTTTTCTAGCAACCCGTCGTGCGAAAATTGCAAGGTATTGGGTTTTTAAAAGAAAATTTACCGTGGCAACTACCTAGTGTTTTACCTTCACCAAAGGGAGTTTTCAACACAGTAGTATCATTCCGATTGATTGAGTCGCTGTTATTTACGGCGTTTTGTTTGATTAAGCTGACTTCAGCTCCAGTATCCATTATTAGCCGAACCGAATTATTTTTGCCTATATCTAAAGGTAAGTGAGCCAGTGATATATTTTCGCTGCTACTGGCAGGCGGCGGGGAGTACCCAAATAGTGGTTGAGAATGCGATTTTAAAGTCGAGCCGGGGAATTTTCGGTCGACTGGCGCGCGCGTTTCCCGAAGATCTGGATCCCATCTTTGTTTCTGCATGCACTCAGATATGGAATGTCCTCGTCTTCCAAAGAAGTCGCATTTTAGTTGCACATGATAAACCCTCGGGTTACCTCGGGTTGTGTAATGGGCACGATTCGTTTGTGAATTCTCGGGTGGATAATTATTCCTGTTTCTACAGTTTTTAGCATCATGCCCACCTATTTTGCATTTCACGCAATATGGGGTATTCTTACGCTTTAGGCAGTCATCATAAGTATGCCCCTTAAAATTACAATATGAACATGAAACTCTAGACAATGCGGATTTGAGATGGTCATTGTCTTTGTGGTAGTTTGTTGTTTGAATGGTTTTTTGGTGAGAATTGGTCAGTTAACGAGGCAGCAATAGGTGCACTTTTATCAGTGGTGGTGGTGGGGTGAGGTTGATAGCTAGACATTTCATGAGTATTAGACGGAGAATGGTATGTCGAAATAAGTGATGTGCGTTGCGGAATTGGGTGAAATATTTGGGGTGTATGCAGTGCACTTGATGCTTGAATGGTTATATGACCAGCTACTGGGATGGCATTAGATGGAGTTTGTATAAACGAATTAGACAAATCATCAGTGCGTTGCACTGAATGGATATTACCTTGCATACCCATATATGAACTAGGGAAGTTATATAGATATGGGTGTCCTTGCTGCATGTGCGGATTTCCCTAAAGTAGTCTTCCCATATTCAGACATTTGTCTACTAGGCTGTTTAAGGTTGCTTCACTTAATGACAGAAGATGTGTACTGAGAAGTGGATTCGTTACACCGCATTTTAGGGAATTTATGGCAAAATCTTCTAGCTGTATAGTCACAGCTTGGAGACCTGTCGCACCATACTTGTATACAGCAGCTTCCTTGCATTGCATTAGAAGCTGTTTGATACGGTTTGCGAAAGATGCGAGCGATTCCATGGGGTACTGTTTACATGTAATCAGCTTATCTATTAACTCCTGGCATGTTTCCCGTGGTAAATAGGATTGATTAAGTAATTGCTCCATCTCTTCAAACTTTGAAAAAGTGCTGGAGGAAACAAGCATGTATGCATTCCCTCGCAATCTTGTTTGGAGAATGTGTAGAAATGCAGATTTTTCTTCATCTTCTAGGCATTGTTAAACTTGTCTACAATATTCAATGAAAGTCTGCAGCTCGGTTACAAGTTGAGGACTAGCCTCACCTGAGAATAGGGGCACCATTTGGGCAGTTAATTTAACTACCTTTTCATAATTTATTGGCATTTTCCGTTGTATTCCAGAGAGTCTTTATTACAATTTGTAATGACAAAATTTTCTGAAACTGACTTAGTGCGGGCCTTTGCGAATACCAAAGTGGGTAAACTACTAGTTTTTGTAAGAAACCTAACCACGCTAAGTTATCGGAAACGTTTACCCGAACGGTGTTCGCGATACCAATTTGTGGATGGTCTGCTACAATGTGAATTTTGCTCCGTTCTCGAGCTACCTGGAGGGCTTGTATTTTCGAAAGATAGGGAGTTTATTGCCGTTTCAAAGTCGGAACAAGAAGAACGTCGAGTAGAAACTTTTTGGCAATTTACAATGAAAACAGTTGACAGCTGAAGAGAAAAGAGAGAAGTAATAGTTAACGGCAGAAGATTTTAATACAATATTACCCACAGCGAAGAAACGTATTAAAAGGAAAAAAAACTTCATAGGGCAACAACGAGTACGAAAATCATAAAAATTATTGGAAACAATCCAGTTTTTTGAAAAAATTGTTGGTTCTCAACCACACGAACTTCAGATTTATATTTGTATGTACATATTTATAGTACGGAGAGGGAAAAATTATTTCACAGAACACTTAAGACTTATTAAATCAATAAATAAATTATTTGACTGACTTATATATACATATATATATATACAGGGTGTCCCGTAAGACGACGTCAAGCCGAAATCGGGTGATAGACCAAATCATAACAGTTACCAGAAAAATATAAAAAAAAATCTAAGTCATGTATTTTTAAAATTATTGACATCTCTTTTGTTTTCGAGAAAATGTACACCACCTTGGTTTTTTAGCTCCTGTTGCTACAAATCTTTACTTTTTTTTCAATTTTATTTTTCTTATGTAATCCCGAATAGTGCTTATGTAACCTGCTGCTTTAAATTCTAAGCCTACTGTTCCAGCTTGGAAGAAAATGTCACATTTTGCCGAACCAAGAATAGAAAATTAATATTTCACTCAACTTTAACTGACTGTAATGAGAAAAAAAATGTACTACGCCAGTTTGGCAAGTAACTTTAAAAGTTGACGCATTTAATAGGGATTCTAAAATGGTGTAACACTTACTACAATATTTCTTAGATTACGGAAAAAAAAACAATTTTTTTCAAGAAACCCAGTTTCGAAAAATTTCTTTTCACCTACTAAAAATGATTCTAGTGTACCCAAAGCTTGCCAAGACCGTAACTTTCAGATTTTAGTTTGAGTGAGACGGAGAGTCATTACATGAAGTGTGAGTGAGCGAAATAGTGACGCTCGCTCGTCAAATCATTGAGTTTTTACAAATGTGCATCGTCTACTCTCCACAGAGGGCCGACTTCCAAACCAAGTACATGGTGAAGAAAGAGTTCCTTACCTTAAGAGGACGTAGTACTTCAAGCAGTTGAAGAAGACCAAGTGCTTTGGTACGTGCAATCCAGGAAAGCACAGGAGTGCCTAAAAGTATAGCTCACCGAATTTT